>UELW01000766.1:0-209323 GCA_900490495.1 Danionella dracula | reverse complement strand
TGTTGTGGAGAAGCCGGCTTCAGTCACCAGGCCTGAACCTGGAAAAGCCTTGACAGTGTACAGACTCCACGTACACGTCCTTGACACGCAGACAGACAGGCACAGACAGACCCGGACAGGCTGAGCTCTTTAATGCACACAAAATGAGGGAGAAGCTGAGCAGACCTTTTGATCTTGTGGCCTTACTCCGAACACAAACTTGAGCATCCTGAATCCCGATTTATTCTCTGGTTCCTTCGAATAGCAGTGAGCTGCTGGGATATTTCTGTTTAAAATCATTATTAGTTCATCATAAATGTGTAGCTTAACCTAAAACAACTGTCTGTCCAACTCAATATTCTCATTGTCAGGGAAAGAGAAATGTTTTGGTGACTATCTTTCAGGTCATATAAAGACAGGATAGATATATTAAATGCATTTACTTCTATGGATAGGTTAGCAAGCACCATGAGCAACTGCAGACACCTAAGGTGATCTTGAGGAAAAAAGAGAGAAACAAAATGGTTGTAGAGGGCATTTACCTTACAGTCAGCTGGCCAGAATCATCTAATTGATCCCAGGTTGAGATAAACCATCATTGGAGTTATTTTAGTTTAGCAGGTCAAAGACAATGGAGCAGGTTGCCATATGGTAAAATAATCAATCAATCAATCAATTATTCATCTTCATGTTGGCTTTCTTCCCTTTCGGGGTCGCCACAGTAGAATGAACCGCTAACTCTCTGGCATATGTTTTACACAGTGGATGCCCTTCCAGCCGCAACCCATCGCTGGGAAACATTCACACACACTATTGACAATTGTTCTTTCTCAATTCACTTATACCGCATGTCTTTAGACTTGTGGGGAAACCGGAGCACCCGGAGAAAACCCACACGATCACGGGGAGAACATGCAAACTCCACACAGAAATGCCAACCGACCTAGCCGAGGCTCGAACCAGCAACCTTCTTGCTGTGAGACGACCGTGCTACCCACTTCGCCACCATGACGCTTTCATTCATTCAATCAATCTTTATTTAAAGAGCATGTTTAAAACAACAGTAGTTGACCAGTGCTGTACAGATAATCTAAAATAAAAAAAAATCATGAGAGTAAGTTTAATTCTATTCCGTGTGTATTTGATGCTACAGATAACATCCAAACTGATTTTAAACATATACGAGGTAATCATCGAAACAATTCTTCAATGAAACTTGTACTTTATAATACAAGTTTGTATTTCTCTATTAGAAAAGCCCTCACTTCTCTGTTTTACTCCTGTACAATCTAAAAATGCAAGAGTATAGCTGAGTGGGCTCAGTGTTAATTTAACTCTATCCAGAGTACGATCAAATATACTCCGAATAGAGTACAAATAGCACCCAAACTGAGTTCAAACATCTACGAGGGAATAACCTAAACCTACAATTCTTCAACGAAACTTTGACTTTATAATAAATTATGAAAAGTTGAATAATAAAAACTGAGTGGGCTCAGTGTTAATGTAACCCTACAGTATATAGCGTAGGACCAAATGAACTTGGAACAGAGTCGATTTAACACTCTAGATTTTATTGTACAGGTGAACTGAGAAAAGTTAAAGAGTAAAATGAATGTTTTTTTTAAAGATGGAGTGCAGTTAATGTTTTATGAGTACTTTGTTTTGGTCCTTAACACCTTTTTTATATGTAATTATTGTGCTACTTTTATCTTTCGTTGTAAAGCATTTTGAACAAGCATCAAAGTTGTTGTTAAAGGGCTCTATTCATTCAATTTTGATTGATTTATTGATTGGCTGATTGATAAAGCATTGTGGAAATTGGTTCAAAGGATGCTTAACCACTTTCATGTATATAAAAGCAATATTTAAAACGTTTATTTCATCACTATACTATCAACACAAACACACTTGCTCTTACTCATACACATGGAATATATCTAAAAATGGTGCATCATTACGCTGTTGGAAAACCTCTCATAGCTTAGCAGTAATTAGGAGATTATATCAACCCAGAAGTCCGAGAGGGAGGGAAGCTTCTAATGGGGTCAGAAAGAGCTCCACAAATCCAGTCTGGGCTTCTGATCCTCCACCAGAGGGCTCAAGGTGGAGATCCGGGGCCCAGCTGAAGGGCTCGATAAGGGCAGCGCTGGGTAAGTCAACATGAATTGAGAAGTCAGCACTCGACTGATGTGTGCTGTTAATAAAGGTTTATGTTTCAAAGAATATCCATTAGTTCACACTTTCTTTCACTAAACAGAAACCGGTTAAAAAGAGAGTAATTTAATTCAGCTTCTGGAAAAGCCATATTTTAACCCTTGTGTGGCGTTCATGTTATTGTTACTCAGGTGGTGTTTGAGTAACCCTTGTGTGGTGTTCATTGTATTGTTACTCAGGCGGTGTTTGAGTAACCCTTGTGTGGTGTTCATGTTATTGTTACTCAGGCGGTGTTTGAGTAACCCTTGTGTGGTGTTCATGTTATTGTTACTCAGGCGGTGTTTGAGTAACCCTTGTGTGGTGTTCATGTTATTGTTACTCAGGCGGTGTTTGAGTAACCCTTGTGTGGTGTTCATGTTATTGTTACTCAGGCGGTGTTTGAGTAACCCTTGTGTGGTGTTCATGTTATTGTTACTCAGGCGGTGATTGAGTAACCCTTGTGTGGTGTTCATGTTATTGTTACTCAGGCGGTGTTTGAGTAACCCTTGTGTGGTGTTCATGTTATTGTTACTCAGGCGGTGTTTGAGTAACCCTTGTGTGGTGTTCATGTTATTGTTACTCAGGCGGTGATTGAGTAACCCTTGTGTGGTGTTCATGTTATTGTTACTCAGGCGGTGTTTGAGTAACCCTTGTGTGGTGTTCATGTTATTGTTACTCAGGCGGTGTTTGAGTAACCCTTGTGTGGTGTTCATGTTATTGTTACTCAGGCGGTGTTTGAGTAACCCTTGTGTGGTGTTCATGTTATTGTTACTCAGGCGGTGTTTGAGTAACCCTTGTGTGGTGTTCATGTTATTGTTACTCAGGCGGTGTTTGAGTAACCCTTGTGTGGTGCTCATGTTATTGTTACTCAGGCGGTGTTTGAGTAAATCTTGTGTGGTGTTCATATTATTGTTACTCAGGCGTGTTTGAGTAACCCTTGTGTGGTGTTCATATTATTGTTACTCAGGCGGTGTTTGAGTAACCCTTGTGTGGTGTTCATGTTATTGTTACTCAGGCGGTGTTTGAGTAACCCTTGTGTGGTGTTCATGTTATTGTTACTCAGGCGGTGTTTGAGTAACCCTTGTGTGGTGTTCATGTTATTGTTACTCAGGCGGTGTTTGAGTAACCCTTGTGTGGTGCTCATGTTATTGTTACTCAGGCGGTGTTTGAGTAAATCTTGTGTGGTGTTCATATTATTGTTACTCAGGTGGTGTTTGCGGGTCTCGTGGACTCATTGCCTTTTGCAGATTTTAATTCACCCAATCAAAACATTTTATGTCAAAAACTTAAACAATATTTCCTTTAGCCAAGAAACAAGTGCTATAAACAGCAAATATACTTTATTTATTGTTCTTTAACCTGATTTCTTCTCGTTTAGAATTTGTTCTCATTATTGTTACTTTGGCAGGGTTGGTGGTTCTGCTGGACCCATTGCATTTTGGCGCTTTTAATTCACACAATCACACAATTTTATTCTAAAATGTAAAATGTTATGTTTATGTGGGATTTATGTTTGTGTGGGAAGACAGAATTAAGGTAAAGAATCTACCATTTTCACACTTTAACATGCCCCGGGTCCAGTAGACCCGAACACCTTGTGTGTAATATGAATGTGTAGGGGGCGTACGCCTGGGGTCATAAAAATCTGTTCTGATATATGTTTTTCACAGGAAATGAGCCGAGCCCAGTGAATCTCAGCTTCAAATAATAAATGCTTCTTTAATTTTTCTTTTGATGAAAACTGAAAATGGCTTTTACAAGAAAGACTTTACATTCTTTCACTATTTGTTTCACCAGAGTGTTAATGTTCATGATTCAACAAAATGGTTCGTAGATGCAAGTGATCACGTTGTGAAATGACTAAAATTACTGCAGCATTTTGACCTTTTTTATTAACCTTATGATTCATATTAAAAAAAACATTTTCATGAGACCCAAAAGATTGTCTAATGCTCTCTTATTGAAGAAAACAAACACATCATGCACTGATCTTGAGTCTGGAAGTACTTTGTGTACGTTATTATTGAATTGAAAAACAAGGACATTAAATGTGACCATGGTGAGGCACAACAGGCTATTCACAATCGCTCGATCGATTTGCTCCCAGCAACCAAAGATATAGATCTCCACCTGAAAAGTTGACTTTAGAGCAGAATTATTGACGCTCCAACCATGAATGACATTCTTTGTGTGTCTACACATCAGCCCTGGGGCTAATCAATACGTTTGAGCATTTTGTTGTTTGTTTATTTGTTCTCTTTAGTTTAGAGGTCGTCCATTATAAGCATAGACTCAAAAATGGAAGATATATGTCATTTTCTGTTTAGTTGCGGCTCCATGAGAAACGTTAATCTGAAAAAGGAGAGACATATCAACTCACACTTGAAGTGAAACCTTACTTGGCTTTTTAGGAGATTGATATGCCATAATGTTAAAATAGCATAATAGGGACGCTTTAATATTTATATTCTCAAGTCTCTACTCTCGAAGTTCCTTTTTGTTTGAGAGATTTTGCAAATATTGTAGCTTCAGATTTTTTCCCGCAGGTTTCCCTGAAATCATGTGTTAACCATTCGCTGCTCTGTTTGAGTGGCTATTTATTAGCAGCGGATCAGGCTTTTCTTCATGACTAATTAAAGCAATTAGAGAAAGCTTGAACTAATGCATTAAGTACAGAAACCAGCACCAAAGCGACTCATTTTGCTCACAGGTCAAGAGCCGCGTAATTAATGGCTGATTACGCCCTCCTTCCATTGCACTTCACAGCAAGTGTGTGTTCATGCCAACACATGCCAGAGGTGTGTTTCAGATAAATCCAGCATGAATTATGGAATATATCTTTCATGTTAAACATAACAGCATTGAATAGGTTTTTTATGGATCAAGTGTAATAGTTAAAAAAAACTTCCCATCTTATGCCATTTTTATAGCATTTAGAATACATATTTAAGGCTTCTATACTAGCGCGGCAATGTTAATAACTTTAAAAATGCAATATTATTACTTAAAAACGTTTTTAAATTGGCTAATATTTTTGGTTCGTAAAAATGATCTGTTTACGCCGGTCCCTCCCTCAGACGAGTTTTCACCACGCCCCCTACTGACCAACGCTCTCCTGTTAGTCTTAATTCAGTTAAAACAAACACCACGAGTGACGCTTAAAAAAATTTGTTAATGTTTTAAAATATTATAATCGACAGACAACAACTTTGCGTGATGTAACAGCACCTTATATCTGTGAACCTGAGTCTGACGCGGAGTTTGATGTCCAGAAATGACGAAGGCTCCTCAGGACGTGTTCATATGATAAATCAGATGTTTTACTCTGTATGATTTCTAATGTAGGTGTACTGTTTTATGAATTAATACTTATTTTAGAATGTTGATACTGCTTGCAGTCTGTTTTGGGAACTGGCTTTTCCCACTTTTATTGACTTCTCATTAAAAGAAGCAGTCAATTTCATCTCTTGCTTTGTTGCCTCATCTTTGGATCCAAATGCAACTCTTTGGTTACTTCACTGAACTCCGGACCGTTGGTTGTAGTCCTCAGCCTGACAGATCTGTTCAGACAGACCTTTTCAAAGTTAGAAAGTTAGCCATGTGTTTCAAAACTAGTGAAATTAAAATAGGTTCATAATGTTGTTGTGATTGATTCTTCAAACAAATCCAATATTTCTAAATAATTTAAAACTTACAATTGCTATAAAATAATAAAAAAAATTTTTTTTGCATCTTCTCTCTGCTTCTCTCTGTGCGTCTGCTCGTGGGGGCTCTTTGCTGACAATGGACCCCTGAGCGATTGTTTTATACAGATATCTATAGAACCAGATCTGGGTTTTGGGTTCAAGAGCACACTCCATGGTTGTTTTTTTGTTTATTTCAGCAGCTACATGCGAAACAATTCAACAGTTGAATGGATGCGTTTCAATGTTTTTAATGAAAGACCTTAAGACTATAGCTATTCCTTTTAGCACCACTAGCCACTATGAAATATAAATGAATTTTGCATGTCGTAATCTGGAACACACACACACTCTGAATGTGTGAATCCAGCACTCTGTTGTCTGAGAAAGATCCTGTAAGAATCGTGTGTTTGTGATGTTAGGTGTGAAAAACAGTTTATAGCATCTCTACGTGTCAAGTGTTTATTTTGAGGGTTGCAGTATTATTCTGACAGAGATCTCCGACACGCTCATCAATATACAAGTCACAATCAAGCTACAGAGCTGAGAGGTGATATAAAAAGAGATGGTATTCGCACACTGAGGGCTCTGTTTAGACAGCATTTTAGGCTTGTTCTGGCATGGAGGCAGTTCCAGATGGCACATAGCAGGTTGATGGAAAGTTCAGGATTCAAGAGCTGACTTCAGTCCAGCATCAATAAAATTAGCATTGATGTGTTTGTTTGATCAAGATAAGAATCAAGAAGCATACCAAGATTCAAATTTGTATTTGGCCCTTGTGGAACAATCAAGAGGATTTTATTTTATATGTTAATCGATATCATATTTAATCCGTTATGATTGTCAGATTATTGTCTTGTTCAATCAGGACCAATCATACTTTCCAAGCACACTGGTATATAAAATAGCTGCAAGCGGTGAATTATGAATCGAAGCAGTCTCCCACTGTCCCTCCGGTGACCTGTAGCTGGCACTTCTTTAACCCTCGTGTGGCCTTCGGGTCAAATTGACCCGTTTCTAATTGTACAAGAATAAAAATGTTACAAGTGTATATTATTTTCTAGTAGGGACTGGTTGCAATAATTCAAGATATGTTCTCTGTATTGTTTGAATTTGAGATAAGTCATATATGTTAATGTGTTATGGAGTAAAATGTAGATTTTTAATAGCTTTTAAAATGGGAATACCCCATAAAGGTTAACCTCGTCTAGCCCAAGGGGGGACTAACCAATAGGCAGACGTAGGTGATTGTGTACCGACTCCAACTTTTTAGGAATCTCCAACCTTGTGTTGCCACTCAAAAAAGATAAATAAATAAATAAAAATTCATTGTTTTAACTGAATTAAAAGATAAATTAGCTTGGTATTTATCTCATCAAGTTCCTGCCACATGTTCAGCACACACAGAGAAATCAAATTACTTTAGATTAAAATACATTTTAATAAAAAAAAATTGATATTTAAATTTGAAATTTAATATACATTTAAAAAACATTTAGCATTTAACCTGAAAATTCTCAAAATTATCTGGAAGCTTCAAAGCCCTCTATTAATATTCTTTAACTGTGTCGAGTTTAAGCATTTATTCTGAAATTTCGAGAATAGCTAATGAAGTACAACCTTCAGAGAGCACAATTTTTATTCCTAAAATGTTGCAAATGTAAGCTTTTAGCCTTAAAAATTCAGTAAAAAATAAATAAAAAACAAATAAAAGACCCACAATGTTTTCCTAAAAATATAAAAGAGGCAATAAACTGGAAAAATATGACAAAAATATTAATTATTTATCATACTTTGTTGTACAATTTGATTGTTGTTTTTTTAATCAAATAACTTCATAAAAAATAGAAGCATTTGTTTGGCTTTGGCCCTTAAATGGCAGTGCCTTTTGCCTTGTCCCCTTCTTCATAGAGTAGAAAAGGTTACCGAAGAGTAGAAACCATGCAAGGTTTAGTAGTTTTTATCAGGGATGAAACTAATTAGCAAAAAAAAAAAACAATTTGAAAGATATTTATCTGCAGGTTTTGCAGCCGTTTAATTGTGTGCTTTCAAAGAGCTTATTTTGTGTAAGTGTTTAAACACTGATATTTAGACTGTGTGCCAGAACAAGTCAAAATCATAATCGTAAATATCTCAGTGACCCCGGTCCGGTCGAAGTAAAAAAAAAATTCAACGTAAAACATTGTTTAGACTCAGATATTTATTCATTTTTGGTTATGTGGTATCTGTATGCGCTATCTTACTTGAAGCTGCCAAGAAATACTTTGATTGGGTCAACTTTAGAAAGTTTCTTGAGGGAAAATTCCCAAATTGTATTACTACATCATGTGCAATCTGTTAAATTAGTCCAAAGGTCAAACCCTTTAGGATTAGGATGCAGAATGCAGAGTTGATCCTAGAAATTAGAAGAGAAGAACCGAGTTATTGTGTGAAAAATGGGTGGAATGAAGGGGTGGAGCGAAGTGGATGCGAGAAAGCTGATCAAAGGCTGCAGCAGTGTAAATATTCATGTGTGTCTTGTTAAAGTCTGCGATGCCCTGACCGGTTTGCCAGAGATCTGGCTTTGGAGTTTATTTTCATAAATCTCACGTCCATTAAGAGCCATGGAGCTTAAGGCAGTAAACGATCAGATCACACACTGACCTGAGCGACGTGCAAGGACAGGAAGATCGACAGAAGCAGGCAGACAGAGAGACGGGCGCCTTTGTGGAAGGAGTCAGATGCAAGGGTGAATAAATAAAGGAGGAGAACGGAATACCAACATGATGGATGGATGGATGGATGGATGGATGGCAGAAGAAAGCAAATGTTTTCATGCTGACGCCGCAGGATCGTCTCATTGAATATTCTGCGCACAAGGAGAAAAATCCAGGGACTCTAAAGCCAACTTGACTCATCTTCAAAGAGATATTAGCATAGCTGTGGATTCCTTTTATCTCTCCTCTAATTTCAGGGATGCCAGCTGAAATTAAGACTCTGTGTGTGAAACAAAACTAAAAATATGCGTGAGAGAGGGGAAAGCAGGTCGAGGACAGGCAGCAGAGTGCAGTGGAAGTTGTGCCGGATCAATTGTGGGATTTTCAATGGGTTCGAGAACAGACTGGAGTAGGATAAAAAAAAACTTCCATTTCTATCAAACTAAGATAAGATAAAGAGAACAAACATTGTGATACATTTAGGAAGGAAGTTGGCAACAAAAGAAAGTTTTTTTCCAACTTGATTTTCCAACTCAATGTCATAAATTTTTTTCAGTCATTTTGAATTTTCAGAAAACGTATCACATGTGTTTCTGAATCAAGGGGAAACCTCCTGCTCTCCCTACTTGTGCCCAATAAGAAGTGACTGTATTGTAGTACCTTGACCGGCTGCAAGGGGGTGGGGTCTGAAACGAGCAAGTTTTCATTCACTCCCATGTTAAAACTGCCCAACTTTAGAGCTGTAAAAACATGTTTAAACCCCTGGTGCTGCAAAAAAAAAATAAATATTTGGATCGCAAGTTGCGACCTTCGTAAATGTTCTGAGGAGGTGAATTATTTTTAAATATAATAATTAAGGTTTATTAACATTTAAAACTTCAGCCAATCAAACGTCTTTGCTACACCTACGTCCTGCTTCCCCGGGAACCATTTTGATTACCAGAAAGTGACACACTTCTATGATGGCGATGGTTACACCCATTTTGAGCCTCCTTTACCATTCTTACCAAAATTTAGGCTGCAAAGTTCATTTTTATATAAAGTCAATGTTCCGACTATAGTTTGAAGTGGCTAGTTTTTCATGTTAACGCCTATCTCAAGGTGCTCACTCTAAAGTAACAGGATGAAAGGTAATGCTGAGAAGAAGACACACGTTTGCGTATTGTCATTCATAGAAATAAATTTTTTTCTTACAGACAATGAATCTGGCAGTCAGCGCAAGAATTCAATCAACACTGAAATAACAATTTTTTTTAGTTTGGATTTTTTCTGCGTACCAGCTATAATTAAACATGGGTTCGTGGATCGCCTCTCTGTAGGTGTTCAATGGATCTCGAGAGCAAACAGCAGCCATTTCACTTCCTATTTGACAGTTTGTTTTTTAAGATTTTTAGTGTTTCTGCTTGTCTGGCTGAATCATCCCAGGTAACAGGGAATGTTCTCATAACATTCGCTAACGTTCTTTAAAGGTTATCTAAATGTTAACTCAAAATGTTTACAAAAGAACGTTCTAGTAACATGCTAATAATGGTGAACTAAAAACGTTATCTAAACAACATTCTCAGAACATTCCTAGAATGTTTTTGGTGAGTGATGAAAGTTCTAAAAATGTTTATACAACGTTCCCGGAACGTTCTTGTAACATAAATTTGTTAGCTGGGATGGAGCTTGTTCTACCAGCCAGGATTAGTGAGAGACAAAGTTCTGGGAACAGATTTCCTGACTTGCTGAGACAGAACCACAAGACCACATTTTCCAACTCTAAATTAATTTTAAAGCTCTCTGTAGCCAAACCATTTCGCCTTATGTTCTAATGTTGAAACTACACGTAGAGCTCATTAAGCTGAACCTATCAAACAGGAAGCTGATTATTTAAGTCAGTTTTAAAAACGTATGCTTGATATTTTGAAAATACTCTAGAAATGCTTAATTATTGATTGATTGATTGGCTGATTTTTTTATTGATTGATTGATTGGCTGATTTTTTTATTGGTTGATTGATTGATTGATTGATTGATTGATTGATTGATTGATTGATTGATTGATTGATTGATTGATTGATTGATTGATTGATTGATTGATTGATTGATTGATTGATTGATTGATTGGGTGGGTGGGTTGTATTTTTGCATTTGTTTAGAAACCCGAGCCCCCAAATTCTGACAAAAACATTTTTCTTGACACATGTTAAAAGGAAAGTGTGACCTGAAAAAGATCCTAGTTTACAGATTCTGGAGAATCTGGCTGTTTGGTAGTGTTTTAGACACTGCAAAGTACTGCTCTATCTCATTATTTCAGTTTGTGCTCTGCAAATGGTTGCATAAGTCACAACATAACCCAAATTGTAGCTGCACTCAGGGGGAGCTTGAATTTCCTAACACGCATTCATTTTTCATAACAGCACTTCTTTTACTTAGACTGTTGTTTTCGACCAATCTTGACCTCCGAACTCCTCTTGTGCATGAACGTTGAGTGCATGGATATTTGTTCTCTGTTTACTTGTCATGGTTTTAGTTGTGTGTCAGAGGGCCTGCATGCTATATTTATTTCCCTCATCTTCAATCCCTCTTGTTAGATTCGCAGGGCTTTGCCAGTGAATCTCCAGAAGTTTTCCTTCCAACTCTGCTAGTATAACGGGGCGCCAAACAAGCCATAAGGGCTCTAGATTCAGTTTTCCATCGAAGATATACAAAACAATACAGAAATGTGGGAATGTAGGTACAGAGTTGCTTACACCTGATATTGGGACAAGGCCTGTCACGATGACCATTTATCATGCACAATTATTATCCCCAGAAATTATTCCGTATTATTGAAGTATTATTGTTTTTATGCAATTGTCCACTAACATAATGGGAACACTATATTTAATCAGCTTTAATTCTTTCAAAGCGGTTCACATTAGTCTTTCAAAAATGCTAGATTGAATATTTTCTCCTTTTTAGTTTCATAAAGGCTCCTTTTTAAACCATCTAGCAACTAACCGAGCTAATGGATGCCCAGTGAAATCCATGATGTGAACATGTGATTACAATCCCTGAGTTCAGTGAAGTGGAAGACGAGTCTTTCTAGATTCAGTCTAAAGTCGACGTTGCCATCACTGATAGCAGGTGGTGTCAGACAGCATTTCCCTCACTCTCTTAAAAAACGAAGCTGTGAACCCTCCATTCTCTGTCAGTCCTTCGTTAGGTTTCTTTGAAGTGCACTATCACAGAAGACGAAACGAATCTCACAATGAAATGAGCCCACATGTTTTACATATTGTGAGCACTACCTGTTTAATGATCATCCGACTCATTTCTAACTTCACTGCAGACTGTGTAATAAAGGAGCTTTGATTTATTCACTATTTTGAAGATGTCTATATATTGTCAGCATCCATAGGAAATGAATACAGTCGACAAACTTCTTTTGAAGTTGTATTTTTGAATTAGGCTTGATTATTTCATTTGAATATATATTATTTTAATATATTGTTATATAGGCACATAGGTTATATAGGCACTCGCCTTTAAGTTTTGTGAGGAGGAGCCAGAATGACCGAAGGAAATCATGCAGGTTCAGGGTTTGGGGTCAGTAAGGCCCTTGTTGAACCTGTCACCTTTCTGCTGAGAGGCATTGGAGCTAATTATTTTGGCGCCATGCTGCTTTTGGAATGGAAACTGTTCTGTGTTCGTCTACTCTCCCCTGTTGATGAGCCCTGACCTAGATCTCAATTTCACAACCTGAATTTTGCGGTTTGAATTTTAGAATATTCAATTTGATGTTTTGAAATTTTTCTTCTTGAAAACTTCAAGCTGTGTTTTTACAAACTGAATATATGTAAAAAAAAAAAAAGAAGTTTGAAAATACATCTATGAATGATTATTCCATTGAAAAAAAATCAGTGCTTTTAAATTTCAGAAGTTCAATATTCAAGTTAGAAAATTCAAATTAAGAAAATCAAATGCGAAGAAAGAAGCTAAAATTCAAAATCTTTTTGCATATAACATTCAGGTTTATTAAATTATATTTAACAATAATTAAAATCAACACAATACAAATTCAGATTAATTAGTCATATTTGTGTATATATGTTTATAGAGTGTTAAATTGACACTATTCTGAGTCTATTTGGCCCTAAATAGAGTTAAATTGACACTGAGCTCATCAACCTGAACCATAAAACGTTTAAGTTAAACTTTTATTTTTCGTTACAATATGATGAGTTGTGATGTTTTTTATAGTGAAACATAAACGTTTATCACCACGTACAAGTTTTCGGGAATAATCAGTGGTTTAGATGATAAGCTCATTGACGATTCAACTCCGTTTAAGTGTTATTGTTTCACTCTATTTAGAGTGTATTTGGTCCTACTCTGGATAGAGTTAATGTTACTTTACTGTGTAGACAGCATGTAAAGTAAAATAACCTGTAAAAACTTTGGTAGATCATAATTCAGGGTAAAACATTAACATGTAGTTTTATACTACTTTAAAATCCACTAAATACTTTTTTTTACTGTATTAAAATGTTTGATGTTTAAATGCTGTAGTTTTTTTTAAACAAATGAAAATGCAAATACTATAAATACCATTGTAATATGCATATATATCTACTAATCTTAGGTTTCAAAAGTGTTAAAAATGATTTTAAAAAGAGGTAATCAAATTAATTCTATCAACTTATTATTCCTTCATGAGCGTCACACGTCTGACGGTCGTTCATCTGTAACTCACAAAATAACCTTCTAATCTCATGGGATATTACATAACACCCTCACATGAATGCACACTAATATTGTTGGAGTGCATGCAAGAATCAAAGTTTGTGTGAAGAGCTCCCAAATGCGTGATAGAGGCGAGCAGGTGTGTGTGCGTGTGCGCGCACGTGTGTGTGTGTGTTTCACGTGTGTGTTCAACACTAGAAGAGAAACTCTCCAAAGAGAATCCTCCAGAGGCCATTGAATATTGATGTTGTGCTCCTTCGTGCAACACTCAGCTTTTATCTCTCTTTCTCTCTCTGTACGCCTCCTTTAAAAGTCTCATCCATCTACTGATGGTGTGCAGTGCACTATAAAACAGCAGATCAGCACACATGCAGTCTGCAGCCGTGTTGTGAAAGTATACTAGAAGTGTTTCTCAAGAAATGACACAGCTGATAACTCATCATGTTGTTTCTGTTTGTCTCTAAAAACCTGTGATCTGTTGATGTTAGACATCCAGAAATCAACGATCCATAAAGGTCCATAGATCAATAAACCTTTGATATCTTATGCTTATTAGCTTCAAACTTCTTTAGGTAACCAGTAAGATCTGAATTTCTGAAATCTCTGAAATGCTGGTGTAACGCTTTACAATAAGGTGACATGATTATTATTTAACATCTTTCTTAGGTTTATCATCAATAGTAATAAGGCCAATATGATTAAAACACAGCGTTTGGAAGGTGTTAGGACATAAATGCATGCACTAATGTTGCGTACACAACTTTATAAGAGTAGCTTCACTTGATTCCGTCTTTTTGCGAATCGGATTGCAACCCAACAGGAAACAACGGAAACCACCGAAGAAGTGACATACTGTGTGCTGTGTTTGTGGTGACTTAACACTTATAAGAAAGATTTTGTTTAAAATACTGATGACGAGAGCAAGAAGAACTTAATTTAGCTACATTTCTCTTTTTTGTTAACCTTCTTTCAGGTCGATTATTGAGCTCAGTGATTGACCAATCAGTGATCAACAGAATGTCACATCACAATTTTTTTCCAAATATAATTCCGTTTACCTTTAAGCTCACTTTTAGAACCGCTCACAGACGCAGTAAAACTCTCAACAATATGGTGAAGTGGTGGAGTTTTTCATCCTAAAACTGCAAGGTTGGCGATTCTGCTGCTGTGTGAATGAATAATGCTCTGAAAATTGTTATGTTTTTGTGTGTCTGTAAAAGAACTATAGAAAGTAAAGACATAATCATCATTAGAGTTACAAAACAGGTGGATAGTGTCATTTGTTCCTCTTAGAATTACAGTAATAGATAGAGATAATAAAGTTAGTAGTTTCGAGGTGGCCTTCGTATCCTTGATTTTTCAAATGTTGAAGCAAGTTTTACATTTAAAAAGCCTAATCCATTTCAAGCCACACACAAAATAACATGGAAAAACAGAGAAACGTAAACTAGGATTCTTCAACCATTAAAAGTACATCTTAAAAATCTAATAAATAATAATAAAACAATGAAAACAGAATAAAATAATTGAAAAAAAAATAACCCTTAGCTTTGAGTGAGGCGATGTGGTGAAGTGTTGGAGGAGATGGTAGTGAAGAAAAGATGCTAGATGAGGAGAGCGATGATCATGAATACCATTTGCCAAAAACAACCCTAAAATATACACAAATGTGACAGTGACCAGTCGGCCAGATATGGAGTGACCCATATCTGGAGCAGTCGAGGAACTGGTGCTTGCTCGAGGGTTCCACAGCTGTGATTGCTGAAGATGGAGAGCAAATGTTTCCTCAATCACACCACCTTCAACTCGGTGGATCAAACCCGGGACCTTCAGATCACAAGTCGATCTCCTTATCCACCGGACCACAACCACCTGTAGGACACCGAAACGAAACTGAAAGTGTAGAGAGGGAGAGCTCTTCTGGAAAGAGCCAATAGGAGACCAATAGGAGAATAGGATACTACGAGCGAGCACACAGCATCAGGGCTGGAACTGACCAATAGGAGAGCAGAACAGTTGGTGGCCAGTGTTGTCAGCCGTCCTTCGTCCGTCATTCTTCGTATCTTGGTATTTTTTTCTTATCATGGAACAAAACATTCTTCTATGGTCTTTCATATCTTAGATTAATATCTTTCATATCTTTGATTATTATCATTCGTATCTTATACTTATTACTGTATATGTTTTATTTACATAGCACCTTTCAAGGGGTAGAATTTGGCTTTACCAGTCACCAGGGCTTCCGAACAATTCAGTAGCCTTAACTCTTGTTCGTTATTGAACATAAATCAGCAGAAATGAGCCTTTAATCTAAACTTGTTTCTATGTCCGGGCAGGTGAACTTGTCTCTGTAAATTTTGTCAATGTTACGACTTTCCACAACACAAATGGCTTAAACATGCACACTTGCATTTACAAATCTAATAATGTATAAACCCATCCTTTGTAGAAATCAGCGGTGTTCAGAGACAAGTTTCACTAATCAAGCATGCTGCGCTGAAGTGTGCTGTTACTTTAATAAACTCATTTGATCGCAGCAGAGCTCAGAGAAGTGGATATTCTCCATCAGCTCAACTTATTTGTGTATTTCCTCTGAGTTTGAGCTGATGGACTGAAACCATTGTAATGGGAGAACTCTTCCGTTGTGTTGAATTTTGAGTGCTTTTTAATTGAGTTTTTGATGGTTTATTGCGAACTATTGTAGCTGAGGGTGAACAGTGCTTGTGATGCAGATCTTTTACGTTTCAGAGGAGACAAAACGTGGCTGATATCTTACTTTAAGAGAAGATGCATCATTGATTTTGCATTATGGAGTTTTGAGAGCAAAAAAGTCGTTGGTAAAGACTGGTGAAAGAAGTTTAATTAATCAAAGACTTTGTTATTATATTTATGTGAGTTGCTTTGCCCAGGCATTGAAGTGAAACTTGTTTGGAAGCTTTCGATTGGTCGATATATCTTCAGGTTTGAGGAGCCTGCTGTCATCATTTTGATTGGTATAGTCTTTACAGTATTTTAGGAGCACTTTAGCATTTTCGTGTCGACTTAGTTTCTTTTGGGGGCGGGGGGAGCTTAAGTGGACATGGCTTAAGGGCTGATCTTACGATAAAAAATGTTCATTCACTTGAATAGGATTGCAAAAGTTACCTAAGTTACGAAATCTGCTCTGATGAAAGTTGAGCTGAATTCAACTTTGACCTGCGATACCGCATCACATGACACGATTACAGCCGCTTGATTAGAGGTGAACACCTGAGCTTAATGGAATCTTGTTTTAAAACAAGATTTTATTTTAGGTTATAAAATATCATAAGACCATATGTTATAATTATCATCTCTGTGTCAGGCCGGTTTAGAAGTAGGACTCAAATGCAGAGGTTTCAATCTCCAAATAAGTTTATTGTCTCCCAATGTACCAAAGAGAAGCCTTAATCAGACAGTCTTAGACGACGTGTATCTCCAATCCGCAAGAGAGATTCTCAAACAGACAGCGTAGAGGTGAATCAGCAAGTGCACTCACACGAGTTTGTAGTACACAGACCAGAAGTTTGCGGTAGAAAGACTCTCTCATCAACTGGCGGGACACTGAATAGGATGAGACGAAGCCAGAAAGAAAAATAGAATCGACAACAAACAGGAAGGAACACTAGGTATAAATAGGTGTCTGGGAATTGCCTGATGAGAAATGATTAGGGAAAAGGCTTGGAAAATAATACGAATCCCCTTGAGGTGATCGTGAGCTGATCGGTAAATAAACGGGAGAGAGAAGATGAAGAGAGAAGGAAAAGAAAGTAAAAAAATGATACAAAAACATATAACAAGGGACAAAAATAAATACATATAAGAAGAGGAATGATCAGAGCCAGATTGTAGTCATGACACTCTGTTATACAACGGACATCGGAGCTCTCCAAAGCTAGTGTGACCAGCCCTTTAGTCTGCAGTGAGGTTCGTTAATATGAAAAAATGGCAAAGATTTTGTGAAAAATCTTGAGAAAGCCAATTCTGTTCAATAGAATCAGTAGTTATATATAAAAAAGTTAATTAATTCACCTAACAATGTATTTCGATATTAAAAAAATCACTGCATCTCTTTGCTTGGAACCTAATTAATAATACAAAGTCAAAAACAAACCAGTTCACCCGCCATTGAAAGGTGTTTTGTTCAGACCCTGGATATGAAAACATACACTGAATTACTTTGAGAGGAAATACAAGTCTGTCATACTAAAAAAAATCATCCTAAAAAAAGAGACACACACACCAAACCGAAATGATGACTTTGTCATGTTTTCTCGTCCAGATTAAAACTTCACTTCACTAGACAAATGTTCCATCTTGGAATTTCATCGTTTACTGTTTGTGTTTTATTAGCTTTTTTGGCTTGATGTTGTTCTCTGTTGTTTTTGCAGCTTAAATCTGCAATTATTTGGTGAATGTAATTTATCGAACTCGAAATACGACTGAGTTTGAACAACATTATCTCTAGCCATTGTCTTAACGATGCTTGATTAGCTTGTCTTCCTGGAAGCCGCATCAGTGTTGGTGTGCTGGACTGAGGTATTTTTACTGAGAGACAGGTATTGGACTGCTTCCTCAACTATATTCATCATATTTAAAGTTTTTAGGCGACAAAACTAGCATTATGTGTCTTGTCAATAAAGGCTGACCATATTCAGATTAGTTTTATTTTTGGATTTCTAAGAGTTGTATGCTAACATCTGAATAGGGTGAATAAATTACATCCTCACCGGAGCCCATCGATCTGCTGGGAACGAGAGTGAAGACGTGACGGAAACACAAAGGCATAGAGTTTGTGTAAAATAGGTCCAGGCAATCTCTACCAAGTGAAATAAACAGGAGAATGTGTTACGGTGTGGATATTAAGCAACCCAAAGCATTGCATCATTATCTGCCTGCCTCTCGCCCACCTGGTGTCTCTATGAGAAGCTATTGCAGATCTTCTCTCTACACACACTTGCACCTGCAGCAGAGCAGAGGAATAACACGTTTAGTCTTCTGTCTGCTTTCTCAAATAATGAAAGGGTTGCCAGAGTTATCGCAGTGACTTCTCTCACCCGGTGCAATAGTTTCTGTATGAAGAGAATATTAATACGTCTTTTGGCCTAAATGATGAAATCTGTGAAAGGCCCAGGCAGGGGCTCACATAGCAAGCTTACTCAAGTCGTTCTCTGGTTTTTTACACCAGCATCAGTTGAATTTAACGCGAGCTGCGATGGGGAGCCAATGAAGAGTGATGAAGAGGGGAGTAACATGAGCTCGCTTCGGTTCCTTGAAGATAAGATGAGTTCTGGATCATCTGCAGAGGTTTGAGCGTGTTAGCTGGAAGTCCTGCTAGGAGAGCGTTGCAGTAGTCCAGACGTGAGAGGACCAGAGCCTGAACCAGGAGTTGAGTTGCATGCTCAGTTAAGAAGGGCCTGATCTTTCGAATGTTGTGCAGTGCAAACCTACACTCTTGAGTTGTTTTGGTGATGTGGTTGATTTCAAACACTGCTAACATGTCCTTCTTTGTTTTTGTTTTTAAAGAGGGTTGGTTATGAAAAACCAACATGCCGTTCAAATTATTTTAAACATATTAATATTAGTCTACTATTCTACTATTCTCATTTTTTCTGACGATCTTCTCGTAGATGATTTAAGCTACTGACATTTTTTTTGACTCGAGTTGCTATATCTCCTGATACTGCTACCACTAAAGGATTCTAGGAAATGACCGCATTCATTGACTTAACATGGAATCAAACTGTAGCTCTAATTAAGAATCTTAAACAAAAATCTGCGCAACACCATGAAGAGCAGAGTGCAAAAGTATTTGACCCCTAGGCTTTACAGGGGGTCGAAGGTCATATCTGGCTTAAAATGGGCCCTACAGTTTTTAAAGACAAAGCCAGCTAGAGACACAAATTTTGGATTATTTTGTAACATTTTGAATAATTTTAAAGATTATTTTTAAAGATCTATAACTCAGCTTAGGAAAAGAGTATAGTGTTTTTTTATATGACTCATACTGACAAGGAAAACATTATAGGATGTCACCGACCCATATTGTTTACTCTAACAACCATATTACAGATATATATCTCAGCTTAGCAGAAAACTAAGATGCAGGGGTTGGTTTTAATGACTCATATTAACAAGGGAAGCATTAGATAATGACCCTGAACCTTTTACATCAGCTAGACTGTTCACCCTAGCAACCATTTTGGCAGATCTATATCTCTTGTTAATAGCATGATGGCTTGTGACTTATTGTGACTTATCAAGCTGTTTAAACTTTTAAAATACTTTTTACACTCAGTCAAACTGAACTTTTCTCAACTAGCTAAAGATTTATAAAACTAGTTTATAAAAATCAAGTTAAAGAGTTAAAGAAGTAGTTGAAATATATTTTTAAGCTTTAAAAGACAAATATCTGACTTGTCGGTTTGCATTCTAGAATATTTGTATAAATTAAGAACAAAAAAGCATTTTTATAACATTTATAGAATCTAAATTTAAGCAATAGCAGAATGCTTTTTTGTGTCTGTTTGTTTATTTCGTTTTTGGCATGAACTTGTTGTATTTTTCCCTGCTCAGATGGTTTATTTCGGGGCTAATGTAATAGCAGGTGATGTATGTTTTTAATTTCTCTCAGTGATTCAGGAGACAAATGGGGTGGCTGTTATGAGCTTTCCCTGGGTTTTCCTTTGGGAACTTGAGATCTGTTTCTCCACTTAGGAAAAAGAAGAGAAGAGATGAAGCTGTCAGTGAAAAATACGACAGCATCTCACCGTTCGAATCATTATTACAGGCTGAATTTTGCATTCATATTCATGGTATGTTTTCAGCTTTTCAGGTCTGATTCACAAAGTAATTGTGAATTATTGACTGAGAACATTTGCAAGGTTGTTCACGACTCCAGACAATTCAAGTGCTCATCCCACCACGCATCTGTATCACAATGTAAAAAAAAAATCTTTTATCATGATTTAAACTTTGCCTCAATTGGTGAAAAAGTTATGGCCGAACAATTATGACAGCTACGCAATTATGCTGGCAAAACTTTCACAGCTGTCAGTGAGAATAACTATCTTGCTTTTCCAAATGTTGCAATTTTTTAATACAATTTTTCATTCGAAGGAGGGTAAATGAAGGTAGTTAGCTGAATAATTTCTTGGCTGTTTAATAAACTTTAATCAGTCGGATGATTTGAAAGCTACAGCAGTGACATTATGATCACTTACAGCAGCACATTCTCTCAAATACAAGAGTGAAAATGATCATACTGCCTTCTTTCTCACTGCTGGCAATTTGGAAGTATTCAGAATTAGAGGTGTGTTCAGTAAAAGCTGAGTGTTTGCGGAAGAAATACACAAGTTGAGTTTTACAAGCTTCCTCACAGGGACGTTCACCTCGATTATCTGCATCTGCTGTGAATAGCGAATAACTTATTCTTGCTCCGTGTCTCTGAACATTCTGTGTAGGGTTCTAAAAAAATCTTTTAGAAAAAAAATCTGAATTCTGAAAAAGTGTTTTTAGATATAAGCTGAAGACTTCTGAGGAAAAAGTCTGAGAAAAACATAAATACAATTTACTGGCCCTAATCCTAATCTTTACATACATATTTCTGATTTTACATTTTTTTAACCTACAGTTAAATTGATGGATTATTGTACAACATTTGTTTTATATATGTTCAAAATATATACATTCATATTGTTATTATGATAAACAGCATTAATAAAGTATACACTTATTATTCAATATACTATAGAAATTTAGCAAGTTGGTAGACTTATTGAGAGATCTGCAATATTTTTTTTTCTTTCTCATTGATTAAATGACATTTTTTTTTCTTTCTCACTGATTAATTGATTTCTCTTAAAGAAAGAGCATCGACCTAAACATCTCATCGCTTCTGACTCATAAACACCATTTTAACAAATTTAATCAGCTTTTAAGATTAAGCCTTAGGTGTTGTTAATAACTAGTAATGTTGTTTTTTTTATATTAAAGACTCGCGAAAACCATCTACGACTAATTTATCACTACCCCATCAGTTCATCATTCGTTGTATCCTAAGAGCCTCGGTTCTCAATTAAATAATACTCAAACTTGTAATTTATAATTCATTAATTGGAGCCTCTCATCCAGCAGAGCCTTTGAGTCGGTGCTCTGGTCCACCAGAGAGAGGTGTGTTTATTTGTGCATCAGGAAGATGCTTTCTGTGTGCTTAAAGACCCGTAACAGCCCTAATCTCAGACATCGATTGGAAAACATGTAAACCAGGCTTGTGGACATGAAATGGGGTTTTTCATGACCCCATAAAGTGGGGTCAAAAGGACCTTAATGAAATCATTATCCTGTTTAACGAAATCCAATGGGATCAATGCTCATAAAAACGCTACAGAAGATTACCTTAGAGAGAAAATTTTAAAATAATGTATCAAACATTAAGAAGCTAAACAGTATTCGTGATTAGATTAGGTATACATGTAAAAATCATTAAAAAATAAATCGTTTAGTTTATTTTATCAGAGATGTGTGCTGCAGTTGGTAATGGCTTAACAGGTTTGGTTTTAATGTTTAAAAAAATACAGTATTGGCTATCAATTTCACATAAAGATTTTTATTTATTTTTTTTTTTTAAAGAAACTGTATAAGACAATTTGTGAACCCAAAATAAGATTGTAGCTATGATCAGTCAATGACATGATCTATTTAAACATTTTATCAGAGACCAAATATATATATTCATTCATTCATCTTCATGTCGGCTTTCTTCCCTTTCGGGGTCTCCACAGCGGAATGAACCGCCAACTCTCTGGCATGTGTTTTACGCGCCGGATGCCCTTCCAGCCACAACCCATCGCTGGAAAACAAATATATATATTTACAAGTTTAATAGCACACTTATAAAATGTTTCGGAAATACCTGGGGCCTGATGTATAAACGTTGCGTACGCACAAAATGGGCATAGAAATATGCGTACGCATTTTTCCACGCACATATCGGGATTTATAAAAAATAAACTTGCCGTAAATAAGTGCGCACCGTACGGATGCTCTTGACCGTGCGTACGCACTCTTTTAGAAGAGTATGTGTTTTGACGACACCAACTGTCCTAAATAGCAATAGCTATTTAAAACTTCTAAATTATCCCATTACATCACCCAATAAATCAAATTGTATCAACCTGAATTATCATTATTAGCATTCTTAACCAGGTGCAAATATTTTGAATTTACTCATTTGTTTTAATGAATGGGCTATAAAAAGGTATGTGCGTATATAACTTCTCATAATAATGGATGCTCTAGCGCTGTTAGAAGACCTTGCTAATGACGCTCTACGGAGGGAGCGTGTTTTCAGAGACCGTGAAGATTTCCTCGTTCATGATGATGATTGGCTCATGAGCCGATTTCCATTTCCAAGAGCCATCCTCTTGGAATTGTGTTGAATTAAGTCCAGAATTGGAAAGACCCTCGCGGAGAAACCATGTTTGTTCCTGTGCAAGTATTGACCACATTAGGCCACTGGTACTTTCCAGCGAGAGTTGGCAGACCAATCAGGTATGCCGTGTCATGCCATATGTATGAGATGCCATAGTGGGGATGGCACCCCGATACATCCGTTTTCCTTACACGCTAGCTGAACAGGCCGACGTCAAAATGCAATTTGCAGCAATCGCTGGTTTTCCCAATGTAATCGGTGCTATTGACTGCACTCATGTTGCAATAAAGGCACAATCCAAGAATGAATTTGCTTTTGTTAACCGAATTATTGGTGGTATTAATATGCAGGGAGATCATACATTTTCAAAATGGGCGTCTTAACCTCCAAATATGTTTATTTCGGGAGGAGATTGGGGTAAGCAATACGCACGTGCACCTGCGCACAATATTCAGATAATTTTGATTTATAAAGCGAACCTTGCGCAGGTTCTGGCGTACGTAGGGTTTTATGAATCTGAAAACTTTTGTGCGTACGCAAATTCTGCCTTATGTGCGTACGCACACTTTAAGGATTACATCTACGCAAAGTTTTATACTTGAGGCCCCTGGTGTTTTTGATATAGAGAAACGCAATGAACTGTATGAGTATAGTTAGATAAAAGGATGAACCATAGGGGAATTTTATTCTATTTTTCTCTTGTGTCACTTTGTAATATTTTTTACTTTTTTTTAAATAATGCTCATAAACACTGAAAGTTCCAATGCAATGTTCTTTGCTGGCTCCACTCTGCTCCCAGAAGCCGTGTAGAACCTACTGTTCAGATAGAAACTATTGATTTGTTTTATTAGGGACATCGGCAAAATGAATGGGGAAAAAAAGACTGTGGACTAGGAATGCAGAGTACCTGGAAGTCACGAATATTGAGTTAGTCGACGGGAAAACAGTCTGAAATAAGCTCTATTAAGCGCAGGGCAGGTCAAGAGATGATCCATCATCCACTGTGGAACATTTTGTTTCTTTGACACCATCTGGGCAGCGGGAAAGCAGAGGAAAAGAAGATAAAATCATCAGCTCGCAAAGGTTCAGCTCACACTGCAGAAGGTGTAAACGCTGGGACTGGTGTGATTTTCACACGTATAATTGGATCTAGATTTAAACCGAGACCCTCTAAAATATGAGTATACGTCGTTTGCAGATGTGGATTACCTTGTGATAGAAACATATACAGTTGAACTGTAGGATGATAGATGGAATATAAGAATATAATAGTTAGATGTCTGATAGACATGGAATGACGTCTTTTTTGGAATCCATACGTAACTCCATAGTCAAACAGACAACTCATAGGTGTACAGAGAGGGTGGTGAGAATTACAGGTAACAATAGGAATAAACAAAGAGAATGCTGAGAACAGGCCGAGAATCAGAATCAGATTTATTGCATTTGTGTGTGGTGTGTGTGCGCACACAAGGAATTTCCTGTGGTACAATGGAACCATCAGTGCAAACAACATAAGTACAGTAAAGTGCAACACAACAAGCAATTAACAGAATGCTAAGAATGAAGAATTGATTAAATGTAAACAGTTGAACAAAGTCTATAAAGTGTGGTGTACTTAAGTGCAAAATGTAAGGAGATGAAATGTGCGAGAGTCCAGGTACAGGTAACAGATTGCGGGGAGCTAAGGGTTAAGAGTTCGAGGTCGAGGCAGGTTGCCTCCCAAGGGCAGAGCATGGGTCAAAAGGCAGGCGGAGAAGGTTCGTAGTCCAGGAACAGCTCCGGGTCGAAACACGCAGGAAGTTGAATCAATGTGAGCAAGAGTTGCTTGGCACTATGCTACACAGGGCATAGAAAGCTTTGCACTAAACACAGGAAATGATGATGTTTAAATACCAAATGTGGCAAAGTGGAATCCGCTCGTTCATTCAGATGGCTTCTCTGCAGGGGGCTCTGTCGCTAGCTTCACACCTCTGCAGTTTCATGTTGATGCAGTGACCCTTCTTGCTCTTGGATGGTGCTCCAGGGTCATGAATAGAAGAAATCTTCAAAATGACTCATTTGTGGATCGTTTTATTCGCTGCATGTGGATTACACAGTTTATAATCGAGAAGACACAGATAAGTTAATTACCCAGATTCTTGTATTTTTCTGTATTTTTTAACAGCTTGTAAATAAATCTTATTTTTTCATATGAACAAATGTAAATTAATTATTGAAATTAGACTTTTAGATTTAGAATCTTTTAAGGGCTTTGTCCAACATCTCTGTATGGTCGTATTTCAGAAATCTCCTCTTTCTTGATTTTTTTCTCCAGCTCTTCTTCATGCTTTGCATTATTATGGTTTCTTGTTGTCCGGTCGATATGGGGAGTGTGTATCTAGCTCCACCCAGCTGCTCTTTTATGTCCCACCCATCGAGCTCCACCCAGCTGCTCTTTTATGTCCCACCCATCGAGCTCCACCCAGCTGCTCTTTTATGTCCCACCCATCGAGCTCCACCCAGCTGCTCTTTTATGTCCCACTCATCGAGCTCCACCCAGCTGCTCTTTTATGTCCCACCCATCGAGCTCCACCCAGCTGCTCTTTTATGTCCCACCCATCGAGCTCCACCCAGCTGCTCTTTTATGTCCCACCCATCGAGCTCCACCCAGCTGCTCTTTTATGTCCCACCCATCGAGCTCCACCCAGCTGCTCTTTTATGTCCCACCCATCGAGCTTCACCCAGCTGCTCTTTTATGTCCCACCCATCGAGCTCCACCCAGCTGCTCTTTTATGTCCCGCCCATCGAGCTCCACCCAGCTGCTCTTTTATGTCCCGCCCATCGAGCTCCACCCAGCTGCTCTTTTATGTCCCACCCATCGAGCTCCACCCAGCTGCTCTTTTATGTCCCACCCATCGAGCTCCACCCAGCTGCTCTTTTATGTCCCACCCATCGAGCTCCACCCAGCTGCTCTTTTATGTCCCACCCATCGAGCTCCACCCAGCTGCTCTTTTATGTCCCACCCATCGAGCTCCACCCAGCTGCTCTTTTATGTCCCACCCATCGAGCTCCACCCAGCTGCTCTTTTATGTCCCACCCATCGAGCTTCACCCAGCTGCTCTTTTATGTCCCACCCATCGAGCTCCACCTAGCTGCTCTTTTATGTCCCACCCATCGAGCTCCACCCAGCTGCTCTTTTATGTCCCAACCATCGAGCTCCACCCAGCTGCTCTTTTATGTCCCAACCATCGAGCTCCACCTAGCTGCTCTTTTATGTCCCACCCATCGAGCTCCACCCAGCTGCTCTTTTATGTCCCAACCATCGAGCTCCACCCAGCTGCTCTTTTATGTCCCAACCATCGAGCTCCACCCAGCTGCTCTTTTATGTCCCACCCATCGAGCTCCACTCAGCTGCTCTTTTATGTCCCACCCATCGAGCTCCACCCAGCTGCTCTTTTATGTCCCAACCATCGAGCTCCACCCAGCTGCTCTTTTATGTCCCACCCATCGAGCTCCACCCAGCTGCTCTTTTATGTCCCACCCATCGAGCTCCACCCAGCTGCTCTTTTATGTCCCACCCATCGAGCTCCACCCAGCTGCTCTTTTATGTCCCACCCATCGAGCTCCACTCAGCTGCTCTTTTATGTCCCACCCATCGAGCTCCACCCAGCTGCTCTTTTATGTCCCAACCATCGAGCTCCACCCAGCTGCTCTTTTATGTCCCACCCATTGAGCTCCACCCAGCTGCTCTTTTATGTCCCACCCATCGAGCTCCACCCAGCTGCTCTTTTATGTCCCACCCATCGAGCTCCACCCAGTTGCTCTTTTATGTCCCACCCATCGAGCTCCACCCAGCTGCTCTTTTATGTCCCACCCATCAAGCTCCACCCAGCTGTATGTTTTTATATCAGCATCCATCCATTATTGCTGTAGAAGTACCTTTGTACTTATTGATATTGAAATGTGGCATAATACTAGTGTTAACCATTAGCTAGCGTAGTTGGTTGGCAGTTCTAAACTATGACATTTTGTATTTAAAACCAAAAAGGGACAATTCTATATTTTAAGGGATGGGTGATAACCCTAGCTGCTGGTCAGAATATGGAGATGAGACATGTTAAAATATGATTGAAGTTCAAAAAACTTCAAGGTTAATAGGTGATAGGTTTACTCTCATTTACTCCATCCACCCTGCAGATACTCCCAACTCCTATCAGAACTAATTTGAGAGTGAAGTATTGGCGGTGTGTTGTGAGAGCTTGTGATGTGTGCATCCCACAGCGAATGCCTAAGTGTAGGCTTCCTTCTCAACATGCTTTCTGCGTTTCTGATTCTTGTCATGTATTCCTTTTGTCAAGTATTGTCTCTGACCAATAGCTATGGTATTGGAATTACAACTCTTTCAGGCATGTGAGCAATAGCATGTGTTTTATTTACCCTATACAGTGTTGTGTTGTGAATACTATCCTTTGTTACATAATGCTTAACTCTCAGCAGTGTCGTTTTTCATTTTTAGTGAGTTTTACTGAAGCAACATCTTGCATTAAGTGTCTCAGTTTCTGTAAACGGATACGGAAGGAGTGCATATTAAAGCCCAACTCAATGCTAGTACATAATTCATAGTCTCAAAATCATGCGATCGCATTTGTTGAGTGGGGTGGAAATTCTCGGCAGGATGTTGAATTGCTGGCGAGGGGGTCATTTATTTTTGAGTTGCAGATCTTTGGGGGATGTTGTGATCACTAGGGGGCAAGCTTGAGGCTGGTGCACACAGTAAGAAAATAAATAATGACTTTCCCCTTGTTTATCACTTTGCTAATTATCATTGCTATAGCTGCATTTTTGGGCTGGCTTTCGTTTGCATCTTTCTGATGTTCCCTCTTCTTTCTCTCTCAGCAGTGTGTGTCTCTGTAAAACTCTGTTGGATTTTCTTCCCTCCTGCTGCATTAGAGATGCATGAGGCTTGAAGCCTGACTGAGAGCTCTGCGTCTGCTCAGCCGAGATGAATGCAAATCAAATCAGGCAGTGCAATGTCAGCTTGGGCTCTGGTCAAAACAGAACTCATCTACTGCACTGTGTGCTTTATAGGTGAAGCATGTTCATAGAGTGAGTCTCACGCTTTGGGGAATTGATTTGTGGGAATTTACAGCTGCGTATTAAATCGATTTTTAGATTCCTTCTCAGTTATGTTTTGCCGTGATGATAAGAAATTAAAACCACTTTAACGGTTTTGGTACAGGCTTGTAATTGGGATTGAGGTGTGTGTGTGTGTGTGTATGGGGGGGAGGGGAGGGGGGGGGGTTAAAACTGTGTGTCTCAAATCTCGGTTCTGCTTTTATATATTTATTTTGTTGTGTTTAGAGGCTACATCAATCAGTGTTTACGCAATTATTTAGAAAGCACACCCCTTAACTTCTGATATTTAATAATAAAGGGTGATTCAAAAAGAATATCACAACTTTGAAAATCAGTTTTTAATCAAATAAACATAATGGTTTGGGTAACGAATCAATGACAGGGACCAACTGAGCAACCAATGAAACTTCAGAGTTTAATTAAATTGACAGCAAGAAGAGCTTAACCATCTTTTCCTTCTTTGCAGAGTGCTCAATTTTCTAATGTGGGGTATTCCTTTTTAATCACCCTGAACTTGCTTCATAACCTGCTGAGAACCAAGAAATACAAGCGTCTTTTAATGTAACTTTTTTGTGATATGTTGCCTATTTGGAGCCGTGTTGTACCACAAAAGCACACGAGATTTTACTGTAAAGGTCCACTATTGAGCACACCAGGACTCAAATGAGTCACAATACACAGAACAAAAACAAATGTGCACTTCAGAGGACATAAACGAAAAGGCTCGTTCACAGAAGATATAGAAGGCAACTGATCCACAGCCAATGATTGTAGGTCTTGTTCAAAGCTCTTGCATTTTAATCAAACTAATTATAGTCATTTTCTGCTCCCAAAGGCAGGGGTAAACACTGGCGGTGATATATTGTAAGTGCCTCCTTTTTATTTGGAAAAGGGTAAAAAAAAAAAGTGATTCTGACAGTTTGTTAGCTAATGAGAGGGTTTACTTGAGAAAAGTAGAGTAGAAGCACCATAGGCATGACACTTAAATATAAAACTTGCGATTATAGTGTTTTTTATTGCTGTGTTAGTGTAGATAGTGTTTATAGTGATATTTGTTATTTAACGTAAGATGTTTAATTGTGATGACTTCTGATGTCATCGCTTGGGGTCTTCTCACAGAGCAGTTGGAGTCTCGCTAATATGAAATTAAAATGATTTAGATGAGACTCATTCAGTGAAATTAGTTATTTTTTTAAATAATTTTCTTATTAAGATTACTTTCTTATCAACTATGATCAACTTATAATGTGAAATTATAATACAAATATGTTTTTAAGTGTTAGCTAATTGGCCAATTGATAAGACAAAATGTGTTAAGACAGCAATTTTTTTATTCTGTTTTTGCATTCCCGAGTATTTTTTACCCGAACGCTATCAGGATCTGTGCAGCACTCGGATGTGAAATGAAATAAACATTGCTTCATGTAAAAGGTTTTAGTTATTTTAGTAGGGTGTCCTTTTCAAGAGAGTTCCTCTCATATTGATTGTTCTCTAGTTGTAGACAGTTGTGAGCTGAAATTCTTTCGAGATGATCTTATTTCCTCTTGCAGACGGATGTGCTGTAAACACCCTTTTCCTCTTGATGGTGAAAAATCTATGCCTCTTAAATTTTTGATTGGTTCCATTTGATGGTTTTAGGGTTTCCTAATGATGTCCATTTCGATTGTCCTGTTATTGAAGAACCCAAACATGTTAAGCAATCGTTTTTTCCAACACAGCAGGGGTTAATTTACTTTTGCTCAAGCAACATTCTAGCTACACTTCAAAAAATATGAGAAAAATGTAAAAATAAAGTGGATTATAAAAAGATGACCCTTCAAGCAACTCAATAGATTTACTTTGATTGGGAGTGAACAGCATGTGATAAAATAAGAAAATTGAAAGGAAAATAAAAAAAAATTAGCTCAAAGGGTTCACAAACTTTGAAACATGGTCGAATTCGGAAGGGAGTTTGTACAAAAAGGCAGAACCTTGCTGAGCTCAAGAATTACGACTTTTTTTAGCATCCACCTTGAATACATTCAGCCTCTCTTCACTGAGCTGTGTGGGTTTCTAAATTACTTACAGGATAATTAAATGTTGTGACAGTACTGGTTTGGTAAAGATGGTTTTCTGCCCAGGCTGAGGATGATTGCACAGTTAACGGGCAACAAATGTAAACTTTAAAGCAAAAACACACACTCGCACAGCTAATTAAATGATCCTGAGTGTCTGGCTGCAGTACACGTGGGTTCATTAACACAGACTAGCAGGAGTCGCTGAGTCACTGGAAAACTTTAATGGCTTCCAGAAACTGTTCCTAACACTAAATAACACAACAACACCTATGATAATGCTATCTCAGTAACTGCATTCTTAATTTTACAGCTAAATGTTTGAGAAAAAGAGAAAGAGGGAGGGGGCAGAGGGCAGATAGAGAGCAATATGGAGAAGGGTGGAGAAAGAGAATGAGAAGGAGGGAGAGAGAGAGGAGGGGAGAAAGTGAAGGAGAGAGTGAGATGGACACATACGGGGAGAGAGAGAGAGTGGTAAAAGAGCGAGGGCAGATGCAGAAAATGAAAAAGACAGCTCTCTCCCTGAGAGATAAAATAAAGAGACAGGTTGGAGAGAGAGAGAGGTGGGGGGGTGGAAAGAGAGAAGAGATAAGGAGTGAGGAATGCAGAAAGAAGAGAAAAAAGAAAGAGGGAACAAAAAGAGAGGAAAGTGGAAGAGAGATGCAATGACAAAAGGAGATAGATACAGAGAGGTAGCGATAGAGGGAGGGGAGAGTAAAGAGGAGGAACAGGAAGAAAGAGACAAGGAATGAGAGAGAGAGAGGGGAAAGGAGAGTTGGAGACAGAGAGGGAGAGAGATAGGAACAGAAAGGGGAAATGAAAGAAAAAATGAGACAGGGAAAAAGCAAGACGAAGGATGAAAGAGAGAAAGAGAGGTGGATAGAGTGAGAGAGAGGAAAATAGAAGTAGGAAGTGGGGAGAAAAAGAAAGATAGAGAAAGAGGCAAGGAAAGAGCGAGAAAAAAAGGAAGGAGAGTGAATGCAAGGGTTGGAGACTGAGAGAGAAGGAGGGACAAAGAAGAGAAGAGAGACAAGGGAAGAACGAGAGGAAAGATGAAAGAGAGAAATGGACAACAAGACGTGGATACAGAGTGAAAGTTATAGACTAAGAAAAAGGGAAAGATAGAGACAGTTGAAGACAGATAGGAAAAATGATTGAGACAACGAGAGGTAGAGACAGAGTGCGCGAGCGAGAGAGCGATAGAAGGAGAAAGAGAGAGAGAGAGAGAAAAATAGAGAATGAAAAGAGAGAAATGGACAACCAGAGGTAAATACAGAGGGAGAAAGAGAGAGAGGACAGAATAAGAAAGCGAGGAAGAGACAGAGGGAGAGGACAGAAAGGAATATAGAGAAAGAAGCTTGGAAAGAGAGATAGAGTGATCTTCCATCACTTGAAATCATCAACTGGTTACTCACCTTGTCTCTCCTGTGTTGCCGGTGCTTTCTGGTCGCCACCCATTCAGCCCCCCAGCGCTCACCCGTACAGTACCCTCAGTGTCAGTCTCCCCTTCGTTTGAAGAGAGAACCACAGCTTATCTGCTTCACACGCACCAGCGGTGACCTTTAAGAGAGAGAGGGGTGAAGATTCCAGAGAGAGGCCTGATAGAGCACCAGCACTTGATCAGGAAAACACAGATAAAGAGAGAAGAGGAGGAGGAGGAGGAAGAGGAGGAGGAGATCTGCTCCATTCAATAACAAGTGCAAGAGGAGAGCGTTTAGAGAGTCTAGAGAAACCAAAGATGGCTGCCTTCGGGATGCTTAGTTGCTGTTAATAAAGTGTCAGAAAAGTATAGCTTTCCTGACTTTGAATGTCTGCACTAAGAATGATATTGTCACCTAGTAAAGTTCCGTGAACGCAATTTCGGGAGGAGCGATCAGATAATTAGCGAAAAGTCTACAGGTGTTTACAATCCCTCTGCTCGCTCAAGAGATAAAACCGTAACCACTCCACTTTCAATTCGACGATGAAATGCAAAACTCCCTCCGCCCACCCCTGTCTCCACATCTCATGGGGGGGTTCTCGGGCCCGGATCGCTTCTCGCCTCGAGGCCCTCCCGTGGACAGCTCGCCCAGTATGCTTATCTTAATCTCGCCACATACGCTTGCATTTTCTGGGCTAATTCTATGTAAGCGAACTCGTGAATTAAAAGATAAATAAAAGGTCATTTTAGGATGTAAAAAATTTAAGGTATTAAAACATTGACAAAGCATAAATCAATCCTGGTGATCGTTGGAGCCTGAATTAGACAGAGATTAAACAGTAAAACAGCCGTAATGTTTGCTAAAGTAACTTAAACATGATGCATGCTCTATGGCAAATCATGTCAGACAAATTAAATCACTCTCATTTGCATACTTGCAAATTAAAGTTATGCAAATGAAATTGGTCATGATGCCGAGATACCTTTTACAGCAGTTAAAAACGAAAGACTTCACACCACTGCACTGCTGCTGGTGCGAACCAAACCACGCCGAATGGCTTAATATAATACAGCGAAGGGAATCAGTGATTCATGTTCATTTTTACTGGAGACAGAATAGCAAAAAATAAAATGCATTTAATCTGAAAATGTATTTGAAAAAAGTGCATTTCACAAGTTTGTTTGCATAGAATTAGCCCAGAAAATGCAAGAGTATGTGGCAAGATTAGGATAAGCGTACTAGGCGAGCTGTCGGGGGGCGAGAGAGGTGGAGGGGGGAGTTTTGTGTTTAATGGTCAAATTGGAAGTGAGGTTTTATAACGGGGAGCGCCTACACAGAACAGAAGGATTGACTACACCAGTAGATTGTTCGCTAATTCAATGGTCGCTTCTCCCGAAATTGCGTTCCCAGAACTTCAATATCTTGATATACCACAACTTGGACAACAGACTTTCTTATCACAGCTCTGCAAAAAAAATTATTTTTTTTACATAAAACTATATATTTGTCCCTATACAAAGAAGTCATTGCAGATCCAGAAAATAAGCTTTGCTCTGAATTTTTCATATTAACATGTTTACAAAAAAACATTATCAAATAAAGATTTTTATACCAAGAAAAAGATTTTATTACACTACTAGCATTACAACACTGGTGTTTATTTTCTTTTCAAACATTTGAAAAAATGAAAGGAGAGACAAAAAGTTTGATGGATTAGAAATGAAACCTCAGCGCTTAGTTGAGTGACTTTTACTCGAATATCTCCACCCTTAATTAGGCCAAATCTTAGTTTATCTTAAAACAAACGGCTGAAACAATAATACACCCCTTAAACACCAAATCTGCATCTGCATAAATCTTTCTTAGCTGTAAAGTTGGCCATTTTTAACCTGGCAGTCAATGCAAACCTGCTCACTTCTGAAGTCAGCCTCTAGTGGTTAGACAACCAACTGCAGTTTAGTCGCTTCCTATAGCGCATTCGAGAGGGAAAGCAAAGGTTACCCTCAATAACAAAATGGCCTCTTCATACCACAAGAAGTCCAATTAACAATACACTCGCATTTATCATTTCAAGAAAATGAATGCGTTAATTCACAAAACTTAACATGTTCATTTTGACAGCGCTGGTCTAAACATTCAGAACAAACTGAATAAACATTTTGCAACATCTATTCTGTTCGGCTAGTTGACTTTTGATTACATTTTGCAGCTGGAAAACCAATAAAACATGTTAAAACCATGTAAGTGACAAAAATATTCTGATTATTCTTTCCTTCTACCACTTCCTTGTTCGGTTGATTGACGTAACCTCTGTTGTCAAATACTCAAGTTAGACAAGATGCACTCTTTACAAATCTTTGTAGCAAATTAGTAATCTGTTAAGCAGAGACCTTCTGAGGTAAAGGCGCTCAAATATAAAAAGACACACATCTAATATTTTGCCATTCCTGTCTAGTATGATAAATTAGAGGCAAAAAACTCAGAAAGACCTTATGAACTAAACGTACATGTGACGTACTAAAACTTAATTAACATTAAAACACTTAATAGTAATTACACAAAGACAACATAAAATAAACAACCTCTGTATCACAATAAGATTTCGATGAATGATTGCACCAATTGAATTGAAAAAAAGGAAATCGACTGGAAAGAATGGGAATTTCTATGATGTACAAATAAAAATAAAAACAACGTACTGTGAACTGAAAATGCCAAAGCTATTCAGAGTGTGGCAGGAATATATTTCAAAGCTTTTTAATGTTATTGATGTTTTAAAGCCCTCTCAATACAATAATATGATATAATAAAAAAAAAAACATTACATTTTAGCATGACAAATAAAGTAGTCATGTGAGATTTTAAGCCAAATTATTCCCAACACTTGAAGAAGCTTCAGCTGATAAAAAGTGTTTTTCTTATTAACAGTTTTCAGAGGCTGTGTGCTATTTTAAAGCCTTGCGTTGCCTTGCCTCATACAGTAGATGATTTCTGTAGATACACATCCTCATTCATTGGCCTTTCTTGTTGTTTCTTAACTATCTTTGGGCTTCAATTATGACACATAACAGTTCACTTCCAAACTCAGTACTATTTCCAGCGCTTAGCTGTGTTAGAGTGCGTAGAATTGCCTAGCAAGACTTTTATGTATGTCTGTCCAGTAGTTATTTTAAGGGAAGAAATTGTTGTTAATATGACAACTCCTTGTTATGCGCAGGGTCTACATTTCCCAGCAAGCTCAGCATCAGGTGATGGAAAAGCTCTGCTGTTATTGGTGCTTATTGACAGAGACTACAAAATGTAGACATTTCACTCGCAAAAGATGTGATAAATATTTATTATCGTTAACATTATTTTAATAGTGATCAAATAAGTCACAAATGAAGAAATGCTTTCTGAAGCGCTTGTAAAGTTGAATTGGTGTGCAAGACAATGAATACAATCAGAATCAGAAAGATGTTTATTGCCAAGTGTACAGCACACACAAGGAATTTATTGTTCTACAGTGGTTCTTTCCAGTGTTAGTACAGAAAACAACACAATAACGCTGCACAGTAACACAGGTTATATAAGTAAATTGCTCAAGTTAAGAGTAAATAGAATTCACTAATATTCTACAATAGAGGTAGGACAACATGCATTATTCATTTTTAGTTACATATCCTTGAAATAAAGTGTTACTACTCTTTTAAATATCAGCAGCCAAAAGTCTGACTAATTGGTTTGTATCACACCGATTTTGATAAGTAAAACCCCCAGTGCAGGAAAACTACTTTATATACTTGAAACACACTCCAGGGGGGGGGGGGGGGGGGGGGTAACAACAGCCGAACGATGTGCGTGAGAAACAGGTTCATATGATTCCAAACTCCAGCCTCACCTCTTCCTCACACTCAGATTCTCACCTTCATCTAAGCACTGACAGAGAGAGAGAGAGAGAGAGAGAGAGAGAGAGAGAGAGCACAGGCAGATGGTAAATAATTAATTCACCTTTTTCTTTATTTTGCAAAGGCGTTCACACACTCAGCCTCTATAAAGCCTTCACTGAAGTGCCTCTATTTCAGGAAGAGTGAAAAACTCTGCCCTGGTTGTCAGAAACATGTCCAATTGAAAAAAGTGACACCAAAAGTAGATTTAAAGGAAGTAAAAGCAAAGAAACTCCACTTGTGTTTTGGTTGAGCCAAACTTTCGTTCCTCTTTGTGTCCCCAAAGGGCTCTGTGGACTACACATTGTTCTTTTGCATCCAAACGACTGTGTTTTGCATCATCGATGCGCGTTCCTCTGTGTATTCTAAAGTGACTGTTGTTCACGGCTCTAGTTGGGTCATGACTCGGGAGAAGTCGTCATTTAGGCTGTGCTGTTCAAGGATTTATCTCTGTGGATTTTCAGCTGGAACGACATTTGCTAATGTCGAGCATGAGATGTGAAGAATGCGAGCGGCTCTCAGAAGGTCATTTATTAGGAGCTGGGCTGCGATGAGAGGCATTATACTGTAATAAGTGTGACTGCGAGCATGCTGGCAAGCAAGGAGTACGAGATCCGCTAAGCTCCACTTCCACCAGGAAGAGTAAATTGCTTTCATGGAACCAGTATTCCAATTCCCTTGATTCGGATTGATTTGGATATTGTTAAACACTGACAAAAAAAAAAGATTTCATACATTTGACCAAATAAACGATCCTGAATTAGTCAGCTTTTATAAAAAATTTGGAAAAGGAGTTTGCACAGTTGGATATTTAGACGCACGGGTAAGTTTAGGACCTTTTTCTTAGCCCCCTTTAACAAAACCATTTATTATGCATTTAGTTATTCCTGTCAATGCTTAGTTAAGAGTTGAAACAGTTGAAGATGCATGCAGGGACTTCTGGAGACGGACAGCTGAGTCTTCGAATAAAAGAGCGGAAGCAAAGTCCTCCGCCGCCGCAGATTAGAACCAATTTCTATTTGCCTTTGTGAGCCAAATCTGGAAGAAATCCTGGAAAACCCTCCACAACAAGTAAACCGGCTTCTCTCGCTTGTTAAATGTTGATGAAACAGTGAAGAAAGCTCTCATACTGTAAATAAGGCAGAACTGTTCTCCAGTTTCAGCTCCGCTCCAGAAATAGTACAACTTCTGAGTGAGTTTAACATTTTATTATAGTTTGGGACTAATCTAATTTCATTTAGATATTTAGTATAGTATCGATCGGGTGAACAGCTGCACGGTTTATTTAGAGCACTTCTATGAGGAGAGTTACGGAAATCACTGCCGAAAGTTTGACGCTCTCAGATGGAAGAGCATCAAAATCTGAAAACTAAAAATCTTGTACTTTGCCTTCAAACACTTTTATGCTGTTAAGTTATTGATTGGATCCCCTGAGCGTAAAGTTTGGAACGTTCATCAACACCACAACTTGAACAAATAAATATTAAAGCCGCAAAAGAAAAAAAGCAAGACATTTTGGTTATTTTATTTATTGGCCACTAAATAATTCAAATAAACACAGATATTTTGTCATTTTACTTTAATTAACGAAAACTGATTTGAGTCATAAATATTGAACATTTGATTTTCAATTTAGAATCAAAAATTTAAGATCGCAACATACCCGAACCAAAAAATGTAATAATTTTTACTTTTAATTTTAAAACTTGACATTGAAAAAATAATTCTTAGTTTTCAATTGCCCATCAAAAATGTGTTTATTGGAATTAATTATTAATTACTTAATATTAATTAATTTTCATTTTCATTGGTTATTATAGGGGGTCACGGTGGCGCAGTGGGTAGCACGGTCGTCTCACAGCAAGAAGGTCGCTGGTTCTAGGCTCGGCTGGGTCAGGTGGTATTTCTGTGTGGAGTTTGCATGTTCTCCTCGTGATCGCGTGGGTTTTCTCCGGGTGCTCCGGTTTCCCCACAAGTCCAAAGACATGCGGTATAAGTGAATTGAGAAAAAACAATTGTCCATAGAGTATGAGTGTGTGTGAATGTTTCCCAGCGATGGCTTGCGGCTGGAAGGGCATCCGCCGCATAAAACATATGCCGCGGTTCATTCCGCTGTGGAGACCCCGAAAGGGAAGGAAGCCAACATGAAGATGAATGGATGGATGGTTAGTATACTTTACATTTTACATTTGTGCATTAACGAAAACACTCGGAGGAAAGGATATTTAAACTAAACCAACTTTGCAGTTCTTTTCTGTGCTACACAGATTTAAAAAAAAAAGTATCTTTCGATTATTTAGAGCAGTGAAATCTGGAGATATTAGGCTTGAAAATCTTTCTTATGGAAAGCTTCTACATATTCCCTTAACAAGCATGAGATGAGAGGAGGATATATATATTTATTCATTAACATGTACATTTATGCATTTGGCAGACGCTTTTGTCCAAAGCGACTTACAGTAGAGGAGAGACAATATGCCATTTGTCAAAGTCTATCTCAGCTTGTCATATTAGAAATTGTATCAACTGATCAATAAACCAAAGCAGTGAGGGAGTAGAGGAAGAAGATAAAGACAGAAGAGGAAATTATTTTTTTATAATAGATGGTCCCTGAAGAGAACAGTTTTCAGTTGCTTTTTGAAAGCTGTTAGTGTTGCTGCTTTCCTGACTGGATCAGGGAGTTTGTTCCACCAACCAGGGACAGTGAGAGAGAAGGTTCTGCTGAGAGATCTTCTGCCCTTGTGGGATGGAACCACAAGTCGCTGTTCCTTCTCTGAGCGCAGGCTTCTGGAGGGCATGTAGGAGTGTATGAGCTCATGGAGGTAGACAGGGGCTGATCTGAAGATAGTTTTGTATGCCAGCGTTAGCGATTTGAATTTAACCTGAGCTGCAATGGGGAGCCAATGAAGAGTGATGAAGAAGGGAGAGAAGAAAATGTATAAATTTTTTCATGTATAAAAACAAACTTATAATATCGAAAAGTACACGGACCATAATTCCTGACAGAGGTTTGGTTTTTAAATGAACCACAGAAACACTTTGAAGAGAAGTTTTCCAGAGCAGGTTTTGGTAGCGGTGGTGGATGAAGCGGATGGGGGGGGGGTGTTCATCCATGTTTCTGTCGGTCGGAGCCAGCTCGCCGCTTTGCCTTGTAATTGCTGGCTTACAGCAGAACGGCAGAAACATCAGAAGAGAGACAGATGGTTGTGCCTCTCACATCTCTCTCTGGACGGGATTCAGGCTGATTGAATTCAAGAGTGGGGAAGCTAAGCCTGCCTGCTGCCTCCATGCCATCCTCCAGCAGAGGAACGAGGCCACTCTCACACCGCGCTCTTCTCTTTCTCACCTTCGCTTCTTCTCACTCACTCGTTATTTCACCAATAATCATCATTTTTGTTCTCTCTTTCTTCTTGTTCAGCAGACTTCCTAGAATTGATCATTGATTAGTGAGAGTTACTCAACAAGAGACGAAGGGCTTCCCCATTATTGGTCCTTGTTTTTGACAATTTTGTGCCCTGTGCTTATCTTCAGGAATAAAATAAAATGGGTCTGAATCTATGAAAAGTATTTAGCTGTACACCAAACTATTTATTTAGACATTTTTATCAATTTAATTTAATTAATAATACTTTTGTTCAATTGCAAAGTATTGACGTTTTTTCTTCTTTCAAATAACACATAAACATATGAAATAAGAGATATACATGACTTATTTTTAAATGACTTATTTTTCAAATGAACCATTTAAGAAGATTTTTACCTATTCCTATAATTATTAAAGCCATAAGTATTGATCGCTAAAAGAATATTTATTGGATAGAGTTATATAGTAGAAAAAAGGAGATATTTATGCAAGATGAAAGTTCTATTTAAATGCTGAGTCAGCTTTTTACTCCTCACAATATAAATGAAATATGTTTTAAATAATGTTGAAATGTATTTATGTCAACAAATACACACACACACACACACACACACACACACACGCACACGCACACACAACAAAAACAAACCATAATAACCTACAATTAAACAAATATATGAGTATTTCGTTCTAATAGTAATGGATGGTTTATATTACTGTCTGGCCCCATGAATTTAAAGTCAGGGAAAAAAAAGCACTGACTTGAGTGAATTTGTCCAGAATATAAAGCAAGACCTATAATTAATTGTAACCATGTTATTCCACACTAGATCTTTTTAAAGCTGCTTTAAAGCAACTGAAAAAAATTATATTTTTGATTGATTGATTGATTGAATGGGAAATACATTTTAATTCACCCACTTACTCAATACACTGAATGAAAAAAATGCTTTCATTGTTAAGAGCTAATTAAATCTGTTCACAAGACAGAGAATAAAAGTTTTATCCCTTAATATTAAATCTGTGACCTGTATTCCATCTCACTCTTTAGTATGAACGGTCATATGACGTTCTGGTACTTTGAATAGGAAATATCATAATGCTCATAACATGTTATACAACTATAGTTCATTGAAATGCAATGTCATAATGTTGTTTTGTTTTTAAAAAGAAAGACAAGTGCAGTAGTATAATATAGAGTGTTTGCGGCTTCTCACGTGGACATTTAATTTTCTTTCCCAGAAAAAGGGGTAAAAATACTCCTCAGTAGAAAGTATATCACTGTCTCATTTGTAAGGAAACACAGCATATGCTCTTCTTTACCTCAATGAAGCAGCAGCTAACGTTAGCTCTTGTTTTCTCATGTGGACATTTCATTTTCTTTCCCAGAAAAAGGGGTAGAAATAATATCAAATTCAAATGTCCTAAAATCCTCTCAAATGCAGTCATTGAAAATCCTTTCAGACGGTTCCGCGAGAAACTGGCACTTGTGTTTGTAGTAGAATTTGGTTTCCTAAAACAACACGCGAAATGTAACTTCCAGGGCTGGAGGTTAAGCGGCGTAATGATAACACCACCGTGTCTGAAATATCACCTGCATTAAGGCTCCAATAGTAGCGCTGAAAACTGGGATCATTAAAGCTTCAGTGAACCAGTGCAGAAAGAACTGCGACGAGATGAAAGGAGTGGACTTTTTTCAGGTCAGTTTGCCTCCAGGGTGTTTACGGCTGCTGAAGTAAAATAGATCAGATCAGTAAGGCTGAGCTGGAGGACTGGATAGCTTATCTATCTCTGCATCAATGTTAGCATTGCAATGTCTTTATAAGCTGAGCAGGGCATGGCTATCTGGACTGCTCACACTGATCCGCATCTGTTGTCTTTGATTAGTTTTCCACCGTTTTCTCCCTGCTCCTTATAACATGCATGAAGCTGTAAAGAGTGGAGATGTAAATCTCTTGCATGGTGAATGAGATTTTGCACTAATCACACAACTTTTAAATAGGTCACTTGGTTTCTATTTGCGATGTTCTGATCTGGGAAGCCCCGCCCAACTGGATCCTCGATGAGTCAAATGGAGCTTAGTTTCCAGCTTGATGAGTACTAGGGTGATGCTTTTTTATATATGATTGGTGAGTGTTTAAGCTTGAGGCTATATTATCTTATCAGGATTAAATTATAACAGGAATTTTAAACATTTAATTTCTACCTGGTATGTTATTTTTAATCTATAGTGTCATATTGAATGAATCCTAATTACGTAGTGATCTTTAAATTGAAACAATAGTCATTTTGAGCAAATTAACATTTATCTAGACCTTACATTCGTAAAATAAGAGAGTTTAGCAGCAAACTCCAGCATATAACCATGAAGAGTGAACCAAAGAAGTGACTCTGGTGAAGCGATTCAATGAATTTACTATCAAGAATGATTTGTTTGGATGAGTCAAGTCAAAAGATTCACTTAATCATTTCATGGAAGGTCAGGTGCGTTTGGAAGCTCTCTTTGGCTAAGACTCGCTCAGAAAGATATTTGACCAACATGTCAAACAACCAATTCCTTTTCACTTCACACAACGTGTTTTTGATTAGAAATGTCACTACAAAAAGTGATCAACATGCAGCATGTTTCTCAACGACAAGCTGTTCTTTAAAACAGCTTAATTATGTTTACAAAATTTCAGGAGTAACACACACAGACATTTAGAGTAGTGCAGTCTCCCTATTAAGCACGGGGTTCCACCCTTTATAAAGCATCAGTTTACCCAGTTTCTTGAACGATTACCAACAAAATCACTCCACCACCCTTCACACACTTAAGGGAGACGGAGGTCTTCGGGCTTCAGTTGCTCACGAACCTCCGCTACCAAGGATAGCGCTCTCAGTAGAAAGTATATCTCTTTGACTTGTTTGTAAGGAAACACAGACTATGCTCTTCTTAACCTCAATGAAGCAGCAGCTAACGTTAGCTCTTGTTGTCATCGGTCATCGGTCGTCCTGCTGGCAGCAGACTCGATCAAATATTTCCCAAATCCTGTTCTGCAGGGCACCGCTAACAACAGCTGGTGTAAAAAAAAGACTGTAAACTTAAAAAATATGGTCGCTAGAACAATTCACGTTGAGCAAATCTGTGAACTGTGGTATAGGCCTGGTACGGAGTGTTCAGTTAATGTTTGTTACAATGGTTACTAAAGTCACGCAAGGAACATCAGAATTGAGCATTATAAAAACGTATTATAAAATTCCCTCTTTAAAAAGCTCCTTGTTCCTTGTACTAGCTACTATATCCTTCATCCAAATTTGGAAGAGGGCGGGGCTTCTCACTGCTTTAGATCGCTCTGTCATATTACCATTCTGAATGTCTGTACCATTGCAATGTTCTGAAGATTTCAGGTCATCTTTTTGTGACGTACGAATTTGCACGAGAAGAACACAATGATTACTGATAACAAAATCTTGCAAAAAGCACAAACTGCTAATCAGTGTTTTCTTAGTTTAGTTATTTTGTATTGGTTTATATTTTTTTCTTGTCTTGCCACACAAGTGCAGGCTTACTCCAGGCGCATCCTTGAGAGGTGAGGGCTGTAACATACTTCGGTGGTCAAGGAGTATAACAGTTCCCGAATCTTCTCTGTTATTGACTATTTGTATTGTTAGGTAGTCCGGCGAATGAATTTGATGTGTAGTTTTGTGTATATGTTTACATCTCGAGTCACTCCTCTAAGCTCTATTACACTGTGAAGTAGCTAACCACTTTGCCATTGAGTATTCAAGGCTTACCATAAGTCACTACAGAGGAAAGAAAATAAAGAATGTCTAAAATTTGTTTGAAATTCGACATGTTTGAATTTTTTACATTTTCTACCGAGACATATTTCTCTTGGAAAAAGCAGTGCTTGTGTTTCAGCGAAGACCTTTATGTGTAGCCCTGTTACTCCATACAAACAAGCATTTTGATGCGTGAAACCTCAAAGGGGGATCGTTGAGAAATGTGCGCAGGCAGAGCCGTTGCAGCATGAGAAGCATATGGACAGAAGGTTGTTTTTGAGAGAAGGCCGGTTTACTTCAGGGACGCAGTTATTAATGGATTCTTGTGAGGATGAATCAACCTCCTATTATTTGGATCATCAAGTATTGGAGGACATTTGAAAGATGTCAGGAAAACTCCGTAGCTATGTTGAAAAGTATTTTCCTTGATAATGGAGGAAACGTGTGGTAACTTACATTGATTTTGAGTTTTTTTGTCAAAAGTTGTATTAACCCCGGTAAATCTCCAGGGCTTTGGCGACAAGAATTACAATGGATTCTCTGTAAAGGGTTAACTAAATAAAGCATTTAAGTTCAAAGAAGATGATAACAGCATGTTTAAAAAAATTTTTTTTTTTTATAGAAAAATTATACAAACAATTATTATTTTAAACTGAGGCTGATTGGTCTTAGCTCACTTTCTGTGAAGAACATATAATGGTAATCTTTTAATAAGAACAATCGTTAACCCCTGCGGGTGATTTGTCCATCGAACTGTCAGGTGCGGAGGCTAAAAAGAGGAACAAAGGGGAAAGGGAGGAACAAAACTAGACCATGCGCAAAAAGAAAGCAAAGATGGCCGCCGCCAGTAACATGACCCGAGCCATGTGGCTGGAGGTGGCAAAACAAAACAAGAGAGATAACTGAAAACAAGGTGAAACCAAAACTGAGGGAAGGACTGACAGTGATCTGACCCCTGGTGACACGGATCTAAAAACGAGATACTGGGCAGATCCTGACACGAACATCATCTATTATTTACAGATTTGGGAAAAAACTGTATCAATATAACTTTCTTTTATAAGTTCAGCCTGCCGCAATTTAATCATTTTTTGCATTATTTAAGAAAAGCTTTTTGCCCACAGAGTGAACGTAAAGTTATCCACATTTACGTCCAGTTTAAAATGTTAATACACCTTTAAGCCCAGTTTTGAAAGTGACCAGATCTGGAGTGACCCATACCTGGAATTAGTGCTCTGCATGTAACCCATCTCAGTGTACACACACACATAGCAGTGAACAAACACACCGTGAGCACTCACCCGGAGCAGTGGGAGCCATGGCTGCGGGGCCCCGGGAGCAATCGGGGAACTGGTGCTCGCTCGAGGGCTCCACAGCTGAGGTGGGGCTTCCTTCAACTCAGTGGATCTGGGAATTGAACCTGCGACCTTCAGCTTACACGTTGATCTCCTTATCCACCGGACCACAACTGCCTTACAAATAAAGAGTTTGACTCTTTCATTATTAACACTTGAGTGGTGTTCGGGTCTGTGAGAACCGCTTTCAGTTTTCATCAAAAGAAAAATTATACAAGCAATTATTATTTGAAGCTGAGATTTACTGGCCTTGGCTCATTTTCTTTGAAAAACGTATATCAGAACATATTTTTTATGTTTTATTATTTTTTATGACCCCACGCTGTATCTCCCTCTACACATTTATATCACACACGAAGTGTTCGGATCTACTGGAGCTGTGGCATATAAAAGTGTGAAAATGGAAGACTCTTTACCTTTATTCGGTCTTCCCACACAAACATAAATCACACATAAACATCCAATTTTATATTGTAGTATAAAGTTGTATGATTGTGTGAATTAAAAGCCCCAAAATGACGAGTCTAACGGACTCGCCAATATAACAATAATGAGAACACCACACATAGTTTCAATTCTAAATATGAAGAAATAAGGTTAAAAAAACAATAAATAAAGTTTATTTGCTGTTTATATCACTTGTTTCCTGGCTAAAGTAAATATGTTTTAAGTATTTCAACATAAAATGTCTTGATTGCGATTAAAAATCAATGGGTCCACCAGACCCACAAACACTGTCTGAGTTACAATAATATCAACCCCAGAGAGGGTTAGTAAACCTTAACTTAAGTTTAATTCATATACATTTTTATTCTAATTAAGGTATATATGAAGCAGTTTAATCAAGACTCGATGGCTTACTCTTCATGTTCTTTATCCTCCTCACCCTCACCTCGCATCTTTACACAATCGCTCTTAAGACGTTGTGTACCACAGAATCATGCTCTTTTCTTTGTTGTAAACCTCACGATTGAACGCAGTGGAATCATTAGCTCGTACTGTTCTCAGTCTGCCTGGCCAGTCGCCGTGTTAGCCCCGAGGCTGGAAACCTGGGAATGGGAAATTGAATTTTATAGCTAATAAAAGCTCTGGGAGAAGAGGGGGAAGACGGTTAGTCAACATGAGGGAAAAGAGAGCATTGTCTTAATGGCGTTGTGATGGCTCATTTGCTGTTTAATTAAAGGCTCAGATCGCTGCAAGGTTTCCATCAGATTGAATACTCAAAGGAAGCGCTTCAGTGGAACACAGGTGCCTCTGTTTTTATCTTTGAAGGGAATAGTAGAAACGAGATAGTCAATGAACAACGACAGCATAGTTTAAACAGCACTTAAAGTAGCAGGAATCTTTGTTGTAAATGTAATCAAAAGCATAAGGTAAGACGTGTTAAAGACAATGTTTTAGTGATATTCACCATACAAATGTAATATATGATGTAACCCATTTAAAGTGAGCAGGGTTTTTTTTGCAGCAGGTTATGTGAGGTCTTATTTTGTAGTTTTGAGTGCGTCTGCGAAGTAAAGACGTGTTTTTCCTCCGATAAACCTTATATGTGAGAGAAAGTTCCTGTTCAGAAAGATCTGGAGGAGAACAAGCAAAATTGAGAATTAACTTGCTAAAAAGTAGGAATAATTGCATGGTTTCCTTCTGAGAAAAAAATTGGTTAGAGAGGGGTAGATGGAAAGAGAGAGAGGGAGAGAGAGAGAAAGGGAGGGAAAGAGATTGAAAGAGAGAAGGAGAGGGAGTGGGAGCATGAAATAGATATTGAGTAAAAGAAGGAGTGAGAAAGAAGGAGAGCGGGATAGAGAGGGAAAGAGAAAGGGAGGAAGAGAGATTGAAAGAGAGAAGGAGAGAGAGTGGAAGTGGGAGCATGAAATAGATATTGAGTAAAAGAAGGAGTGAGAAAGAAGGAGAGGGAGAGGAGAGAGAGATATTCGAATGGTGAGCCATTGATCCCATTTAAAATGTCCAAGTGCTCAACGTCACTTACACTCTAATTATGTAGTGTTTAAGACTTTATTTTGTTTGTTTTTTTTTTCAGAGACATATGTACAATGAACAAACAGTTTTTTTCTGTCTCTACATATTTTGTTCATTGCGATTTACCAAAGTCAAATCTAATCTGAATATTAGCACTTTTATTTATGTATTTTTTATTTGAAGTTCAGTATCAAAATATAACCAGAATAATACATATAATATAATACAATACATCTGAAAGTAGACATTAACACACTTTTAGTTGTTTAGTATTCTCATGAGAATAAATAGGTTCCTATTGTTAGGCAAGTTCATTTCACATGAACAAGTTATATATAGATAAATGATTCCTTATACAAACAACCGAGCTTCTCTGATCCAAATGTTAGACTAATCAGTCACTGACTGATGAAATATGTATATGAAATATTATTTTAAAATAAAAGTCCTGAGCAACCCAACACTTGCTTTCAGATAAATCAACAGTTAACCGAAACTGAGTTCAGAATTTCATCTTTAATTTACATTTTCTCCATCGCATTTGGCCAGCAATATTTTTAAATTTATTTTCCCTTCTCTCTCTCTCAAACACAGTGTGCTCAATCTGAATCTCTATCCTTTCTTTAGCCTCCTGTGAAACCCAGACATTTGACGTATGCTTGCAAAACTCGTCATTCAGAGCAATGTCATGGAAAAGTCGTGCTCTCCACCTCATCCTGCAGAGAGCAGAGAAACTGGGTCTCCTCTGGCAGAATATGGATTATCTACTCGCAAGAGTTATGTAATATACGCACTGTGTTACAAACTGACAGAATGATAAAGCGCCAGCATGCCTTTAAGAGAAGCCTCTGTTGTTTGTACACAGGCTATTTTTAAAATGCCAGAAAGATCTAGCACTGCTTTGGTCGCATGCTCATACGCCGCCGTTGATTTCCCAGCTTGTAGAACATCCTTTGTTTTATCCCAAGGACACAGAAATAAAGCGTCAGGTTTAGAAACGGAGTCACTAGACACAAAGAACTGTTTTATGGCAGAGAAGATGCTTTTTATGAAGCGGTACAGAAGAAAGCTTGTGTTCCTGTACGGGTTTGTGTCTAGAAAGAGTGTGAACCATATGATCTGAGTTCCAGCTGACCACAAAGCAAGAGTGGAAGAAGCTCACTTTCAAACACTTAATCACAATATTGACAGTCGACAGCTCCTCGGTGCCTTTCAGCTGCTTTTATCCTGAGTTCAGTGAAATCTGAGAGTCTGCTGTTGGTCTGCAGCTGGATACAGAAAGAGGAGTCTCATCATTGCTGTCGTTAACTGTCTGCAGATGATGTGGATGTGGAAGAGTGAGTATCGCAGTCCAGCCATCAGGATTATTAGATAAAGGCATAGATATTTTTATAAAACCTTATCTGTATTATATCAGACTGTAGCCCAAAGTGACTCAAATCATATTGTTTTTTTGTTTATATGTGACCTGTAGCTGATATTTTCATGATATTTTAAATTCCACGTTTAATTTTAAGATGGGGTACTGAATCTGATACATATTTTTGCCATGTGTCCTCTGAACAGCCAAGTCACATTTTTCCAACTTTTACATCATTGAAAGATGACAGACATCGTGTTTCTGTGAGCGAGCGGGAAGTTTAGCGCCAATCAAGGCTGAAAACATAAAAAAAAACTCAAAGCAGTCAGTGGAAGGAAAGTGAAGTAAAATAAGTATGAAATATTTCTCCTTTGTCTTCTTCTTGATATGATTTGATTGATTTGATGGGGACTCGGCGGAGAAATTAACTGAAATAAAGTCAAACAATCTCTTGAAATCGCTATTTTGTCCAAGTTTACTTTCAACTTAATTAAAGGCATTTTCAGTGAATGTATGAGAAGGATTGCGTTCATACACAAGACAAATACAAGTCTTGTACTGTGTGTAATGTGAACGAGCATACAAAAATGTCAGATTTCATTAAATAAATTGAAATTGAGCATTAAGACCTGCAGTCTGAACATAGATGTAGATTAAAGATAAAAAAAATTCCAGGATAAAATGTCTTTTGAAATGTATTTGCAAAGCTTATCTTTTTATTTTGTAAGTGTTTGGTGTGAGGCAGGAGGCCATTATGAGCTCAAATAGAATTCAATCCACTGCACAAACAAAGGGATTTAATAAAATAAAAATTAATGAGAAATTATTAATGAGAAATAATAGAATTATAGGGTGCTCAAGTCACACATATTTTCATACTTTGGATTTCAAACAAAAATGATGTACCACTTTATTTTAGCAGCCCAAAAGAAACACTAACAATATACCAAATGCCTCGAACATATCATCATGAAACTCACAAGTGTCTCCCCACTGAAGTGAAAATGACCAGTTTTTCCAGATCGGGAGCGACCTATACCCAGAATTAGTGCTCTGCATGTAACCCATCCCAGTGTACACACACACACAGCAGAGAACAAACACACCGTGAGCTCTCACCCGGAGCAGTGGGAGCCATGGCTGCGGGGCCCCGGGAGCAGTTGGGGAACTGATGCTTGCTCGAGGGCTCCACAGCTGAGGTTGCTGAAGATGGAGAGCTAGTGTTTCATCACTCACACCAACTTCAACTCAGTGGATCTGGGAATCGAACCGGCGACATTCTGATCACAAGTCGATCTTCTTAACCACCAGACCACAAGTGACGCATGTCTGAGCCTGGGCCGGGTTTCTCGTGAGCAATGTATCTGAGCTCTTAAGAGTGATCTCTAAGAGCAACGTTCCAAATGTTGCCCGGAATTCCACGAGCGTCTTATGACGAATGTGCGGACCGCCATTTCAGTGCGTCTTAAGAGACTCTGTTCATGATAGAAGTGCTGAAATACCTGCATATATGGAGATGCAGCCTGGATGTCAGTCATGGCAACATTCTATAAATCACATGTTTGCAGTGAAAGACACTGACAAAATGGCAGATGTAAAAAAGCAACAAATCATTGCTTTCACAAATGTTAAATTAAATGAACAGCACATTCAATCAATGAAAAACTATTTACATTTCGTATTTTTTTTGCTTTTAGGTTAAATCAGTTCTACAAAGGCATAATGTAGATGAATATAGTTACAAAAAGTCCAGTCCTTATTTACGTTCTGGACAATTGCTTGTTTTTTGATTTTAAGAAAACGGTTGCATACTGAAATTTGAAAGATCGAAGCTAAGATTCAACATTTAGACATTGCAATATTTTTTTAAGTTATTGATTAACAATTTTTAATCATTTGAAAGTGGTACATTTTTATTACAATGCAAATGCTGTCATCTGAATCAACAATCTATGCTAAGCTAGAAAATCTAATTTCTGTGAAATGGATGAACAGACTTCAAAACATAAATACACTTTACTGTAAACACAAATGTTTACAATGTTAATTCACTATTAAATAAAATATTACAATAAGTGTATATTAGTTAATATTGTTAAGTAGTAGTGTTTTAAGTTATGATGTCATAGTGTTTATGTTATGAATTAATCAAAAATATAATTTAATGTTTAATGTTATTAAGTAATGTTTCTGATTTAAGTTATGCAACATAGCTTGTTTAAGTTTAACTAAATTAAAATATTCAAAGTTTCACAAGATTCACAGTTATCCTCAAAGAATATAAAGTTGGTTTAAAATTTGTTTGGTAACTCTGCAATAGATATCTTTGCTACTATTATCATTAATGTTAAGAAGGGCACCAAATCCGTTCTGCTTGGCGGCGGTGAAACGAAACTTTGATTACTAAAGCAGTGTAGTTTTCTATTCTAACATTTTATGACAAACAATTTAACAATTAGCTTAGTCGGGTTAGTCTGTATTTTCTGTTAACACAAAATATTTTAAGTACAATAAACTTAAAAAACACTATTTCTGTATACTTAAAATGAAAGCCCTAATTTCTCGAAAAAATTTGGAGCAACTAATTCGATAATTTTTGTAAGCTTACCTTTTCCGGGTTTGCAGTCTACTTATTAACTCCATATTTAGTTAAATATTTTATAAAGGCTTCCTTTAAAGATTTGCTGTGATTATTAAATAATCCCCGACCTTTAAAGGATAAACTGCATACACACAAATAGTCCCATTTCTGTTCAAACACCTGTAAAAATGTAATTTTCATCAGAGGTCCCCATTAGTACCGTGAGACTAGAATACATCAATTAAAATGCGCCCCAATATTTATGACACTGAGAGCAGTAAACAAGCAGTTTATCTTAATGTCTCTCTCCCCTCCTCCAGCGCTTGCCACTTCTCAGGCATTTCATTGTGTACTCAAGCTAATGGGCAGCTGATGAGCCTCTTAACATCGCGACATATTCCCTCTGACATCTGAAATCAAGATTAAATGCTTCTGCCTTCAAGAAGCATCCAATTTTCCATTGTAACAGGGGTTTGAGAGCTGGAGAACTACATCTGGTTCTTCATTCATTAGCCAAGAAGAGGCTAAACGAAGGAAAGATCTTGATGTGCAGGGCTTTAACCACACTGCTGTTTTTCGTTCCAGAATGCGTTTTTAAAGCATTTTATTCCAAAATCTGAATCAGTATGCTTCTCTACCAGTTCAGGAACTCATTAAATTTGCCCGCTAAGAATTCTAGTGTCAGTCTGGCAGATGTTTGGAGGTTTCCAAATGAATTGACTGCAATTTAAACTGATAAAGGACTAGTGTTGGCATGCTGCTCAGTTTAGCTTGCTTATTTAGTTTTGCGTGCATGTGTGTGTGTGTGTGCGCGTGCGTGCGTGCATGCAGGTACAGACAGGGCCTTTTATTTTGACAGGTCTGTCCACAGTGTTGGCTATCGGAAATTGAACGTGTCTGAGCGCGTGGAATTGTGCTGGATCAGAAGCTTCAGTGTGTTTGGCTCGGGTTTAGATTGTAAGCTTTCAAGTCTTCTCATGAACCTGGAAACACATCATAGCGTGGAGCTGGGTTATTTTAATATTCTGGTTGACTTGGCGAGAAAATACATATTTCTACAGGATGTGTGTATCATGCAATGTGATCAAATTGAGTTAGTGTGCCTACAAAATTGTTCAATAGGAAAATATATAGATATCAGATTGAAAAGGTATGATATAACGTTGTCCTAGATAACAATAAAGCACTACAGTTGAACTTTTTTTAATGCAGTTACAAATATTGTTGTTAGAACATTCCCCAAAAAGAATTACACCGACAACACAAACCTAATTAAAGATCATTTTAAAGTTTGGTAGCTATTTTTAATCAAGAAGATTGAGAGCATATGGAGACGACGCAACGCATCATAGAAAGTAGTGATGGAAAGATTCATTCATTTTGGTGACTCATTCTTTTGACTTTCGTTCACTGAACAGAACTACTCTTGAACAGTTCATTTGTTTCGTTCATCTGTAAATAATTATTTCCTTAGTTCAATAACAAGATTACTTGCAAACAAAAGACCCCAAAACCAAGGGAAATACAGTAAGATAAATTAATTCAGCTTACTTGCGTCTTTTAAATATCAACTTCCAAAACATCAAGATTGGGTCATTTGTTTCGGTAAAATACATATTGAGCCCGCTGCAGTGTGCAGTGAAAAATAAGCTTTAGGGTTCATTTTGGCAAAACACGAGAAATGCCACCACAGCACCGCGTGAAATACCATCACATGAGAACAAGCGATTCAGATGAACTGCTTACATTGAAAAGCTTTGAGAATGATAAGAACGAGTTAAAGATTCACTCTGAAGAACGACTCTTTTCTATATTCGGGTTCTGCATCCACTAAAAAACATTGAGAATGATAAGAATGAGTTAAAGATTCACTCTGAAGAACGACTCTTTTCTATATTCGGGTTCTGCATCCACTAAAAAACATTGAGAATGATAAGAACGAGTTGAAGAGTCCCTCTGAAGAATGACTCTTTTCTATATTCGGGTTCTGCATCCACTAAAAAACATTGAGAATGATAAGAACGAGTTAAAGAGTCACTCTGAAGAATGACTCTTTTCTATATTCGGGTTCTGCATCCACTAAAAAACATTGAAAATGATAAGAACGAGTTGAAGAGTCCCTCTGAAGAATGACTCTTTTCTATATTCGGGTTCTGCATCCACTAAAAAACATTGAGAATGATAAGAACGAGTTAAAGAGTCACTCTGAAGAACGACTCTTTTCTATATTCGGGTTCTGCATCCACTAAAAAACATTGAGAATGATAAGAACGAGTTAAAGAGTCACTCTGAAGAACGACTCTTTTCTATATTGGGGTTCTGCATCCACTAAAAAACATTGAGAATGATAAGAACGAGTTAAAGATTCACTCTGAAGAACGACTCTTTTCTATATTCGGGTTCTGCATCCACTGAAAAGCTTTGAGAATGATAAGAACGAGTTAAAGATTCACTCTGAAGAACGACTCTTTTCTATATTCGGGTTCTGCATCCACTGAAAAGCTTTGAGAATGATAAGAACGAGTTAAAGACTCACTCTGAAGAACGACTCTTTTCTATATTCGGGTTCTGCATCCACTGAAAAGCTTTGAGAATGATAAGAACGAGTTAAAGAGTCCCTCTGAAGAATGACTCTTTTCTATATTCGGGTTCTGCATCCACTGAAAAACATTGAGAATGATAAGAACGAGTTAAAGATTCACTCTGAAGAACGACTCTTTTCTATATTCGGGTTCTGCATCGACTGAAAAGCTTTGAGAATGATAAGAACGAGTTAAAGAGTCACTCTGAAGAACGACTCTTTTCTATATTGGGGTTCTGCATCCACTGAAAAGCTTTGAGAATGATAAGAACGAGTTAAAGAGTCCCTCTGAAGAACGACTCTTTTCTATATTCGGATTCTGCATCCACTAAAAAGCATTGAGAATGATAAGAACGAGTTAAAGAGTCCCTCTGAAGAATGACTCTTTTCTATATTCGGGTTCTGCATCCACTAAAAAACATTGAGAATGATAAGAACGAGTTAAAGAGTCACTCTGAAGAACGACTCTTTTCTATATTGGGGTTCTGCATCCACTAAAAAGCATTGAGAATGATAAGAACGAGTTAAAGATTCACTCTGAAGAACGACTCTTTTCTATATTCGGATTCTGCATCGACTGAAAAGCTTTGAGAATGATAAGAACGAGTTAAAGAGTCACTCTGAAGAACGACTCTTTTCTATATTCGGATTCTGCATCGACTGAAAAGCATTGAGAATGATAAGAACGAGTTAAAGATTCACTCTGAAGAATGACTCTTTTCTATATTCGGGTTCTGCATCCACTAAAAAACATTGAGAATGATAAGAACGAGTTAAAGAGTCCCTCTGAAGAATGACTCTTTTCTATATTCGGGTTCTGCATCCACTAAAAAACATTGAGAATGATAAGAACGAGTTAAAGAGTCCCTCTGAAGAATGACTCTTTTCTATACTCGGGTTCTGCATCCACTGAAAAACATTGAGAATGATAAGAACGAGTTAAAGATTCACTCTGAAGAACGACTCTTTTCTATATTGGGGTTCTGCATCCACTGAAAAGCATTGAGAATGATAAGAACGAGTTAAAGAGTCACTCTGAAGAACGACTCTTTTCTATATTCGGATTCTGCATCCACTAAAAAGCATTGAGAATGATAAGAACGAGTTAAAGAGTCCCTCTGAAGAATGACTCTTTTCTATATTGGGGTTCTGCATCCACTGAAAAGCATTGAGAATGATAAGAACGAGTTAAAGAGTCACTCTGAAGAACGACTCTTTTCTATATTCGGGTTCTGCATCCACTAAAAAACATTGAGAATGATAAGAATGAGTTAAAGATTCACTCTGAAGAACGACTCTTTTCTATATTGGGGTTCTGCATCCACTGAAAAGCTTTGAGAATGATAAGAACGAGTTAAAGAGTCACTCTGAAGAACGACTCTTTTCTATATTCGGGTTCTGCATCCACTAAAAAACATTGAGAATGATAAGAATGAGTTAAAGATTCACTCTGAAGAACGACTCTTTTCTATATTGGGGTTCTGCATCCACTGAAAAGCTTTGAGAATGATAAGAACGAGTTAAAGAGTCCCTCTGAAGAACGACTCTTTTCTATATTCGGATTCTGCATCCACTAAAAAGCATTGAGAATGATAAGAATGAGTTAAAGATTCACTCTGAAAAACGACTCTTTTCTATATTGGGGTTCTGCATCCACTGAAAAGCTTTGAGAATGATAAGAATGAGTTAAAGATTCACTCTGAAAAACGACTCTTTTCTATATTGGGGTTCTGCATCCACTGAAAAGCTTTGAGAATGATAAGAATGAGTTAAAGATTCACTCTGAAAAACGACTCTTTTCTATATTGGGGTTCTGCATCCACTGAAAAGCTTTGAGAATGATAAGAACGAGTTAAAGAGTCCCTCTGAAGAACGACTCTTTTCTATATTGGGGTTCTGCATCCACTGAAAAGCTTTGAGAATGATAAGAACGAGTTAAAGAGTCACTCTGAAGAACGACTCTTTTCTATATTCGGGTTCTGCATCCACTAAAAAACATTGAGAATGATAAGAACGAGTTAAAGATTCACTCTGAAGAACGACTCTTTTCTATATTGGGGTTCTGCATCCACTGAAAAACATTGAGAATGATAAGAATGAGTTAAAGATTCACTCTGAAGAACGACTCTTTTCTATATTCGGGTTCTGCATCCACTAAAAAACATTGAGAATGATAAGAACGAGTTAAAGAGTCCCTCTGAAGAACGACTCTTTTCTATATTCGGATTCTGCATCCACTAAAAAGCATTGAGAATGATAAGAACGAGTTAAAGATTCACTCTGAAGAACGACTCTTTTCTATATTCGGGTTCTGCATCCACTAAAAAACATTGAGAATGATAAGAATGAGTTAAAGATTCACTCTGAAAAACGACTCTTTTCTATATTGGGGTTCTGCATCCACTGAAAAGCTTTGAGAATGATAAGAATGAGTTAAAGATTCACTCTGAAAAACGACTCTTTTCTATATTGGGGTTCTGCATCCACTGAAAAGCTTTGAGAATGATAAGAACGAGTTAAAGAGTCCCTCTGATGAACGACTCTTTTCTATATTGGGGTTCTGCATCCACTGAAAAGCTTTGAGAATGATAAGAACGAGTTAAAGAGTCACTCTGAAGAACGACTCTTTTCTATATTCGGGTTCTGCATCCACTAAAAAACATTGAGAATGATAAGAATGAGTTAAAGATTCACTCTGAAGAACGACTCTTTTCTATATTGGGGTTCTGCATCCACTGAAAAACATTGAGAATGATAAGAATGAGTTAAAGATTCACTCTGAAGAACGACTCTTTTCTATATTCGGGTTCTGCATCCACTAAAAAACATTGAGAATGATAAGAATGAGTTAAAGATTCACTCTGAAAAACGACTCTTTTCTATATTGGGGTTCTGCATCCACTGAAAAGCTTTGAGAATGATAAGAACGAGTTAAAGAGTCCCTCTGAAGAACGACTCTTTTCTATATTGGGGTTCTGCATCCACTGAAAAGCTTTGAGAATGATAAGAACGAGTTAAAGAGTCCCTCTGAAGAACGACTCTTTTCTATATTGGGGTTCTGCATCCACTGAAAAGCATTGAGAATGATAAGAACGAGTTAAAGAGTCCCTCTGAAGAACGACTCTTTTCTATATTCGGATTCTGCATCCACTAAAAAGCATTGAGAATGATAAGAATGAGTTAAAGATTCACTCTGAAAAACGACTCTTTTCTATATTCGGGTTCTGCATCCACTAAAAAACATTGAGAATGATAAGAATGAGTTAAAGATTCACTCTGAAAAACGACTCTTTTCTATATTGGGGTTCTGCATCCACTGAAAAGCTTTGAGAATGATAAGAACGAGTTAAAGAGTCCCTCTGAAGAACGACTCTTTTCTATATTGGGGTTCTGCATCCACTGAAAAGCTTTGAGAATGATAAGAACGAGTTAAAGAGTCACTCTGAAGAACGACTCTTTTCTATATTCGGGTTCTGCATCCACTAAAAAACATTGAGAATGATAAGAATGAGTTAAAGATTCACTCTGAAGAACGACTCTTTTCTATATTGGGGTTCTGCATCCACTGAAAAGCTTTGAGAATGATAAGAACGAGTTAAAGAGTCCCTCTGAAGAACGACTCTTTTCTATATTCGGATTCTGCATCCACTAAAAAGCTTTGAGAATGATAAGAACGAGTTAAAGAGTCCCTCTGAAGAATGACTCTTTTCTATATTGGGGTTCTGCATCGACTGAAAAGCTTTGAGAATGATAAGAACGAGTTAAAGAGTCCCTCTGAAGAACGACTCTTTTCTATATTCGGGTTCTGCATCCACTGAAAAACATTGAGAATGATAAGAACGAGTTAAAGATTCACTCTGAAGAACGACTCTTTTCTATATTGGGGTTCTGCATCCACTGAAAAGCTTTGAGAATGATAAGAACGAGTTAAAGAGTCCCTCTGAAGAACGACTCTTTTCTATATTGGGGTTCTGCATCGACTGAAAAGCTTTGAGAATGATAAGAACGAGTTAAAGAGTCACTCTGAAGAACGACTCTTTTCTATATTCGGGTTCTGCATCCACTAAAAAACATTGAGAATGATAAGAACGAGTTAAAGATTCACTCTGAAGAACAACTCTTTTCTATATTCGGGTTCTGCATCGACTGAAAAGCATTGAGAATGATAAGAACGAGTTGAAAAGCGATTCAAATTAACTGTTCTTTTCTATATCTGGCTCTGGATCCATTGAGAAGCAAACGTGAGTTTGAACGAGATAGCGAGAATGAATCGGTCACTATATAGATTCATTCTTTTTGAACAAATCGTTCACGAACGACACATCCCCAATAAAAAGAGAGAAGAGAAGAAGACCCAACAAATTAAAAAAGTTCTACAATTAAAGAGTTGTCTTAAACCAATCATGGGGCAGTTATACAGGGACGCAATAATGGAAAAGAGAATAAGACAATAATAAGAGCAAATGTTTCCCAGCGATGGGTTGCGGCAGGGAAGGGCATCCGCTGCGTAAAACATATGCCAGTGAGTTGGCGGTTCATTCCGCTGTGGCGACCCCGAAAGGGAATAAAGCCGACATGAAGATGGATGGATGGATGAAGAGCAAATGACTAAGCACAAGGACATAATTTCTCAGCTCATGGTGAGGAGCAGAACACATCTCTTAATCAAAAAGTATCAGTAAGGAATGAGATCAAGCATTTACACAAGGTTTGAACGGACACATATAAACATGCATTTGTGTAACACATAGAAACGAGCTATACGTGGCCCGACTTTGCATCTGTTCGGTTCTCACATGTCACGTGAATGATAGCAACTCGGTGTATAAGTAACCCTGGTTTTTGAACCTCCCTGTGCCACAGTTGGAGAGTCTGATCCGTGCTCACCTCTGTTTGCTGTTCCTGCTTTTAACCCCAATTAGTGAAGAAAAAGTCAGACTGAAACTCATTGTCTGTCTTAATTTCTGAGTTTTATATTTATACCACTCGAGAAAAAGCACAACAGTATTTCACCCAATAAAAATATGTATTAGATTGCTAGATATGTAAGGGATAGTCAATGGGTAGGCATGCAATATTCAGTTTAAAATGCACAACGTGGAGGCGAAGAAAGGATAAGGGTCAGAGTGATGTTTGATGTGGATTATGCTGTTCATGCCATGATCATTTACCACATGAATATATTAAAGTTATGAATAATTTTTGGTGTGTAGTACATAAGTGAAAGGATAAAGATGGTGCTTAATTTTAAACTCATCAAATGATGGTTGGTGTAAAAGAATGGCCGTGCAACTTAAATAATACAGTCGCTAGAACAATCCAAGTTGAGCAAATCAGTGAACTGTGGTCTAGAACTCATATTGAGTTTTTGGTTAATGTTTGTTACAATGGTTACTAAAGTCACACAAGGCTATAGAGTGAACATGAACAGACGTGGGCGTGGTTATTCCGAATTAATCAATACCTGCCAGCCAATCAGAATCCAGACAGATGTAAAAGAATAAATAGGTAACTTATAAGAGCCAGGAAACAAGTGTGTCTAACAGGTTACCTGAGATTCACAGATGCATCTTTTAATTTTTTAATTACAATTTTCATTTACATTTTGTTTAGACTTTTTCTCTGATGCGTGTTTAAGCTGCTTGAAACCAGTTGAGCTGACAATAAACAGTGTGGATATATACTAATCATTTAATAAGTATTGACAAATAGTTAAAATATAATTTATAAAACATTGTTCTTTTGTTAATACACATTTATATGCAGACCATAAATATATATTTTAAGAATGTATTTCTGGTTTCTAAGCATCTAAATAATATGATTAATAACACTGACTCCATGCTTTATTGAGGATCAGTTAATTATGTATAAATTAAACTTTTGACTATTTAAATACAAGTTAAGTTAAATAAGTTATTATTTGTTAGAGGTTACTAAATGTTTATGAAGCTATTTCAAAGCAAATGTATTTATTTATTTAGTAATTAATCTGATTCCCTTCATTTGATATTATTGAAGTTTATCATTTACCATTTAGGTTATATGTGTAGTTTTTATTGTTACATCATCTTTCAACTAGGTTTGTGTTGTGTGTACATTTACATTTTACGACTCACATAAAGCTTCTGCAGATAAAGCATTTCTACCTCGTGAATATGTTGGCTGGGCATTTATGTTTGATTAGCATCAAGTGGGTTTCTGACCTAGTGTCTGTGCAGTGCTTTATTTATTTTCCTCTCAGCCTGCTTGACTCTGTAATTCATGAACCATCTGGCGACGGCTGAGTGTGTGATATAGACGCTTTAGGAATTCCTGATCAGCTTCACTCTGTTCCAGAGTCAAGATCTTCATCTGGAGCTCTCTGATGGACCAGACAGGTCCAGTTTTATTAGCATACTTGATTTTTAGTGTTTAAAAAAAATCATTAATCTCCAGAAATGGTGGAACCAAGGGCGGTTCAAACATGGGGAATTACTTTTGATAGCTGCATGATTAAAATGTTGGCGCAGTTGCTCATTTGTTTACTCAGAGCTAATTAGTGTAATCAATTTCTGCTATTTGAAATGAACAATCCTCAGTGCTCTTGTGAGGCAGAACATGGCACTGCTGGGGAATAAACTGGCATTGTGGTATTCAGACCCTCAAATATTCAAGAAAACACTAAACCAGTGAGTTAGGAAGCAGTTTATGTTGATTATACAGTAATACCAGCTTCGTATAGAATGTATATTTTGTTGGGGACCAAACCAAATAAATGCTCAAGGGACTATTTTTTTTGTAAATAGTTTAATAGTCATCTAAGTGTAAAAATGTACTTTTAGGTGGGGCATACAAAGAAAATTAAATTATGTTTAAGGTGTATTGCCAGTGGAGTTTCTTGGGACCAAGAACGTTAGGGGCTGAGCTCAGACCCTTATAGGAAAGTCCTTAAACACACACACACAAAAAAATCTAAGTACAGCATTGTACCTTGTTGTCACTCCAGCAGTACCCCAGTAAAGTGCCAGCACTGTACCTCTCAAAATAATACATATTGGTACCTTTTTGCACCTCTAAATGCAGCGTGATTTTAAGCAATTACAATAAATAAATAAAAAAACTATTGTATTGTAATGAAGATTTCCTTTTTTTAATAGCTTATTTTGTGAAATAAAAAAATGGGCTGCATATTGTACCTTAAGGTTATTACAACCTTATATAAGGTAGCACAATTTAGTACCTTTTTCTTTAAGCATTGATTTTGTACCTTTAATGGTCTGCAATTGTCACCTTAAGGTCATATTTTGTACCCTAAATGGTATTTTTCTGCAAAAAAAGGAACCTGTAGTTACAGAACTAATATTTTTCTGTGTATACAGTAATAGTCATTATAGGAGATCCCATCCAGAAAAAAGCTTGATTTTTTTTTGTTTTCTTTAGCCTTGTGGAGTATTTTAATCAGAGCAGAGCTATATATGCTGGGAATCAAAACACAACAAACCACTAATAGCTCAAAAATATGTACGATATAATACATCAGTGAACTAAATACTATATTAACATTTGTCTACAGATTAAAATAATCAGCTTCATTTACAAGAAGCAGTCTTTAAGTATCATCCAAAAAGGTTCATACCTCACTTTTTACATATATTACGTTCCCTTTTAGTTACTTGACTAACTTAATTCTGGAGGTAGTTTGTAAATGATTAAGAAGCACTAAGTTATCAATTATTTTTCCCAAAGGGAATGCTTTAGAAAGCCAGAGTTTGATTGGCCACAAGCATGCGCCGCATATTTTGCTCCCAAACACAAAGTTCTTGGACACTTTTGCTCTATTCTCTGCAGAAACATGCTCACAGATGCACATAAATCACACATATAAGCAGAGGTGGGTAGAGTATTCAACACATTGTTCTTAAGTACATATTTTCGCAAGAAATTTTGCTTAAAGGTAAAGGGAACTCCCAAATGATTTACTTGAGTAGGAGTAAAAAAGTATATAAACAAAATTTACTTCTGAACGCTATCAAGCAAAAACACTAGCTATTACACAGTATTTCCTACGGATTACTTTAGTTTTTTTCCTAAGGGGAAAATAATGGATAGCCGGTTGAAAACTATAACCAAACTTACATTACAAAGGAGATACAAATAATAAAGTTGTTTTGCATCACTACAACAACGGTTCACAGAATACGTGCGCTGTGAAATCCACATTTATCTGCGCAGCGCCCTCTTTCTGCTGCGTGATGTCTGTGCGCATGACATCAGCGCGCTACAGTCTGCAGCAACGACACAAGACTGAAGAAAAAAAAAAATGTATACAAATTGTATATTTGAAAACAATTGTATATAACGAGGTAGGTTGACAAGTAAGGATGATGTGATGGGAAGATATGATCTTGCACTTCTCCAGAAAGAAAAAAAAACATTATTTAGAAGGACAGAAAAACAGATCTTGGGTCATTGTTAAGTAAGTTGAGAAATTGCATGTTAAACCAAATTCATTAAGATTGTATAGCTTGGACTGTGTAAATGTAGCTTTTGTCAATATATTTTTTTTGTAAATTCATCCAGAATAATTACAGTTGTCATTATTAAGATCAAACAACACATTTATAAAAAATTATAATACTAATAATAATAATATATTCAGTAACAAATTGTAACTTGCATCTAATAAATCCAAGTAGCAATAATATAATTGAAATCCCCTTGGTTTTGCGCAAAGCCTGAGACTCTTCTATGAGACTCATCTTATTAGAAAACACATCACTCAGCTGAGTACAACCCTCTTACAAAACTGACTAGTGTGTTCACCACAGACTGCTGCTTGTCTCTCCACTTGTGCGAAAAGCTCTCGTCCTGGTAGAAAAGACGCCACGGGAGAGTGAACAAACCCCTGAAAAACAGAGAGACGAAATCAAGGATACTAGGCTGTCTAATTGAATTATTTGTCTGGATACAAAACAAGTCTGAATGCAGAATGAAAAGCTGCGATAATAGCACTAAGAGAGACATGGAAAGGAAATATATCTGGAATGTGGAGTTCATGTAATGAAATTTTCATTTCAACCAGATTGTAGATATTAAAGTAATAGCTGTTATCGTCTTAAAAGAAAACTCAGGTTTTTTTGGGATTAAGACTCATTTCTCACTCTCACAGACAAATATAAAAGTGGTTTACTTTTTTTGGTATCTGTCAAAAAAGAAAAATTGGTACTGCCAATAGCACTTTTAGTATTGGAGCTTAGCGTATATAACTGAGTCCAGATCAATAGCATTTTCATATCATCAAAAGAATGACTAAAGTTGAGTTGCTTGTTTTCCTCTGCTAAATTTTACTAATCTAACTCTACTTTTAAAAAAGTCTTTTCCCCCATTCTAGACCAATAATGCAAGAACGATGTCATTCTGTCATCGCAATCCTTATGTAATCCCGATGTAAGGGGAAGAGTTTGGTTTCCCCGGATTGAGAACTGCAGGTGGTTGGTTTATAAAGTCTTACATTTCGATGTGTGAGCTAAAAGATTCGTTTCCAAAATGACTCGTTTCAGTGACTCGATTCACAAAGCATCACAGGCGGATGTGTACTGTATTTACTGGTCATGCGGTTAGATCCAGAGCCTTGGAGCGACCCGCACCCAAAAACCCCCCACTCACAAGAAATGAGAGGAGAAAGGGGCCGGTGGTGGGTTTTTGATTTAAGAGTCAAGATGGGAAAATGGGCTTAGATTGTTTAAATACTAGTAAGGTGGCTATAACCAGTGGCAGCTGGGACCAATTGGCAATTATATGATGCTCCTCCTGATAATTGGCCAGTGCTCATTGTTGATTAAATTTGATGCATTTGTGCTCAAAGCTTCAAAGCCTCTAATGTTATTTGCTCTCATTGAAATATATTCTCTGTGTATTTTACAATGAAAGGTCATACAAGAGACTACGAGGACAGTGGAATGCATTGACAAAACTTGTCATGATCACACAAAGTAAATAGGTGTAAAAGGTACATTGTTGCCAAATCCTTAAATCTTTAAGAATTCAGCTTCGTGTAGCTGTTTTTTCTGTGGTGTGACAGGGAACAGACATCCCCTTGACAGAAAAACGAAATATGAAAAGGGAAAGCAGAGCTCCTTACAGGGATTAGAGGAAGGAGAGGCATGAGCGGAATTCTGATGGAGACAAGATAGAAACACATTGAGTGTTCGCATGTAGTCATGTCTGCCAAATGGCCTTTACCGTGAAGGGTGCCAAGAAATAAAGGACACGGCTATGTGGCTGTCCAGGGGACGAGACAATGCACCAGAATAATTGGAAGATGGCTTATGACATTTTGAGTAGCTTTACTCAGCACCACCCAGATGAAAGACAAAGAAGAAGCACAAGGTTAGCGGGTCGAAAAACGGATGCTTTCAAAGCTGCTTTCCGACATGCATTGTGTGGGTGGGGAAAGTCCGCTAATGACTAGGAGATAAAACAGGAGGTCTGCTAGATTCATGAATCCAAGCATTTCAAAGCAAACCGATGGAATATTTTTATCAACAGAGAGGGTGAAACTCTGTGAAGCAGAAAGACGGTGAGAAAGCTGACAGCTCACTGGTGGAGGATGACAGCAGCGAGAGAGCAAGAGGGAGGATATTTGAGGGAAAGTGTAACACAGGGATGTTGTCAAGCCTCAAGCAAGCTCCATTTAACAAGCTGCAATGTTGAAGGATTGAGGAGGAATGGACAAGCCAGCCAGGAGCTTCTGCAGGCTCCTCTGCCTTGTCTGTGAGCATGGAATCTATCTCACAAGAGGATGACTGTCATATGGAACCACAAGAGGAAGAGTTGGGAGCCTGTGATGGATGAAGGATTGAGGTAATGTGAGAAATTATTGCGAGATACGGAGTACCTTAAATCTTTCTGTTAAGATGAGATGCAACGGTCTAACGGTTTAATAAAGGTACAACGATTAAAAATATTAAAACTAATTAAGTCTAGTGTGTAATTAAGAAATGAAGTCTAGTGTGCCACAGTCTGAACCGCAAGCACCCACTATTTGAACAAGATGCTGTCGTTCCATTAAAAATCTGTCTAAATCTTGTAAAATCACTTTAAAATGAAAGTAAATTCAACTGAAAAGCAAGACATTTAGCTACAGTGATGTTTATCCATTATTTACTACTTTATTTATTTATTAATTAATTAATGTTATACATGGAGTGCTTTTCTAGACACTCAAAGCACTCGCACATCTTGAGGGAGCGCTCTCTGAATCCAGCAGCGTTGTGCACCAGAACACTCAGCACACACCGGCTAATGCTAAAGGGAGACATGGATAGCCAATCAGAGAATTGTAGCCAATTAGAATACAGGGATTATTAAGAGAGCAAATTTGGGGCAAATTGCCGGAGTCAGACACAACTCTCTTCAGCTAAACATCCTGGAAATTTTAATGTCCCGAGAGACTTCTGTTACTGTTTCCAATTTGAGAGAATGCTGTTTTGTTTGCCTCAAGGAGAATGTACATACCACAAAACTAAGTTTTACGTGACATCTCATAAATTTTTTATGCGATTCATAATATGAGGATATTTTCACATGAAGCTAAGTTTAAACAAGGATATGTGATTAGGAAGGGACATTTTTAGAGTGTATCTGCGTCTGATTGCTGGAGAATTAATTTATTCTTAGTGGAGTAAGGAGCTGGAACCATATTTTCGTTTGGGATAATGAATGCTGAACCCACTCACAACGAGCCTCAAGCTCCTCTGTTGAACTTGAATCAAACTCTTTATTCTATCATGGGCAGTTTGATTTTTGGTTGATTTTACTCTGTTTATTGGTTATCAGTTCTCTCATAATAAAATGCAAATAAAAGAAGCCATAAGCAACTCCTGGTTGCGTCGTGTAGAGGAGTAGTTCAGTAGGGATTAGTCAATAAACAAATCCTTTGGGAGTCGCAACCAAATCCAGGAGACCTGCAAAATCAAATAAGAAACTTTAAAAGTCACAATAGGTCAGGGGTGTCCAACGTCGGTCCTGGAGAGCCGGAGCGCTGCACATTTTTGGTTCAACCATCATGAAACACACCTGTGGCACTAATTATGGTCCTCTGATTGGCTGAAGTAGAGTAGTATGCATACTACAGCAGGGTTGCAACTAAAATGTGCAGGGCTCCGGTTCTCCAGGACCGACGTTGGACACCCCTGTAATAGGTGCACGTTAATAGTTAGCCTGCATCTTATTTGTGCAGCTTTTTCATGATTAGAGCTGTCTCGTGGCATTTGGAAATAGGCAATGGCTGGTTGTGGAAAATAACAAATAACAAAGCTTTTTTTAGGAGTTTTTTTGTGACAATTATTATTATAATTATAATAATGGATGTTGTGAGTGAAAATAACTTGGTGCTTCTCATGTGCTGTTGTTTTTGTTTAGTCTAACCTTTTGACAAAGTTGACATGCACACTGTTCATTGTGCTGTCTTATTGTAGGTATTGTAGTTTATGTAGGTTTTATTGCAGTGTCTCATTGTGGTGTTTGTGTTTCATTGTGGTGATAAATATCGCAAATGAAAGGGACTGATATATTGTTTATGGATGCACAATATCAGTAGTGACTTTATTCAAATAGCTCACATTTATGGGTGTCCCCCTATTTTGCCCTGATGCAATATGATCAATTGACTTTGAATATAGCCGTCACGGTGGTACAATGGGTAGGATGATCGTCTAACAGCAAGAAGGTTGCTAGTTCGAGCCTCAGCTGGGTTGGTTGGCATTTCTGTGTGGAGTTTGCATGTTCTCCCCGTGATCGCGTGGGTTTACTTCGGGTGCTCCGGTTTTCTCCACAAGTTCAAAGACATGCAGTACAGGTGAATTGGGTAAACACAATTCACCATAGTTTATGAATGCGTTGTTTCCCAGTGATGGGTTGCAGCTGGAAGGGCATCCGCTGCGTAAAACATATGCTAGAGGAGTTGGCAGTTCATTACACTGTGGAGACCACGAAAGGAACAAAGCCAGCAAGAAGATTGATGGATGGATGGACTTTGAATATCTGTCGATCCCATTACTGAATACGGCTTTTCTTTCCATGTATGATTCCTTTTTTTCAGATTAGACACAATTGGGCAATGCATTAAGAATAAAAAGAACCAACTTGGTCAAGTTGTCCCAGGTTTCTTTTTCACTGTTTCATTGAAAAAAATTGTTTTTTTTATTCCTTTATTACAACAGAATTGAATCACAATAAAAATGGTGCACATCTATGTATATCTCTCTCTCTCTTTCTCTCTCTCTCTCTCTCTCTCTCTCTCTCTCTCTATATATATATATATATATATATATATATATATATATATATATATATATATATACATAGAGAGAGAGAGAGAGAGAGAGAGAGAGAGAAAGACGTTGTTCTGTTTAATTGTATTGTTGTCAGTATTTAGGACAGGAGGGGCAGCAGTACATCAGTACATCAAATTTTTTCATTCTATACATTTTGTACTTCTCTATTTCATTTGTGTATGAAAAATAATGGAAATGTATATGATTAACTCATTAATTACTGATCAAAATATTCAATGTCCACAGCCCTAGTTGCCATTCTAGAATCTTTCTGTGATGTCTGATCAGGATCTTAAAGATGAAGGTACTTTGTCGTACAGGCTCCTATCAGATGGCTGGCTTCAATAGTGACGGAACACAAACTACTGTCCTTATCTGTGTACCTCCTCCTGATAATCCCACCCGAGACGCATCTGTGCCTCAGACACACACAGAGAGAGACCACAGGGCTGGAGATCAGAGATGAGGAGAGGCTATCTTATCTGAAACACTCCAGAATCACTTCAAGCATGTTCACACATGCTACAGTCCCACAGGACTCGCATCCAATAAGCGAAGTCCTTTCCCTGGCCTCATCTCACCCAACACCCACCGCACAGTAATCTTCTCCTGGACAGACTGAACGTCCAGGCGTACATGTTAGAGGAATGTGGTCAGCTAGTGCTAATAGCAATCATGTTTCATTTATCAGTTCTCTCAAGCTTGCTGGCTTTTCTTCCTTGCTTTGGTTGATGGATGGGAATGGATCCCATGGCACACAGTTTTGCTGATAGCGTTCACACATGAAGCTGCAAGCACAGACAGGTCCTGCGCTCACTGGCAAGCTGCCTTTTCAGAGGTGACGCCAGTGGAAAGATAAATGTTTGGTTTTGTTTTTGTTTTGTTGTTTATGCTGACACTCTTTAGTGTAGTTCTAAAATAAATTAAAACTACTTGATGTAACCAAATAGGTATAGGAATATGTGTTGTGATTTTAGTGTATTGTTGTTTGTTTTTTTACCTGTCTTGGTATATTTTTCAAACGATTAAGTATGATACTGGAAATGAAAATGTCAAACTTGTTGGATTTCAGTTTGTTAATTAAGAAAATGTTATAGACAGTACCTTAAAGACTTTATTTTGGCATTGAAAAAAACTAAATGAAGGAAACAAAGATTCATCAAAAAAAAGAAAAAAATGTCAGCCCTTCAAAAACTCATTGGAAAAAAAGTTTCAGCATTAAAAAATAAATGTGCAAAAAAGTTGCACATTGAAAAAAATTATGAAAAAAAGTTAATTGAGAATAACGTTCCAGCATGTAAAAAAAACATTTGAAAACATGTCATTATTGAAAGCAATTAATTGCACAAAAGTTTCAGCATTGAAAAAAAATTACCTGAAAAAAAATCATTAATAAAATAAAAGTAGTATTTTTATATTGTAATGTATTTCACAAAAAGTCAGCATTAAAAAAAATTCAAGGAAAATGGGTTTTAGGATTTAAATATAAAAACATATTGTTGTTATTATTATTGTCATGTACTTTCTTGCATTATATATTGGTATTTTATCTTTTTTATGGCAGATTTATTTTTCTCTATGCCAGTTTTTATGCGAACCCAAAACACAGTTTCACAAGGACTTGGCAGCGGAGGCAGAAAGTACCGTGTATAAACGCATACCAGGCGAGCTGTCCGCTGGAGTACTTCAGGTTCAGGTATAATTGAAGCCCGAAGACCCCCCTAAAAATGAGGGAAGGGGTGGTGGAGGGTTTTGCTGTTGATCGTTCAATGAGACTGGTCGAACTGATGCCTTTAAAATGGTGTAACTCCAAGCTTAAAGGGTAGACCGCCCATCGACTGCGCATGCTATTCCCGAAACATCATTTTTCATTTCCAACATTGTTTCCTGTTTTTTTTTTTGTTTTTTTTTTGCTTGAGGTGAGAGGGCTTTACTTCATAGTAGGAGTTATGATCTAAGCATGTATATGTCATTTTCATACGATTGCATCAAACGTGAAGACGATGGGTGTATTTATACGCCAATATAAGGGAGTCAAATTATCAAATCTCAGATGTTCTCTAACCCCTCCTAGAACCGCCACCTTAACGTGGTGGAGGGGTTAGCGTGCTCGAAGGATCCTAGGAGCTATGTTGTCGGGGGCTTGCTGCCCCTGGTAGGGTCTCCCAAGGCAAACAGGTCCTAGGTGACGGGTCAGACTAAGAGCGGTTCAGAAGCCCTCACACGACGACAAGAACAGATTCCGCGACGTCGCCCGGATTGGCGTCACCGGGGCCCCACCCTGGAGCCAGGCCTGGGGTTGGGGCTCGCAGGCGAGCGTCTGGTGGCCGGGTCTTTTCCCATGGGACCCGGCCGGGCCCAGCCCGAAAAGGCCACGTGGGATCGCCCTCCAGTAGGCCCACCACCCGCAGGAGGGACCGTAGGGGGCCGGTGCTTTGTGATCTGGGCGGCAGCCGAAGGTGGGGGACCTCGGCGGCCCAATCCATGGACACAGAAGCTAGCTCTGGGGACATGGAATGTAACCTCGCTAGGGGGGAAGGAGCCTGAGCTTGTGCGGGAGGTGGAGCGCTACCGGCTAGAGATTGTCGGGCTCACCTCCACGCACAGCCTGGGCTCTGGAACCCAGCTCCTCGAGAAGGGCTGGTCTCTTCACTACTCTGGCGTCCCCCGCGGTGAGAGGCGGCATGCTGGTGTGGGCCTGCTCATAGCCCCCCAGCTCAGCCACCATGTGTTGGAGTTCTCCCCAGTGAGCGAGAGGGTCGCTTCCCTCCGCCTTCGGGTTGGGGGCAGGTCTCTCACTGTTGTTACGGTCTACGGGCCGAACAGAAGTGCAGAGTACCCGGCCTTCTTGGAGTCCCTGGGAGGGGTGCTGGAAAGTGCTCCAACCGGGGACCCCATCGTTCTCCTGGGGGACTTCAATGCGCACGTGGGGGATGACAGTGTCACCTGGAGGGGCGTGATTGGGAGGAATGGCCTCCCCGACCTGAACCCGAGTGGTGTTCTGTTATTGGACTTCTGTGCCCGTCACGGTTTGTCCATAACGAACACCATGTTCAAGCACAAGGGTGTCCACCGGTGCACGTGGCACCAGGACACCTTAGGCCGAAGGTCGATGATTGACTTCGTTGTCGTATCATCTGACCTTCGACCATGTGTTTTGGACACTCGGGTGAAGAGAGGGGCTGAGCTATCAACCGATCACTACCTGGTGGTGAGTTGGATCCGCTGGCTGGGGAGGAGGCCGGAAAGACCTGGCAGACCCAAACGTACGCTGAGGGTCTGTTGGGAACGTCTGGCCGAGCCCCCTGTCAGAGTGAGCTTTAACTCCCACCTCCGGGAGAGCTTCCACCAGATACCGGGGGAGGCTGGAGACATGGAGTCCGAGTGGACCATGTTTTCCACCTCTATTGTCACTGCCGCAGTGCGAAGCTGTGGCCGTAAGGTCTCTGGTGCCTGTCGTGGCGGCAATCCCAGAACCCGGTGGTGGACACCGGAAGTAAGGGATGCCGTCAAGCTGAAAAAGGAGTCCTATCAGGCCTGGTTGGCTTGTGGGACTTCGGACACAGCCGACCGGTACCGGCAGGCCAAGCGCGCAGCAGCCAATGCTGTGTTAGAGGCAAAAACTCAGACCTGGGAGGAGTTCGGGGAGGCCATGGAGGAGGACTATCGGTCGTCCTCAAAGAAATTCTGGCAAACTGTCCGGCGCCTCAGGAGGGGAAAGCAGTGCCCCACCAACACTGTTTACAGTGGAGGTGGAGAGCTGTTGACCTCGACCAGGGATGTGGTCGGGCGGTGGAAGGAATACTTTGAGGGTCTTCTCAATCCCACTGTCACGTCCTCTGTCGAGGAGGCAGAGGCTGGGGTAGTTGAGGTGGATTCGTCTATCACCCAAGCCGAAGTTACTGAGGTGGTTGGTAAGCTCCTCAGTGGCAAGGCACCGGGGGTGGATGAGATCCGCCCTGAGTACCTCAGGTGCCTAGATGCTGTGGGACTGTCCTGGCTGACACGTCTCTGCAGCATCGCGTGGCAGTCAGGGACCGTACCTCTGGAATGGCAGACCGGAGTGGTGGTCCCTCTTTTCAAGAAGGGGGACCGGAGGATGTGTTCCAACTACCGGGGGATCACACTCCTCAGCCTCCCGGGGAAAGTCTATGCCAGGGTACTGGAGAGGAGAGTTCGGCCGATAGTCGAACCTCGGATGCAGGAGGAACAATGCGGGTTTCGACCTGGTCGTGGAACACTGGACCAGCTCTATACCCTCTGCAGGGTCCTCGAGGGGTCATGGGAGTTCGCCCAACCGGTCCACATGTGCTTTGTGGATTTGGAGAAGGCGTTCGACCGTGTCCCTCGTGGTGTCCTGTGGGAGGTGCTCTGGGAGTATGGGGTCCGGGGCACTCTGCTAAGGGCTGTCCGGTCCCTGTACAACCAGAGCAGGAGCTTGGTCCGCATTGCCGGCACAAAGTCAGACCTGTTCCCAGTGCGCGTTGGCCTCCGGCAGGGCTGCCCTTTATCACCAGTTCTGTTCATAGTTTTTATGGACAGAATCTCAAGGCGCAGCCGGGGGCCGGAGGGGGTCCGGTTTGGGGACCTCAGGATTTCATCGCTGCTGTTTGCGGATGATGTTGTCCTGTTGGCTTCTTCGGGCCTGGACCTGCAGCGTGCGTTGGGGCGGTTTGCAGCCGAGTGCGAAGCGGCTGGGATGAGGATCAGCACCTCCAAGTCTGAGGCCATGGTTCTCGACCGGAAAAAGGTGGCCTGCCCTCTCCAGGTCAGTGGAGTGCTCCTGCCTCAGGTGGAGGAGTTTAAGTATCTCGGGGTCCTGTTCACGAGTGAGGGGAGGATGGAGCGCGAGATTGACAGGCGGATCGGTGCAGCATCTGCAGTGATGCGGTCGCTGTATCGGTCTGTTGTGGTGAAAAGGGAGCTGAGCCGAAAGGCGAAGCTCTCGATTTACCGGTCGATCTACGTCCCTACTCTCACCTATGGTCATGAGCTTTGGGTCATGACCGAAAGGACAAGATCCCGGATACAAGCGGCCGAAATGAGCTTCCTTCGCCGGGTGGCTGGGCGCTCCCTTAGAGATAGGGTGAGAAGCTCCGTCACCCGGGGGGAGCTCGGAGTAGAGCCTCTGCTCCTCCACATCGAGAGGAGTCAGCTGAGGTGGCTTGGGCATCTGTTCCGGATGCCTCCTGGACGCCTCCCAGGGGAGGTGTTCCGGGCATGTCCCACTGGGAGGAGGCCCCGGGGAAGACCCAGGACGCGCTGGAGGGACTATGTCTCCCAGCTGGCCTGGGAACGCCTCGGGATCCCTCCCGGGGAGTTGGAAGAAGTGTCTGTGGAGAGGGAAGTCTGGGCATCCCTGCTTAGACTGCTGCCCCCGCGACCCGGCCCCGGATAAGCGGGAGAAGATGGATAGATGTTCTCTATCTATCAATGCAATTGTGCTGTAGGATTGTGTAAAACACCAGATTCGCTAGTGAGTAAATCACTGCTGTTTCCTTCATCAAAACTGATCCATTTTCTTTCTGTATCTTCCCAGCAGGTGGTCGCCTTGTCTGCCTGGTGATGTGGCTTACCATGGTGCCAGTGATAAATGGCTGCCCATCAAAGTGCGTATGCTACAGTGAACCCAGGTCAACTGTGGCCTGCCAACAGCAGGGTCTTTTCTCCATTCCCACCGGCATCCCTGTCCGTACCCAGCGGATATTCCTCCAGAGCAACAAACTGACAGTGGTCCGATCGACCAGCTTTAGTTCAGTTCACAACCTTACAGTCTTGTGGATGTACTCGAATAACATCAGCCATATTGAAGCCGGTGCATTTTATGGGCTCGAGAAACTGGAGGAGCTAGACATCGGTGACAACAACAACCTTCGAATCATAAGTCCCTCTGCGTTCCGAGGCCTCACCAAGCTGCACACCCTTCACCTGCACAGATGTGGACTCTCCGAGCTCCCAGTTGGTGTTTTTCGGGGACTCTTTTCACTCCAGTATCTGTATCTGCAGGATAATAACCTTCTGGTCCTGCATGAGGACAGTTTTCTGGACCTGGCCAACCTTACCTACCTGTTCTTGCACAACAACAAGATCAAAGTGGTGACCGATCACATGCTGCGAGGACTCATCAACCTTGATCGCCTACTTCTACACCAGAACCGAATTGTTCACGTGCAGCAGCGTGCTTTCAGCGACCTGGGTAACCTCACAACGTTGTTTCTCTTTTTCAACAACCTCACCACGTTGAGCGGAGACGCGATGAGCCCTCTGGTGTCTCTCCAATACTTGAGGCTCAATGGAAACCAATGGATTTGTGACTGTCGAGCACGGCCGTTATGGGACTGGTTTAAGCGTTTTAAAGGCTCGAGCTCAGATTTGGAATGCCATCTACCGATGTCTTTATTTGGCAAGGATTTGAAGCGGCTGAAGGGTGATGATTTGGAGGGTTGCGTGGATTCGCCATCCCAGGTTCAAACTAGAATCTTCAACACAAAGGCTCACCTCGGAAAGTTCCTCTCGCTTGACGATCCTCTAGTCGAGAGCATTCCCAGATGCTGTCTTTCAGAAAACGACAAATCCTCCATCATCTCAAGCAAGTCCATCCCAGATCCGTCCTCCTACAACAGCCGGCAGATCACCAACAATCCCTTGAAGGAGAAAGAGAACATCTCCAGGACCAAATTTCGGGAGAGCGAGCGAATGAAAAACGACACTCGCGGTAAACAGAGTCTCAACGATGGGCCTTTGGGAACCATGCCCAACAACCTGGACGAGCTGGATAACATCAACCCGGAGCTGCTGGACAATCTGGAATCTTCCACAGGGCCGACTAGGAAGAAAAAAAAGTGCTTGAAAAAGCCCAAATCAGACCAGAATTGTTTGAAGGGTCGTGGAGACTTGTTTCAAGTGTCAGCTGCTCTCTTTCTCTCTTCGTTCTGGTTGTCTCTGGCTTTGTCCTAGTTCATACTGCCGATCAGTTTGCTTTTGACAATGTCACAAAATACCTGCGGTAGTCTACATGGACAGGCTAAAGATGATGAAAAGGGGTGTCACCCCGCATGGTTGCAAATAAGCTGAAATGTTAACTTGTTAAAAGAAATGGATGCCTTTACAGAACACAAGAGATATTGTACATAAAACTTGGTGCCCAGATGTTTGTTCTATGTACTTTTAATGTGCCGTGTTTAAGCAACACTGCGAAGAGCTGCCCATTCCCTTATCACCCTTAAAATAAGCTGATCAGAGAGTGACTATCATAGACGAATCGCCCCAAAAATTGTAAAGGTTTGATTAAAAGCACCCCGGAATGTTTCCAGTAAGAAGGTGACTGGACTGATTGTTTTATGCTACCGTCATATTTGACTTTACGTTCTAAAGTGGTGCATTTGTCCAATGCGTTTTTTTATGTTCGAGTATTTCAGACAAATACTAAAGTTTCCCCGATTCTGTGCTATGTTCTGTTTGCCTCATGATAATGCAGGTGGCATATTGGGAAGGAACACGGTTGATTTGGTGATTGATTCATAGATATGCATTTTATTTTGCTGGTGTAAAAGCATAAATATATGACGAATAAAATCTCATTTTTTTACAGATGGCTTCATGTGTGACTTAGATAAAAAAGTGCGAGAATAAAACTTTCTGCTCTGTAAGACTTTTAGGAATCAAGAGGGAAAAAAAGGAAAAACATTATTATTTTTGTTATAAATGCCGATTGCCAAACTGCAAGATGTTAAGATTATAATCCCAAGCTGATTTTAGTTATGTAGCACTTAATTAGACAAATGTCAGAAATGAAATATAACAACTTAAAATCAGTGATTTAAATGTAGATAGTAAAACAATTTTTTCAAAATAACAGATAATTTAGACTCAAATAATAAATACAATTGAAAATTTTTATTATTTCTTGGTTGGCCCGCTACTAATTAATCCACAGTGTGCGACCCAGGGCTTTAGGGAACATCATTTATCTTTTTAGCCATGTTATCAGCAGAAGTTAAGAACAAACTACAGTTATTTCATCATGGCTGAACTCTGAAGAGGGACATGTCTCATTCTTGGGAATTGCAGCATGAAGTTTTACAAAACTTTGTTTCTAGGGTGACCAAAATTAGCTCCCTTGCATTTAAAAAATGTTTTATTAACATTTAAATTCACTTTGTGATGAAAAAAGAATTTCAAGGAAATAAAGTAACATGTTCATTTTAATTTTGTATTTATTAACATATATTAATACAATTTGTATGTACATTTAAAATGAATATACACTTACAAAAATCCATAATACATGTAATAAAAAGTTTTTTTACTAATATGTTTAAAATGAAAATACAAGTTATATGGTTTATGTTGATACACAGTAATGTGTAAAGCTTTAAACTACATATCTCTACAAATATTTCAGAGTAGTATTGTGTTGACAAAATATACAAATATTTAAAGTACAATAAACACTTGCATTGATACAATTAAAAAGAATTCTAAAAGAATTCTTTGGTTATTTAAAGTTATTAAAACAAACATATATTTACAACTTTTCAATGTGACATTTAAAGAAAAACATATATAGATTTTTTTGTCTATAAAAAGTCTCATATAAGTAACAATCTTGTCTTACTATCTTGTTGTAATATGGAAAGCTTTAAACAAAATATATTTAAAAACAACAACATCAGGAAACACAAAGGGAACTGGATAGCTTGCCTTGAGCAGCTTTTCCAGCAGAGGTTAGCAACAACATGAATTGATTTCGGTTAAATCCCACAGCTTGCCCTACACATTTTTATAGATTTTTTTTATATAAAAATAATATATTCAAGAATACAAAAAAATATCTAAATCATAAAATATAGAAACAAGATAATGACACCCTTAAACGATTTATTAAAATGGTGTAGTTTCACCAAAGTCTGCCGATGTTTTTAATTTCATTAGCTGCTTTTATTTAAATAAAAAAAGATTATTATTTATTTACTTTTTATATCATCAGAGATAAAAAAAATCACTCTGCCGCATAAAACACACAGTTTTTGACATAATAGAAGATTGCACAACAATAAAATCCTCAATCCTCATAACAGGCGAGTAAAGTAAAACTGTTTATTAAAATTACAATTACTCAATGATTTTATTTATTTATTTATTTTTTTTGCTGTTTAGTTTTTGCTTAATCTAAAAAAAGGACCTGGTTTGGTTTGATCCAAATTTAGCTTGTAAAAAAGCACACGCAACCTCTCTGCGGTGCACACGGCGAAGCTTTCACGTATGGGTCAGAGACCATCGCGCTGCAGGAGGCCATGTTCTGTCCTCTCCCACAAACAGATGGCAGAGCATGCCGGGATTGTTTGCGGATGATGACCCATTGGTTTGTCAAATCTGGCTGGCGCACAAATCCCTCGTCCACTACCTTCATCCACTCATGCTCCACAGGAGTCTGGCACATGAGAGCAGAGAAAGAGGCTTCAGCGGCAGTCGCATGTCGTAACTAAACACACTGCTGTCATCTCAATAGTATCACAGCTTAAACAGGCTCTGATTTAGGCCAGAACTCACTTGAAGGGTAAAAGTAGAGATCCCGGAAACACTTTGAAAACAAACTGAGAACATGCATAATAAAAATAATCACAGCATTTCAGAAATAGAATGCATTCTGCATGTTCTCACTGGATGCAAAACACAGACGTGATTACACAGACACAGATCTTCAGCAACACGCCCCTAAAACAGCATGAAACGTTGACGCCCCCGAGTTGGAAGTTTTTTACTAAGAAATATAGCGAATCTGGATCGTTTTCTAAACAAAAATTTTGCTTGGCATGTTCAGGAGAGCCAGAAGATTAAGATCACCCCTATATTTACCATATTAAAGCAATGGATGTATGTAATTTTACTCTAACACTGTAAACCTTTTAAAAGTACTGTACAAGTAAGAGTAAGATAAACAGCATAGAAAAAAGCATTTAAAGCATAAAATAAAACTCAATTACCAAACAATCAACCATGAATTCAAGCAAAGTTGAAGCAAATCCTTTAATTAATTCAACTAATTTTTTATATGGCCCTTTTTAAAAGTTGCTTCAAAGGCCTAATGGGTTTAATGGGATTAAGTTGGGTTAAATGGGAATTCCTATTGGAAAATTCTATGTGATAGAAATAGAACTGTATAATGCCTCCTTAGGAATTGTGAGGAATTGCATTAGTTTCACAGTAAAATTATATAGTATACTTTACTTGAGAAATGTTGATGTGTTTACTTGATTTTACTTTGTGTTTAGTTTACGTAAAAATAGTTGAGTATAGGTAAAACATTTGCAAGTACTAAAAAAACGTAAGTAGAATTACTCCACATTTTAGTACATTTTTAGCATGCATGTATAACTTAATATTTATCAGTTAACATACTCATATTACATATAATATTAAAATATTATTCATTCAGCTTATCTGTAGATAATTATTAAAGGTGCTACATCATGGTAGCGTAACTTTTCTGACATTCCTGCCATCTTGAAGTGTTGTTCTCTCATCAAAAACATTTCTCAAGTAGTATTCAGATTAGCTCACACATATTTTAGTAGTCCTTTATTCCTTTTTCTGAGCTGAAAAAAGCTTGTTTTTCTTATCCCCGCCTTTTTCCTTATCCACGCCCGAGCCACACCCACTTGTCAATATTATGAATCACTAGTACAGCCCCTCTCTATGATGAACAGGAAACGCGGTTTGACCCGCAAGTGTGACAGCAGCGCTGGTAAACAATGCCAGAGAAGTTTTTGTATGTCCAGACTTTTGTTAGGATTACCAAAGAATGAGTTTATTCGTCAGAAAAGGTTCGATTTTGTGTCTGCCATCAGAGAAAACTTGAAAAGATCACTTTTACCTGTGAGCAGCACTTCACGTTCTTCTGGTTTATCAACAAAGAACACTTCAATAAAGGATTTATGATGAAGCTGGTTCTGTCACCGGGTGCTTTTCCAACTCTCCTGTGTTCACTGGTTTGGAGGTTCACACAGTAAGCCCACACAGTAGCCGAGCGCACACTATATGACTTTTATAACCCTATAAGGAAATCTGGTTTCAGAACACACAGATACTCTGCATTTTATCTTCCCTAAAATCCTAAACATGCCACAATACACGAGTCAATCGTGTGAAACGCACACCACAGGCATGTTACTAACGTTACACTCTACTGTGCAAAGCTCGCGCATCAAAAGGTAAATTTCATGACTACATCTTGTATTGGCATTTTACACAAGTACACCTGTAACAAAATAAATAATTCATAAAACAGTATGCCGACATTAGAAATCATAGTGTGTATAGTAAGCTCGTATGGTTTACCTGTAAACACGCCGCTGTGGAGCTTTTTTCTCCGCTTTCTGTTTCATTCTGTGGACTCAAACTCCGCGTCAAACTCTGGTTCACACATATAAGATGCTGTTACATCACACACAGCTGTTGCCTCTCGATTATAATGTTTTAAAACGATAACACCTGTTTAAACCGTTGCTAGCTGTGTCTGTTTTTGCTCAAATCGAATGCGCTTGAGAGTAGTGATGTGTCGTTCATGAATGATTCGTTCTTTTTGAACGACTCTTTAATGTGACTCCGTAGGAATGAATCAAGACGGAGAGGGATTCGTTCAGTGGCGCATGCGCAACATTCTTCTGGTTTTCTGAGCGTAACGCGCTCATCATTAATGATGAGAGAACGAAAGGAGCCGGAGGACTCGAGAAAGATCTAATCTTTTCTGTTTTCAGCTCAAACTGCATTTGTTTAATATTAGAGAGCGTCACGTGACAGAAGAACTAAAGGAGCCGGAGGACTCGGGGAAAGAACGAATCTTGTAGGTTTCCGGCTCATTGTGTTGGTTAATATTAGGAGCGTCATGTGACAGAAGAACTAGAGGAGCCGGAGGACTCGGGGAAAGAACGAATCTTGTAGGTTTCCGGCTCATATTGTGTTGGTTAATATTAGGGAGCGTCACGTGACAGAAGGCCCCGGGGCCGGACTGCACTCGTTACCATCAGAGAGAAGAAATGTGAGGAACGAATGAGACTTTAACCTAAAGACAGATCAGAGCTGAGCTGAATCAGACTAAATGACCCAGTTAGGCTTAATTAAAATATGTTTTTTGTCTTCAAGCATTATAGTTTTGTCTTATTTGTAGTGTGATTCGGGTTTGTGTATACTAAATGTGTTCGGGAAGAAACACACATTTTTTTGGTACTTTATTAAAATGAATGAAAAAGATTTGTTCATTTTGCTGAACGGGACTCAAAGATCCGAGATCCGAACTTCCCATCACTACTTGAGAGCGCTGATCAGTAGGGGGCGTGGTGAAAGCTCGTCCGTGGGAGGGACTGGTGTAAACAGCGCGTTTTTGCCAGAACAAAAATACAAGGTGATTCAAAGACGATGTTTATGAAAAATATTGCATTTTGAACCTTATTAACAGTGCAGGGCCTGTATAGAGGGCTCAAAAAATTATTCTAAGGGCTATAACAAGGGTATAACATGGGACCTTTAAACTTGCTTGGATTTTCCTCCTCAGTTTGCTTTGAATAAGGCATATCAGTTTTGTGCGTATTTTTTTAAGTAAACTGAACTAACTGAATTTACAGTGTATGAGGAATCTTGATTTAGGCTGACCAGTAATTTCTGACTGATTATAAAATTCCTGTTTAAGCCTGAAATAAAGCAACCAAGACAATAATTTTTTTTTATTAATGCAGGAATAAAAAACCTCAGAAAGTGTCCACTCAAACGCAGATATCCAAGCAAGATCTTCTGGGCCTTAAATAAGTTCAATTCCCCCATGAGATGAACCCCAGGGGTTAAAGCAGTACATAGACTCTTAAGATGTTTTCAAAAGCTTTGGATGATGAGCGAGGGCTGTCTGGGGAGCACTCAAAGGGCTCGTCTGATGGCTTTCCTCCAGTCTTTTTTCTCAGTAAAGGTCAACGGTTTTAGAGCCACCTGTTTGAGACGACTGACATTCGAAGTTTCCGTAGCTTAAATGAAACTCCTGAGTAAAAAACCGTCTATCCCATATTTAAAAGAAATGTCTGCCGGTCACTACAGAGAATTCACATCTCTCCGTCGGCCTCAGCGGTTTCAGAAACTCTACATTTAACCTTTTACCGATGCTCTGGAATTCTGGGCTTGAGGCATTTATCAGTCTCAGCTGTGATAAGCTTTCAGCAAACACATGCATTTTACACTGCAAATATAATCCTTGCCACAGTTCATTTCAGATAATAAATAAACTGTGGAATTTAAAGAGGCAGTTTTACAAAAAAAACATATATTTAACCTTTAATTTTACAAACCTTCAAACTAACTAACAATCTCATATAGAACAAAAGCACATCAATTGTTATTCTGATATTGATTATAATTTGAAGCACGAGACAGGAAGGTCATATGTTTAAATGATTTTATTATTCTTTATTTTATTTTAAAATGTTACAGCATCCCAAATTATGTGATTTTTTTTATTTTTTATTATTGGTTGAAACTACTCTTGCTTCAGACAAGCCTATAGGACCTTAACCAGAGCAACAGATGTTTCCGGCTGGTTAAATCAGAAATGTTTGAGGCACTAACCCTGAAGGAGCGGAGTTTGTGAGTCCTTGATTAGAAGCTGTTGAATTTCAGGTGAGCTAATCGTGTGCTCTTAGATGCGGCAACAGTCTTTGCGCTAACTCTTTAATCTTCCAGTCACAAGCAGTTTCATAAGCTTGGAGCTGTGTGTTCTTGGTCTGAGTCAGGTGTCTACCTTGGAGCTTAGTATACCTTGGTCTTGGCCTCAATACAGCCAGGTCCAGGGTAGGTAGACTATAGCTAAGTGAGCACTGCAAATACATAAGGCAACCCAGAATTCACACAGTGAATACATCAAACAGTGGAGCTCATCTTTAAGTCAAGCTGTTTGTCTTTCCTGGGCCCAACTAAGACCTCCTTGGAGAATCTATAAGAGGGCAAAATAACAATAATACAAGGAGTGCAGAATTGTTAGGCAAGTTCTATTTCTGAGGATTAATTTTATTATGGAACAACTTTGTTCTCAATGAACCCAAAAAATTCATTAATATCAAAGCTGAATATTTTTGGAAGTAGTTTTTAGTTATTTTAGGAAGATATCTGTGTGTGCAGGTGACTATTACTGTGCATATTAGGCAACTTAACAAAAAACAAATATATACCCATTGCAATTATTTATTTTCACCAGTGAAACCAATATAACATCTCAACATTCACAAATATACATTTCTGACATTCAAAAACAAAACAAAAACCAATCAGTGACCAATATAGCCACCGTTCTTTGCAAGGACACTCAAAAGCCTGTCATCCATGGATTCTGTCAGTGTTTTGATCTGTTCACTATCAACATTATAGACACTGTTCAGAGAGGTGTACTGGTTTCCCTCCTTTTAAATCTCACATTTGATGATGGACCACAGGTTCTCTATGGGGTTCAGATCAGGTGAACAAGTAGCCATGTCATTAGTTTTTCTTCTTTTTGACCCTTTCTTGCCAGCCACTCTGTGGAGTATTTGGACGCGTGTGATGGAGCATTGTCCTCCATGAACATCATGTTTTTCTTGAAGGATGCAGACTTCTTCCTGTACCACTGCTTGAAGAAGGTGTCTTCTAGAAACTGGCAGTAGGACTGGAAGTTGAGCTTGACCCCCTCCTTAACCCGAAAAGGCCCCACAAGCTCATCTTTAATGATACCAGCCTAAATCAGTACTCCACCTCCACCTTGCTGGCGCCTGAGTCGGAATGGAGCTCTCTGCCCTTTACCGATCCAGCCACGAGTCCATCCATCTGGCCCATCAAGACTCACTCTCATTTCATCAGTCCATAAAACCTTAGAAAAATCTGTCTTCAGATATTTCTTGGCCCAGTCTTGACGTTTCAGCTTGTGTGTCTTGTTCAGTGGTGGTTTTTCAGCCTTTCTTACCTTGGCCATGTCTCTGAGTATTGCACACCTTGTGCTTTTGGGCACTCCAGTGATGTTGCAGCTCTGAAATATGGCAAAACTGGTGGCAAGTGGCATCTTGGCAGCTGCACACTTGACTTTTCTCAGTTCATGGGCAGTGATTTTGTGCCTTGGTTTTTCCACAGGCTTATTGCGACCCTGTTGATTATTTTGAATGAAACGCTTGATTGTTCGATGATCACGCTTCAGAAGCTTGGCAATTTTAAGAGTGCTGCATCCCTCTGCAAGGATATCTCACTGTTTTTGACTTTTCTGAATCTGTCAAGTCCTTCTTTTGACCCATTTTGCCAAAGGAAAGGAAGTTGCTTAATAATTATGCACACCTGATATAGGGTGTTGATGTCATTAGACCACACCCCTTCTCATTACAGAGATGCACATCACCTAATATGTTTAATTGGTAGTAGGCTTTCAAGCCTATACAGCTTGGAGTAAGACAACATGCATAATGAGGATGACGTGGTCAAAATACTCATTTGCCCAATAATAATTCTGCACACAGTGTACACACACAAAAGATAGCGCTCAAAGCAAAACAAAGCTCGATTAGTCAATCCATTAGTCACCAGCATAAGATCTTCAAGCGTGGGACAAACGATGAAAAGCCCAGCACAAGCACCCAGTCAGGGCAAGGGAAGTAACGGGCCAACTCTCTGGCATATGTTTTACGCAGCGGATGCCCTTCCAGCCACAACCCATCACTGGAAGACAGTCACACACACTCTCATTCACACTTTTAACACTATGGGCAATCGTTCTTTCTCAATTCACTTATACCGCATGTATTTGGACTTGTTGGGAAACCGGAGCACCCGGAGAAAACCCACGCGATCACGGGGAGAACATGCAAACTCTACACAGAAATGCCACCTGCCCCAGCCGAGCCTAGAACCAGCGACCTTCTTGCTGTGAGACGACCGTGCTACCCACTGCGTCACCGTGACGCTGGGCATAAATCAGTTGGAAGCAATTTAAGCAAAACACCAGCAACGTTTAAGCAGTGTCTAAGCAGTGAGCCTCAAAGCACTTCTTAAATGCATACAAACAAATAGATAAAGTTAAATTAAAATGGTAAATATATAGAGAGACATAAAGTGAGAGAAAGTGTCATAGCACTCCTCTTCGTGGAGCATGTCCCTCGAATCACAAGCAAAAACGCTAGACAGGCCAGCGGAATTATTTACGTCAGGGCATGGAACAATGACTGGCATTAAAATGCCACGGAGCTATAGCAATAACAAAGATTCAATGAGCTTAGTTTAATCTACAGAACCAGTTTAACCACTTCAGATTCAGCATCCGTATAGCTTAATGTCAAATGCAAACTGTGGAACTGGAGTACCAGAAGGAGCAAAGCCGGAGTCAGTGGAGCACAAAAAAGCTCCAAAATAAGGGCCTTTAAATAATAAAAAACATTCTTTCTTATGCACTACATTCACTTTAAACAAAGTAAATTAGAAGGTCACAACGAACCACGAATCAAAACCACCCAGCAAAAGATCAGCTCATCTCTTTTCAAAAACAGCCTGGTATCATGCGCTCACAGGAAGTGATGTCAGCAATCTAATTTTGTGGGCGTTGAAACAAGGAGCCGCTGTATTTCCATCTTCAGTCCCGGGGTAACTACACCAGCCTCTCCAGAGTATAAAATTAAGTTTATTTCCACCACCCACACATCCTCCGTCACAATCTCTCAGCTGGAGAAGAAATAGTAATAAAATCTGAGCGGTGAGAGATGAGGAGAGCCTAACAATCAGAGGTGTTTTGTGTGTTTAGAGAGGATTGTGATGAAAATTAGGCTTGTTTGATTCTGTTAATTGCCTTTTAATGTTAAACCTGCTGCCTGCTATTGAACACAAGACTAAAGCTGTTTGTATCTTACAATGTCTTCAGATTACAGTTGACACCGTGGTCCCTTTACAGAGCAAACCCTAGAGAGTTAGCGTTGCATTTAACTCTGAAAGAAAGAGAAAGATTTATTACTTTTGATTATAACAGTGAATCATTGTTAAGTAGGTAAAGGGATGATTCGATTGATTTTAATCTCCTGAAAATGATTTCACAGAAAAAAATAAAGTGCAAACAATGTTAAACACATATATACAGTGTAGAGATTCAATAAAGTTAAACATGTTATCGTCCACTTGCTTTATCACACTCGGCCTCCCCAATTCAAAAGAGACAGACAAATGTAGGCAACTGCCCTGGCCCCCATCTATTTAGGAGCCCCTTATGTCAGGTTGCAAAATAGAATATATAGAAATGTTTTAGAAATGGTTAAATTTTTTTACAAATTAAAACACATCGATTTAGAGATATTAAAGGATACTGTATGATCATATGAATACATTCCTTATAACTTATATAGAATTTTCAAAAATATGCATCTTCAACTAGTTAAATAAGCTGTTGATCATTTTAAAACAAAAAAAAACTGAGTTTTAATTTCAGAATGTAAAAATAGTTTGCTGCTAAAATCCAGAGTTCGCCACGAAGTGAAAGAGATATTAATACAGCAGCTTTGCGAATCCCAAAGACTTACGATTCCTTTCGGTTAACCTTTAGCCACTGAATGGCTCGAAGGGACACTTAAAATGACACTGATCTGCAGCAGAGGTCAAGAGACTGGAGATAAAAGAATAAACCCTGAGGAAAAAACTGAGTCTCCCTTCTTTAGGAACAAGAGGCGACAGTGGTGGCAGCTAATGCTCTGCAGCAAAAACACACTGTAGCTCCACACACCAAATTTACACTCCTGATTACAAAACGTACAGCTTTCAAAAACAAGCAAATGTACATAAATTGACGGTGGTTTGCACTCGTTGGCTAGTAAAAATAATTGGTAGCTCATTGAACAGGAAGTACAAGTATTATTCTGATTGTTTTTCACCTACGTTTCCTTTGAAAAGGTGGTGCATTTCAAGAGTCTGGAGCAGAAAGTATTCAGAAAGAATTCAAAATTCTGTATTCAATACAACATCACTTTGTAAGAATAATCATAAACCTAATTTTTACATGAATCGAGGGAGACTATTCAAGATGGATAACACTAACCAATAGGCTTTAGCCAACGAGTGTGAAACACTGAAAGCCGCACCCCATGGGAGATTTGTGCTAGAAACACAACCGTAATTATCAGAAATGCAAACAAAAACTAAAAAAAGTGAAAACAAAAATGTTGACAGCGCAGTCCAAACTTGAGAGTGAAACCAACAAATATTGTATTTATTTAAAAATAACATAAACTTTTCTGATAATTAGTTGACTATGTTCTTTTTCAATTGATTTTTTCCTTTGTTGACAATACATTTTTGTTCATTTCAGCTAAAATTGGCTTTGTTTTAGTTGCACAAATTCAATTCCATAAAAAATTAGGCCTTTCTCATTTTCCCAACAGACTCAAAAATTCTCCATCTATGCAGGTCTGTGGGTGTCTAGTATTGATCTGAAGACATTCCGCTTCACGGAGACGACGCTGTTATCATCGGCAGAGAAAACAGAAAATTAGCCCGATAATTATATCCCCCTCCAGCCACCAGCACACTCTCAAGCCAAAACAAACTAGCAATTTGGCAGCGACACAAAGATCTCAAAATCAGCCGACAATGTGACTCTGGGGATTTATACAAATCGTGCTGCTATGTCACTCACAAAACAACCTGCCAGACTTGGCTCTAAATGCACATTTAATTCAATGTCGGCCCACGTTTCGTCTCGCAGTTCAATACTTGAACTGACATGTTGTTTCAGGCTCTAAAGATACTTTCTAAAGGCATCTTGTCTAAAGTTTTGTCTGGAAGAAAAAGGCGAGGGTAAAAAAGTATGTATGAACAAGCTTGTGTGAAGCCAAAATGGATATTTTTAGCACGTTATTCAATATATAGCTAACAAAGAAGGTTCAGGAGGAGCAAGTCATTCAATTAGCTCTTCAATCGACTAAAAGGACAAAGCATCAAAGCAGTGCGCATTATTTATCTTAACCCCTAAAGTCTATATTCTGACATTAGGCCAAATCCTCCTCAGGCCATGGGTTTCTCCTTCGAAATCTCATCTAGTATACATTTTCTTTTTCAGGAAAAAACGGCCAGTTATATGTGAGTGATTCAAGATTGAAATAATCAAACAGAATTCAGAAACTTCCTAAAAAACAAACAAACAAACAATTAAATAAAAAAAACTCTAGACCTGGTGTCTCACACACTGCTGGTTTTCGTCCCAACCCTGTTTCAAAAGACACACCAGTGGAAAAAGATGTGTTCGGTTCTGCTCTTCATATGTCAAGGAATTAAATTTTAATATAATTTGCTATACTTGTTATAAAAATATTTTTTTGACTTCTGTCAAAAGAACTCTGTACCAGTTCAAGGTTAGCCTTGACGAAAATTATAACCACTTTGAACCGCTGAACGCTGAAAACATTATATCAATTGGAAGAACTGTTTTACGTCCGATCTTACTTACATTCAAAGATAGTTAAGAAACAGCAACAACACCTCGTGTGTCCAAATGAATTTATTATCCTGCTTTAAAAACGCACATAGCAGCAGAATACAGCCTATTGGCTTTTTGTTTTTGCATGCCGCTGCTTAAAGTAATGTTAGTAACAATAATTTGGAGCAAAAGCTCAAGTGATCACTTTGCTCGTTGTGCTAAAATGTAAACGATGTGGAATTGCTGTAATTGGGAATACTAAAAAACAGGATGAACGCAAAAAAGTGTATAAAGGTAAAACAAAAGTTCAGTTCAGTTATGAAATATGTTCTTGTGTTTATATTTTTATTCTTACATACATTTCAAAATATAACTTATAGTTCATAAGGCCTATCTGAGCAACAGTTTGCCCTCTAAATGATCATTGTTTACAGAAATGGTAATATATTTTAGGTGCCTCTGTATTTGAGCACCAGCCCCCAGAAGGTCTCCGCACGGCCCTGTTTCATTAAATGTTGGAGCAAAACTGTACAGAGCTGGGGGCCTCCAGGAGCCAACGTTGAGGCTCCTGTCCTAGACAATCTTCCAAATATCCTTTACTTGATGCTGTCATTTTTAACACTCTGCAGTGTTTTCATGACAGCCATGAATCTCCAAGACAGGAGAACGACAGACTTATACTGTGCATTTAAAGAAGTTCTGTTTATTTCTATAACTTTATCTATTTAACTAATTAATTCTGAGTACATTTAATAATAAATAGTAAGCAAGTTTTAGATCTCTCCTTTTTATAATTGGAGACAATTTCAAACATTTGAAGAGCCAACGTCGTCATCCCCTGCAAGATGATAATAATGAAAACTATTTATTTCTTTTTGTAGAGTTTTGAAGGAACGTGTATGAAATGTGTGCAAATGCACCCTTTCTAAACTACAATATTGGCAATGCTAAACTTCACTTTGAATGTATATTTAGCACGAGCCTTATTTTTGGTGTTTTACATGTTAAAACTGCATATCTGCACATTAATTCATCCGGAGCAGGGATCTGACCATCTGGCTACCGACCGAGACACATTTCAAATGGGTTTAGCCTGCGGTCAGGAAAGCATGTGACCAGTCAGAGCTGAATTTAACTAGCTTATTGCACCAAATGGCAAGGCAAAGCTGCAGAGATTATGCACTCTGGATATTAAATGAAACTGGAGAGTGTGGTGATAAAAAGAAAGATGGGGAAAGAAATGAAAGTGGTTTTCTATCAGTGTTTACAGGTACGGTGATGTGCTTGTCGTTCAAAAAAAAGTGTATTTCACTTTTCTCTGAACAACACATCTGAGTAAGCCTTTGTTTGCTTCTGACAGGGACATTGATGTCATCTGATGTCAGGTGCAGCAACACAATTTTCATGAATGTACTGGAAAAACCCTGTTCTAAGTCAATACTTTATTTCTGCTTCCAACAAAAGGTGTTTTCAACGCATTAAAAATGCATTGAGTCAAGTTACTTGAAGTCTTTGGAGGGGTCTCCTACCTTCAGGTTTTGATCCAAAATATCTAAAACAGTTTTTAGAGAAGTACCTTAGCATTTAAAGGTCTGCAATGTATGTACAAATTATTAATAACTCAATAGTTTTTTGTGGTGAAGTATACCTTTAAAAAATACTGAAATCTTCTTAAATTAACCAGATGTGTAAAATTTTAAATAACTTTATAAAGTTATGTTAAAGTACAAATTTCGCCAAAACACAGATTCCAAAAAGACTTGAGTAAACACAAAAAAATAAAAATTATATCAAACAATACAGTCTAAATTAAGTGTTAAATGTAGCGTTTTGAGTCTTAAGGATGGGTCTCACAATGAAAAAAAAATACATTCACTTGAATAATATCACATACAAGGTACAAACATACAAACTGGAAGTTACAAGCCAATAAACTTTATGAACGTGTTTCACATCAGCTGTTTGTCAACTACTGGTTCAGTGCCGGAAGATGTTTTTTCTATTCGTTTCAATTGATACAATCGCCATGGAACTTTCACTTGTATCCTTGTCTTGATCAAAAAAGTATGAACCTAACCTTTGATTTAAACCACAATAAATTAAAACACAATCACAGCGGTATAGCGACTTCAAATCTGACTAAAACGAACTCCTACCAATAATAACTTCCTAAAAAACATACCCACACTATCAAAAAACACACTCCATTCTAAAATCTCAAATCGAGATTTTAGTGGAAGTACATAGGCAGTGGGTCATGCATAGTCTATTGCCGCAGTGAAAACAATTCCATTGACTTGAATGGGATCGCATACGACAGTGCGAAACCCGAATTTACAGCCTATGAATACATTTAAAATTCCGCCTGATGAAAGTTCAGTTGAATTCCACTTTGACCTGTGAAATTATACGTGCTGGCTGGTGGGAGAGGTCTTCGCTGCCGCACACACATGAAATGTCCATCGGGGGTCTCAAAAGCTAATGTGACTGGAATATATGAGTGCCATATCAGATTTAACTTTGACCTGGATGTAGAGGATAAGATTGCTGAAATCTAGTTTTTAAAGCAAGATTTACTTTCATTTTTTACTTTAATGTTGATGTGAATTTGTGTAGTATGAACTCTGCTGCTGTTTGGGTGATTTATATTTAGAGTTTGATATTTTTTAACGCATGCTGCCTGGTGGGCGGGATCTTAACACCCATACTGCCAAGGGATGCTCATCGGAGCTCTCAAAACCTACCCAGAACCTTGGTTCCTACAAATGAAAGACAAAATTACCCAATAAAAATACGATGAACACATTCAAATGCATATTAAAAATTCTAAGAAACAAACATAACATGAAAGGTGGCCTTAAATGGAGAGCACCAACAATCAGCTGAACACAGCAGGCTCTGTCAAGAAACTCCCAATAACTAAGGTGTTTACACACGCAAACTTTATGTAGCTCTCTGCAAAAAGATGTTAGTGCACAGAAGAATGACACCACAAAAATGAGAGTGATAACAGGGCAGCACTTTTACCTAAACCCTCATTGGAGCCATTAGACCAACTAATATCTCACTACATTTTGATAAAATTATACTTACAATAACATTGAAAACTCAGTCCTAAATTATCATTAGGTTTATTTGAGAGTCTGGTTGGATTATTCATTAATTCATCTGCTTAGTCCCTTTCATTTCAGGGGTCTCCACAGCGGAATGAACCACCAACTCTTCTGGCATATGCTTTGTGCAGCAGATGCCCTTCCAGCCACAACCAGGAAACATCCACACACACACTCATAAGCCCACTCATCTATGCCACATGTCTTTGGACTTGTGGAGGACACCAGAGCAACCGGAATAAACCCCCACGATCACAGGAATCAATAAAGAAATGCTAATTGACCCAGCCAAGGCTTGAACCAGTGACCTTCTTGCTTTGAAATGATCATGCTACCCACTGCGCCACCGTGATACTCTGGTTGAATGATGCCAGTGTTTCATACCAGTGAATTATGCGGGTGTAATGTCTCTGTTTTTTTGCTTAGCCACCTCCAAGCGGAGCAAGTTGGTAAATAAAACCAAACCTGTGTTTTTAAACAATTTAGAAAAATTTGGTTTAGTGTGACTAACTTAATAGAAAGAGTGCTAGCATTTTGTTAACTCAAAATATTACAGAATAGAAAACTTCAAGCGAAACAAACAGGTCTTCAACGCTTAAACAAATCTCTCAACTTTATTGTATCTTTAGAAGAAAAGTTCACCATAACTTTCTCAAACTTAAAATTTGGAAGAACCTAAAAAGATTTGCTTCTCCGTGATCTTCCACACAAGGTGCAAAGCATGATCTGAAAGCTCTGTGCTCTCAAAGCGAGCAGGAATGACTCAATTCGTGAGGTTCATGGACCCTAGAATCTGTAGGCTCGGTTGTGGAGGTTGAAGCTGTTCCTCCTCTCCTTGCTTTTGATCCAAAAATAAAACCAAAAACAGCAGAACTCCTACAGCAGCGCAAACCAGCCAAACACTCGTATACCCGTCCATCCAGCAGGAGTGTGTAGGCCAGCAGAAAGAGCTGTGCATTTGAACTTGAGCGCTTCAGAACACCCACTCCTACACTGGAGAGCGGAACATTTCTCTTTTTAGATGTAAAAAGCACATGCGCACAGTTTTTTAACATCTTCTGCATGCAGAAATATGATTAAATGGATTAGTCAAACATACATATAGCGCTCTGAATGACACGTTCAGCCCCTCTTCAACCTATAATCATGTTGCACACTAAAACCATAAGTCAGTGTATTATAAGCAACACTTGAAAGAAATGGGTTTGGGATATTTGCATAGGTAGAATGTACATTGCATTTATTTAAACACTCCTTCTCCAGCAACTCCAGAGGCATTAAGTTGTGCTTATCTTGCTATAATTTCCACCATTATAGTAGGAAAAAATTAAGTAGGAATATAAATCTAATAAATAATAATAAAACAATGAAAACAGAATTAAATAAATGCTCAACACTGCACTTCCGTGGCTCCTCGCCATCCAAATGTCTGTACTTGAGATTCCTCTTGTTCTGAGCAGGATTATTAAACAACAACTCATCAGTAAAGGTAAAAACAGTCTATCCACAAAAGTAACCTAGTTGTTGCAATACAGTTTTATTTTAGATTTGCTGAAATAGGAATAGAAATAAGAATTCACTTAATAAACCAAGGCTTTTTCATACATCAACTGGTACACTTTCTGGTTAACTTGGATGTTTTTATTTGAAACAAAGAGGTTGTCATTAAGTTACACATACAGACATGCAATACTGAGTTAGTCTTACTTCCCCGTTCGCCCCACGAAGGTTAACAGCATTTGGTGCCTTCCTGATCCCTGGGCATCCTCTCCTGGTGCCCAACCATGGCTCAGTTCTACAGAGTGAGGTGACATTGATTAAGCATCTGTTCGGTGGCTGTGTGTGTGTGTCCTCCCCCCAGCAGAGCCAGTGACGGGCCTCAGACATCCTTGGGCACTTCCGCTGCATGATCAGCTGCTCTAAACCTTAAAATAATCACCAGCCCATCCTCAGAGATTCCTGGTGACGGATTCGAATCTCATCAAACCTGCCAAGCATGTCATGGGCTGGCTTCATCTTTGTCATCTGCAGGATTTGCATTTCATACAGGTTTTTAAAGTAAGAATCAAATACAAACTTTGAACCAGCCTCAGCTTATTTTTACACCCAGTGAAGGTCAGAAAATACATTATGGTAAATGTTCACAGAAAGATAACAGAGGCAGAACAACCGCTCAGATTTAACGCTTTGTTTATACTGAAAAACAAAAAAGCAGAGAAACTGTGTGTCCCGCTCTAAGTCTGCCATTTCTGGTTTCCAGTGTGAACAAAACATTAGAAACATTTTTTAAAAATTGTGTGTTCGGCTGAGCAACACATCAAAACATGTACGTCTGGAGACTAGAGATAAACTACTAAGAAAATGTCCCTTTTTTAGCAGACATAAATCCAAAGCACTGAGTGAAAGTGTTGTAAAGAGTTTGAAGGAGATCGCTTTAGACCAGGGGTGTCCAACGTCGGTCCTAGAGAGCCGGAGCTCTGCACATTTTTGGTTCAACCATCATGAAACACACCTGTGGCACTAATTATGGTCCTCTGATTGGCTGAAGTAGAGTTGTATGCATACTACAGCAGGGTTGCAACTAAAATGTGCAGGGCTCCGGCTCTCCAGGACCGATATTGAACACCCCTGCTTTAGACATTGTACAGATAAAACCAAAACACAGCCAGCACCCTACTCATAGGTAGCATGCTAACTAGAAGGAAATGAATGTGACCGCGAGATAAAATACTGACACAACTCTGTATTTTTACCGCTCTGTCTGAAAGAATATCCTAAATGGACATTCTATTGGTCAGAATCGGCATGAGTGAAAAAGGCCAGCCAGGAATTCAAAAACAAGGGAACAAACCATTAAGATTTGTGGCTTTCTTTTTCCCTGTTGTTCCTGGAAATGTTTTCATTGTTATCATTACAAATAATTATCTGTAAATACACTATTATTAATAATAATTTCCCTGTCCTTGCACTCTACCTACTGAAATGTAAAGTCTTACCAAGCTTGCAATTAATTGAAACTCATATAAACCCATTTAACAAGATTATTATGATTAACCGATAAGATTTAACAAACACTATTGAACAATTAATCAAAGAGGATCTGTTTGGTATATACACTACGCTTAATACACATGTGTAAGAATAAGGTTTTAAGACATATCTGGAGCTCAGAAATAAAGCTGGCCAGGATTTGGGGGTTGCGGGTTAGGCTCACTAGGATTGAAGGATTTCTCTTAACTGGATTGCACTTTCTGAGAAGGATCTAATAATGAGCTGGCTTAGCATGATTAAATAACAGAGCGCTCGCGTTTTGGGACATGTTCTAACAGCATCTCTATAAAAATAGAAAGGCCTGTAAACAAACCCTCGCAAACATGAAGATGAAGTAGCCACCGTCTGCTTCATCTTCATGTCTACAGGCTTTCAATCAGAAATGATTTAACAAGCACATAGCAAAGAAGACATTTTAGCGGTGGATCGTAACCATTGCTTTGTTCATCACATATTAAATCAGTATTTTTTTATGAGGGAACAAAAAAAATCTCAAAAAAGTTGAGTTTACAGTTTGCCCCAGTTTGTTTATAGTTTACGAATACAACTACAAAGTAGGATTTGACAAACAAATCTCTCTTTCAGACACAAATATGAATATGTGACTAAAGAGACATGACTCAGGTAACAAAAAGAAAAATTTTAACTGCTGTTGACTTTAGCTGCTGGTAGTCCTTTCAGGCTGCTATTGAGAAGCTGCCACAGGAATGAATGTCGATGCTAACAGACAGCGTTCTGCAAGTCCATTAAAATGGCCTTCCTCCTCCTGCACTATTGCCATCTGAAAGTTCAATTGACTTTTAAAACCTTGTCATTACAGGAAAACCGCTGCTGGTAATTGGTGGCAATCTTGAGAGAATGCTGTGGACACTGCAGCGACAGCATTAGCTTTTCTATTATCCATAAGAACGACCAAATAACACCACAAACAATGAAGACTAAACCTCGGAGGAGTACCACATTCGTTTGCTGGAGTTAAAAGAGATTATTGATGTATTGCTCCGAGGCATACAAGTGACTGAACTGAGCAGCATCCTCAATTGACAGGAAAACTCCTACAATATATATATATATATATATATATATATATATATGTGTGTGTGTGTGTGTGTGTGTGTTTGTGTGCGTGCATGCGTGTGTGTGTATGTGTACTTAAAAACCTGTATCTTACTTAAAAACCTGTCAATGAAATTCCATATACATGCTAATTAATGTTTACTAAGAATTAAGTCATTATTAAGTAATATTTACAATGCATTCTTTTTCCAAAATATAATAAGGAATTCTTCTTCTTCTTCTTCTTCTTTTGGCTGTTCCCAGTTTAGGGGTCGCCACAGCAAATCATCCACCTAACTCTAGCTTCAGTATCAGTATCAGTATCCTCTCGCCCTCTTGCCTGGCAGCTCCATCTCCAACATCCTTCTACCAATATAACTACTATCCCTTCTCTGCACATGTCCAAACCATCTCAATCTGGCTTCTCTGACTTTGTCTCCAAAACAACCAACCTGAGCTGTTCCTCTGATGTGCTCGTTCCTAATCTTGTCCATCCTTGTCACTCCTAAACTGAACCTTATATAGATTATATAAAATATAATAGGGAAATAATGCAACTAATACACATGATTAAAAAACATGCATTCATTTTTCATAGCAATCATCATGTACATTTGCAAGTAGTTATAACATTAAGGTGTTGTGTACACTGAAAAAATGACTTGTCAGACTTACGTAAAAAACCTGTGTCAAGGGAGCTTCACATAAATAAAATGGGAGTAAAATTTACTATACATTTTTTTTAAAGCGAACCAACATTCAATTAATAAAATAAATTGAACAACTGATTGTATAAATAACTTACATAACTTATGTGAATTGGAATACTTGTATTATGTATATAGAGAACAAGGGTGCATTTAATAAAACTAACAACAGATCATTGTTTGAGTCCACGTTCAATAGTGTGGACGCTATCAGAACGGCTTGAGGCAATCAGAGAAAAAACACAATATTTATTCGTAAATCAGTCAGATTTGACCCGCACGCGACAGTAGGGTTATGTGAGCTTATTGAGTGGTTTATTTTGACCGGATCACATTTTTGGCGGTCATCATCGACCCAGTGGAAATTACGCTCCTGGTTGTATCATACTGCTCCACTCTTACAGTACGAATCCCTAATGAAGCAGCGAGAGAACACGATGAGTGTAGATTAACGCTGTCCAATTATATTCCGCTATGTTTTAAATCTAATCGCAGAGTAAAACATAAATCCTGGTGCAGGTTGGCACACCTAAGGGAAACCCTGCATCGGCAGCTACAATAAACAAGCAGCAAAATCCCATTAAAATGCTAATTTAAAGCCTGTCTGATGTAATATTTAAGTTTTTTCAAGGGAATCAGAATTTGAGCAAACACACAGCAGCTCATGTCTGTGAATGCAGCTCCCCATCAATTATTTGGGAGCACACAAAACTTCGGAAATGCCAGCTGGATTCCCTTTACAGCACCTCATTATGTTCAGCAAACACAGTCGATACACTTCCCTGTAGTGCTGGCTTGTTCTGTTACTGATATGCATTTAGACAACCGATGCTTCATGCTGTAAGCTCAATGAAAGACAACAGTTTCATTGCCTAAAATCAACTTTATTTTACTCCATGTAAACAGCTATCACTGATATTGTCTTTCATAAAAAATACCTTCATCCTCCGAAAATGTAGATCTTTTAGCAGAATCCAGTGCTAGTTCCAGCTTGTTTTTACCAGAAGATGTTTTAAAACTTGTTTTTTCCCTGAAAAACTTCAGATTTAAAGCTTCGGTGCAAAATAAAGGGGTGGAAAAAAAGTTTTGACATGGAAGAACCAAGGGTCTTCAAAGTTAAGTTTGGAAGATTTTAAGGGTAAAACTTGAAGGTTCCTTGTTTTGTTTAAATGCTTAAAATTGAGCATCCAATATATTTACTACCTTTGCTGGTCCTTTTTTCTTTGAATTTTCAGGCAAAATAAGTATAAATGTTAGGATAAATGGTGTTCAGAGGCACTGAGCCTCTCAAGATAACTTAAAAAAAAAATGAACAATTGCTAAATTTTTAGGCTAATATATATATACATATATATATATATATATATATATATATATATATATATATATATATATATATAATTGTATATATATCATTATTTTTTATTACTTTTTGCATAACAAGAATCAAAATGTTTTTTTAAGTAAAAAAAACTAAGATACCTGTTTTTGCATTTTTATAAAAAGTAAAACAAAATGAAGAAATAAATGATGGAACATAAAACATTTTGAATTTAATGATTAGGATAATTTATTAACAATTTAATCTGTTCAGTAAACCTTTACATGCTTTTAAATAAAGCCATGTCTCATTTCTCTTATTAGATGCCCTTATTAGATTAGAATTTGAGCATACTGCCAAAGTTCTCAAGTGTGTAGAGCAGTTTTCAAGTTTTCCTGGAGAGCCACACAGTTTTGTGCCAGCTTTAACTGAACACACCTGATTCCACTGATTAAGCTCATCTCTGTTTGCTTGAAGCTACTGGTGTGTCTCCTGAAACAGGGTTGAAGCAAAAACCCTGCAGGAATTGAGGGCCGCATGAACCCATGCTTTAGCGCACATGTGTCAAACTCAAGCCCCGCGGGCCAGATGTTGCCCACCATGTAATCTAATGTGGCCCGCGAGAGCTTAAAAGTTTTGAGTGTCAAAAAAACAAAAAAACTACATTTCCCACAATACCTTTGGCCTACGGTAGCCACAGCGTTGTTTCCGCATCCATACTCACGAGTGAAACTGCTCACGAGTAGTTACATTTATTTTACATTACATTCGATTACATTTATAAGATACTTCTGGCCCTTTGAGGACAGCCATTATGCTAATGTGGCCCTCTGTGAAAATGAGTTTGACACCCTGGTGTAGCGCATCCCAACTTCCTATTTTACACTCTGAAGTGTGCTCATCAGCGCCCCTGTGCACCCTTAATGTGATCCTTGGTAAAGTCCCTATTGGCTTAAAAGCAGGTAATGTCTGAATCACAACTGTAGTCTAAACATCAGCTGAGATTTTCCTATTTCCGGAGACACTTGAGTATGTCCCAAAATATGACCTCAGTACACCCTCATAAACTTGAGTTGAGGGTCCCAAAAAACCATTAATTAACCTTAATTTTGGTTTCCAAATTCTTACACCAATTCTATATCACACAGCAGTGAGGTACAAAATCCAGCATGAATAAAAGATGCTGAAAGGTTGAAGTAAGCCGACGCTATGAAGCAGTGTCTGTCTGGCTTGTAAGCTGAAATGTGAGGTGAATCTACAATGCTTTACTTTAACTTTAACTCTCGTTTATCAAGATAATGAGCCATTTTTTATGTTCTGCAGGCATTTAGCTAATATAGGCTATGCATTTAAGCCTTAATCATTGAGATAGATGTAATCACATGTTTTACAGCTCTAGGGGAAAAAAGAGAGCACTGTAATTTACTTCTGGAATGTCATTAAGAGGATAGCAACAATATGAACGACCAAAAAAGACATTGATAACACTTTACAATTCTCTTCCTTAGTTACTGCACAAACAGGTGACATCTGCATCTTAACCGCTCCTCTACAATTTGTCATCCTGGTTTGTCATCCTGGTTTAATGCATTTGATTTTAAACTCTAAATTATTTGCAGTATTATACAACTATATATTATCATCTCTAAATATGAATAGCTTCTATTTAACCGAGGGTTGGTAACAGTCTATGTTAGCGATGCTGAGGGTCACGGTTTCTCCTTTCTATGTCTCTCTGAGTAACTTTTTTCCCTCCACTATTGCTCAAAACTGTTAATATTACTTAAAAACACTAAAACCCCAAGACTAAATTAAAAACATATCTGTTTAATCTAGCATTCGAATAATTGACTCTTGGTATTTGTCTAAACAGATCTGGTGTCTGAGCACTATAAACATATAAACTGTTGAAAAACAATGTGGTTCATTGTTCCTCTCTAACCTCTCCTCATCATTTATCTCTCATCCTGCAGCTGATGCTGATCACCTGTTTTTTGTCTGTGCTACAGTTATCTAACCATTGTTTTTTTCATTTGTTAGTTTCTGTTTTGTCTTTGTTTGTTTTGTTTTTTTCAGGTGTTGTCCGGCGAACCGTTCGTCGATGGATCTTGAGTTTGTATGTTCTTTATGCTGGGGAGGTGATTAGCACCTGCCTCAGTCAGCGAGGCTCCCAGGGGCCTCACAGAGGAACTCCTATCTACTCTACCTGATCCTCACTAGGACTCTGTGAAGCTGTTTTGAAAGCAACTGCTAAAGAAGCTCTATGTAAAAACTTGATTGATTGATCCATTTTATCGTCATTACTTTTCGTAATTTTTAACCATCTTTATTATACGCAATTTACCAGCCCACATTTTTATTTTTAGAATATGTTCATGAATTGATAACGTTTATTGTGTTTAATTTATATGAAGTCTGAGAAACCAATGTGGAAAAAAATGGTGCACAATTAAACATGTTAAGTGCAGATTTTCTGGGTGAGGGAGGGGCTTCCAAAGTTCTCTAACTGCATTAAATGGAAGCAACTCCACTCAAAAGGTAGAACTTCATCTACGCATGTGTCTCGAGCATGTGTCGCTGTTCGCTGATAGATGAAAAAGATGAAAGCAAGGATGAGCTTTATTCCCAGTGCAAACACAGCTCTTAAAGCACTGACCACCTCTGACTAAAAAAACTTTCCATTAAATATTTATCCATTCTTTTTAGTCATTTGTTCAGGGTTAGGCTTGTGTTCTATAAAATAGAGCATCATTAATGTGTATCAGGATAACATGAACATATGTAAAGGCATTTGTATAAATTATCGCCTGCATTAACAAACACCGAGTACAGCTGAATGATAAAAGCCTTGTTTTTTATATATATATATATAATCCCAGACGACAATGGGCTAAATGATAATATTGATGAAGTAATCCTGGTATGTCTTACTCTTTATTGAAAATCCAATTACTTTCTTTTAGTAAGGAAAAGTAATATCATTAGCAATTTGCTAAAATCATTTTAAGTCAATCAAATGCACTCTTTTTGTGGTCACTGTTTACAATGTTTATAGATCACTCAAGGGTTTGAGAAGATCAGAAACTCTGTAAAGCTGATGTAATGTGATTGTTTTATGTTGTTTAAGCATATGTGTAAATTTTTGTGTAATCTTGATGTTTGGTGTTTTGTAGATTACTTTATTCAGTTATATAAAAGTAAAAGCAGGCCACTGATAGAACACTGTACTGTAAGTACAATATAATATAAAAGATTTGTTATCGGTTAAAATCATATGTTAAAAGAGAAGTTAAATGAAGAAAGAATTGTTATGGGAAAAATAGTTGTGTATAAGTTTAACGCTACACAGAAATGATACATTACAGCTGTCATATATTGTTCATCAGTTAGTTTGAAAATGAAATAAAAAAGTTTCTTGTTCATCTTTTCTTCTGCGTATCACAGGCATCATCACTGCAGTACCACCAGCTGGACAGCGGATGTGCATGGTGATTAGAAAGCAAACATGTTAAAAAATGTTACCTGTTAAAAAGAATTTGTGGATCAACTGCTAAAACTGACTGTACAGCCAACTGTTAATTACTTGTTACTTAAAGCTAGCAATATGGTAATATTATATACCATATTATAAACAGTGGCTAAGTCATGCTTTTATTATGCTAATCACTTGCTAAATAATGTTTTGGGTCTTGGTAATCACTTGTTAATTTATTCAAGCAAAAAACTAATCACTTGTTAATTCAAGTTAGTATTATGTCAATTACTTGATCAATCGTTTAGCATTGATAATAACGTTCTTATAGTATTTTGTTAATTGGGTGCCACGATGATACAGTGAGTTGCATGGTTGTCTCACATCAAGAAGTTCACTGGTTCGAGCCTCGGTAGGGTCAGTTGGTATTTCTGTGTGGAGTTTGCATGTACTTCCCGTGATCGCGAGGATTTCCTCTGGGTGCTCCGGTTTCCTCCGGGTGTTCCGGTTTCCTCCGGGTGCTCCGGTTTCCTCCGGGTGCTCCGGTTTCCTCCGGGTGCTCCGGTTTCCTCCGGGTGTTCCGGTTTCCTCCGGGTTCTCCGGTTTCCTCCGGATGCTCCGGTTTCCTCCGGTTGCTCCGGTTTCCTCCGGGTGCTCCGGTTTCCTCCGGTTTCCTCTGGGTGCTCCGGTTTCCTCCGGTTGCTCCGGTTTCCTCCGGTTGCTCCGGTATCCTCCGGTTGCTCCGCTTTCTTCCGGGTGCTCCGGTTTCCTCCAGGTGCTCCGGTTTCCTCCGGTTGCTCTGCTTTCTTCCGGGTGCTCCGGTTTCCTCCGGTTGCTCCGGTTTCTTCCGGGTGCTCCGGTTTCCTCCGGGTGCTCCGGTTTCCTCCGGGTGCTCCGGTTTCCTCCGGTTGCTCCGGTTTCCTCCGGTTGCTCCGGTTTCTTCCGGGTGCTCCGGTTTTCTCCGGGTGCTCCGGGTTCCTCCGGGTGCTCCGGTTTCCTCCGGTTGCTCCGGTTTCCTCCGGGTGCTCCGGTTGCTCCGGTTTCTTCCGGGTGCTCCGGTTTCCTCCGGGTGCTCCGGTTTCCTCCGGTTGCTCCGGTTTCTTCCGGGTGCGCCGGTTTCCTCCGGGTGCTCCGGTTTCCTCCGGTTGCTCCGGTTTCCTCCGGTTGCTCCGCTTTCTTCCGGGTGCTCCGGTTTCCTCCAGGTGCTCCGGTTTCCTCCGGTTGCTCCGCTTTCTTCCGGGTGCTCCGGTTTCCTCCGGTTGCTCCGGTTTCTTCCGGGTGCTCCGGTTTCCTCCGGGTGCTCCGTTTTCCTCCGGGTGCTCCGGTTTCCTCCGGTTGCTCCGGTTTCCTCCGGGTGCTCCGGTTTCCTCCGGTTGCTCCGGTTTCCTCCGGTTGCTCCGGTTTCTTCCGGGTGCTCCGGTTTCCTCCGGTTGCTCCGGTTTCCTCCGGGTGCTCCGGTTTCCTCCGGTTGCTCCGGTTTCTTCCGGGTGCTCCGGTTTCCTCCGGGTGCTCCGGTTTCCTCCGGTTGCTCCGGTTTCTTCCGGGTGCTCCGGTTTCCTCCGGGTGCTCCGGTTTCCTCTGGTTGCTCCGGTTTCTTCCGGGTGCGCCGGTTTCCTCCGGGTGCTCCTGTTTGCCCCAAAAGACTTGCAGTTCTGCAGCACAAGTGAATTGGATAAACACAATTGTCCATAGTGTATGGGGGAATGAGAGTGTGTGGATGGTTCCGGTTTGGGTGCCGGGTTAGCACCCCGGTCCAGTAAAAACCTACAAAACCGTTACTGAAACAGCAGGAAATTGTTGGCCTATGCAGTCCGATAAGACTGTTACATAGAATGTCTGGTTCTTCTAGAGTTTGTTTGTTGTGTGCATGTTCTTGTCCTATCCGTTTCCAAATCCAGGTTCCACCCATTCACTCTCACCAGCGCTCCAGTCTCGCTGTCATCCCTCGAGCAGGATGTCAATCACCATTACATCGATGACGTCGCCACAACACCACCCAATCAGAACGCTCCAAAACTGGCTCATTTGGATAAAAGTCTCCACACACCACCGTTGCCTGATCAAGATCCGACCCTGTTGTGTGTTTTAGAGTTGAGAAATATTGTAATTATTAAGTATTGATATGCTGCCAGATGTTTTGAATATTCTGGTTAACCAGAAACATTGACTTGGTTTGTCTTTCTAAACCTCTGAAGGGACATTACACTTAGAAAAACCTTTGTTAGTACACTAGATGGGTGACGAGCGCGTCTGTAACTAACAATAGAGTAGACTAGAAGCTAAACAGTAACTGACTGATATTTACGTTTATTCTTTTGATAGTTTAGAGACATTATTTTTCTGGGAGTATGGCAGGGAACCGGCGCCATCAAGGGGAGGGACTCTCTCTTCAGGTTGGTTGGTTTTTTGTTTTATCTGTTCTTGTTTGTCTGTAAAATAGTTATTTTGCTTGTAAATAGTTTGTAAATAAATTACTCTGTTTGTTGTGCTGTTTTCTCTTTTGGTTTCTCCACTCCTTTGAACGGTTTAATTTTCTTTTTAAAACAAATGGCCAAAATCATTTGCCAACGTAAAAGAAATGTAACAAAGACATAAGAGAGAGTTTGTGTTAATCACTTGCTTACTATGTTAGCCGTGATGTAATTTTTTTGTTAATCACTATGTTAGTTAGTAAAGATAACCACTTGCTAAGTTATGCTAGTTTTATACTAATCACATTCATGCAAGCCTCTTGCATTAATTAATCCATGCAAGTGGAATGCAAATCACTTCCTAATTCTTGATACCATTCTGGTAATCATTTGCAAATTCATCTTAGCACAATGCTGGTATTAATTCTTGCAAGGATCATTGTAATCCCTTTTTATTTTTTGATAGCATGATAGTACAATGCTAATATTTTTGATAGCATAATGCTAATATAAAATACTATTTCATGCCAGCGCGTTGCAACTTTTCTCCACAGGAAATTAAAAGCTGAAAAAATGACAAAAAACACTATGAAATCTAATTCTCTACTTTTCATCTTCATAAAAGAAAATAACTTAATTTGTGAAACGAGGAAACTTAAAACGACCTCATCCACCAACCAAAAACTCTATCACAATAGCTGAGCAGGATTCTGTGAAAAACATGAAGAGGTTCGGCTTGTGTTTAGAATCATTACGTCTGTAAAATGAAAATTAAATGAGACTTTAAACAGATTTTTACTTGAACTTTTACATTTATTTGGAGGACACCATAATAAAGATGTTCCCAAAATGCAAAAATGTTGACCAAACGTTTTCTCTGCTCTTAAGCATCTAAATAACTACTGTAAATGCTTCAGAATACGTTTGTCTGGCATCGACACTAACTTACACCAAGTACTCAGTCTCTCTAAGCCCCGCCTTCTGCCGGCTGTTCTTGGATTGGTCAGATTGATCAATTAACACATTTTTATTTTATTTTATATATTTTGAGCCCTCTAAATCAACACATGACGATCTGCAATATATTATATTGCAAACCTTATTCACTATTGCGCTTGTAAGATTAATTTCTTAAATTGATACTTTCCCAAAAGACCAGAGTTGATTTAAACCATATGGCTTCTGCTCTGAGCTTTGGGAAAAGCATCAAAAGCAGCTTTAGAAGTGAGGCTTATACGGAATGATATGGCTGATCCTCGGCGTATGTCCGGGCAGATTTATAATTCCCCTGAATGATAGACAGAGCATCATCACAAGCCTCTCTGCTCATCGTATCAGAAAGGAGATCATGACATCAGAGATGGATATGATCTGATATAATGCTCATCTCTGTTCCAGTGCGCTGTACGACGCGGTTCAGCAGCCGAGAGCTGCTTCCTAAGTATTGATTAATGTGAAGAGCTCACCGTTTGATTCAGGCTTCCCCAATAGAATATTTACACTATTAATTACATGCATTTTTTAAATAAAGAAATGATAATTAAAGACAAATATTAATGTAAAGACACTGATGAGGTTAATTATTTCTCACATAAATATATCATAAAAATATCAACAATATATGAATATGAACAATGATATGAAACAGATAAATATAAACATGCGACATTTATATTTATAAAAATATGGATACATTTGATTAAACCAAGATTGTGTTTTTGAAGTGCCTGTAAAATTTACTTTTATGAAACATTGCATGCTGCATAAAATGACTATTATTAAATATTAACTATTATTTAATATAGTTTAATGTGTAAATAATAAAATAAGTAATTTCTTTGAAACCCATGTTTTGTTTTTATCCATTATGTTTTTAAACATTCCTGTATTAAATTAAACTTGTATAAACAATTTGCATGCTGCATCTGTAACTCTGAAATTATCGATAAAATCTGCCAAATACTAGTATTTTTCTGTAAAATGACTAACAGCGCTGCTTCATATTGTTTAATATGGTTTCATGTGCAAATAGAATTGCTTTTAAAATCATGATTTTCTCCTATCTCTTATGTTTCTAAATGTTCCTGTATTGGATTAAACGTTTATAAAAATAAAATCTGTGCTGTATCTATACCTATTAAAATATGTATAAAATGTTTCTGTAAAATGACTAACAGTACTTTTTCATATATTTATTATAGTTTTATTTAAGAAGTTATTTATTGAAATCATGGTTTGCTCTTATCTGTTATGTTTTAAGCGTTCCAGTATTAGATTAAACGGTTCTGTATCTGTAACTCTTAAATTATGAAACAAATATATAAAATACTAGTATGACTAACAGGGTTATGCCACATGCTGAGTCATCAGATTTATGAGTTCCGCGTTGTGTTATTTCATCAGGTTTGAGTCGCGTATGTTGTCTGATCACAGCAGGAGCCCCGTCTGTGGTCAGCGGTACCAGCTTTTCTAATGATATCTTTTTCTCTGCTAGAAGTTCCTTCAATTCATTATAGATATCAACGCCTCACACTATAGTTGTCTTTAGAAGTAAGAGTGTCAGAAGTTCTTTTGTGGAAAAAAATATATAAAACCATTCAAATGGAAACCGTTAGCTGAGCTGTTACCGTCAACGGACCTGTCAGGACCATCTGCACTTTGTAGGGTTTTGGTCCAACTGATCGGCCAAGTTTGCATCTCAGAAGCCTTTCTAATGTTCTAATGCTTGTAGACACCTCAAGTTGGACGAGAGAGAGCGAGAGATAGAGAGCGAAGAAAGAGTCAGATATAAGTGAGTGAAAGAGAATGAGAGAAGTGAGAGAGAGAGAGACAGACAGACAGACAGAGAGAGAGAGAGAGAGAGAGAGAGAGTCAGAGAGAGAGGGAGAGGACAATAAGCCAGTTCCATTTTTCCTGTCTTAACAGCAATTTTTTTCTATGATCATTAATTCTTCTAAAACCTCAGCCTCTAAAAAGTGCTTCTTTTGTTTGACATAAAATGTGTGTCTCTCGGGTTGATTTCTTGATTTCTTTCTCGGGTTGAGTTTTTCAATGCTTTTGTAAAAAAAAAAGAAAGAAAAAAAGAAACCTTTCTTTGGTGCGCAAGTGTTTTCGGCTAATAGCTTGCTGCCCGGTAGCCAACTTGGCATGTCATAAAATGTCCCTCTACGTGTGCTGCTGTGTTTTTGCCACAGTTGCCCCGCACACGCGACACACATTCATCTTTCACAGAAGTAAAAGAATAAATCCTCACTGTGAAAAATAATGTTTTTTATAATGTGCATGCTGCAAACAGGTTGCCATTGATGATTGCAATGCAGAAAAGCTTTCTCTATTCATCTAAAATATTTTTATATATATAAAATATCTTGTATATTATATATATATATATATATATATATATATATATATATATATATTCGCATCAATGATCTATTATGTTAAATTGCATTAAAACACTTATTTTGAAGCAACTAACTGCTATGATGCTGAGCCTTTTTTAGAACCAAAAAAGACACACAAAAAAAACGTTTTTTGAACCAGTGGGCATCATGTTGGTGACGTCTGCTACTCTGTTATGTGTATATTATGATTTGATCTGAAACTATGTGAAGAACAAACAACCCCATAAAGAACCTCGCCATGTGAACGCATGTCTTCAGACGCATAGTGAGTCAACAAACCAGATTAATAAATAGATATTGTTGTCTATGTACACCGGCATGCAAATTATAACTATTGTGAGCACAAATTACAAGGTGCCCTTCGTTCGGGAGAGGCCACATGAAAGCGAAACATTATCAATCGTTTCCTGCTCCACGCGGACTCGACTGAGCAAATGAAATGTCAGATTCTTTGATGGACACACACTAACAATTCAACCCTCGCAGAGATACTGTATAATCTCTGAGCTCCGCTGACATTTCTATGTATGCAGCTTAAATGAATCCTTCCACTCTTTTAGCCTTGTTCATTACAGCTTGTGCTCTGAGAAGTAAACACACTTGACCCCTTAAACCAGAGCAGCAATCGAATGGTAAACATTGCACCTGTCATCTCATTAGAGGAACAACTGGATGCACCCTCCCTGTTCTCAACATCCTGCCCTTCTGCTGGCTTCATTACGAGCCTGAGCAGCAGACGGGGATCTGTCAGAGCGTAAACCCTGCCATTACACGGAGAAATCCTCAACCAGGGCTCGGACTGCGGGAATAAGACTAGTATTGATTCTGGACGCAGGGTTTGAGGCTGGTTCAAACCGGATTCTATGGGAAGCAGTAATGAGCAGAGTGTTTGGATGGTTGTTTAGAAGTAGGACTCAAATGCAGAGGGTTCAATTTCCAAATGAGTTTATTGTATCCCAGTGTAGCAAAGAGAAGCCTTAATCAGACAGTCTTAGACGACGTGAAACTCCAATCCGCAAGAGACCCTCAATCAGGCAGCGTAGAGGTGAATCAGCAAGAGCACTCACATGAGCACACAGTCCAGAAGTCCGCGGGTAAAATTAATCTCTCATCAACTGGAGGGCAACTGAACAGGAACGGGATGAGCCGAAGACAGAGAGAAAACGAACCGACAACAAACAGGAACTATCACGAGGTGTAAATAGGTGTCTGGGATGTGCCTGATGAGAAATTATTGGGAAAAGGTGTGGAAAATAATACGAATCACCTTGAGGTGATCGTAAGCTGATCGGTAGATAAACGGGAGAAAAAAGACGAAGAGAGAAAGAAAAGAAAGACAAAAAAATGAAGCAAAAACATATAACAAGGGATAACAATAAATACATATAAGAAGTGGAACGGTCAGAGCCAGATTACCTGACTGGAGTCATGACCGGTTGTTGGAGCATCTCCCACGCTAGAAAATATAATTCCAGCTCACGCATGCAAAAACGTGGAGCGTATTGTGAGGGATGACGAAACGAGAGCAGCAAAACATCTGTAAAAACGTGATTCAGTACCTTAAAGTTCACGGAGACGAATCCGACTAGGAAGTTCTTTTTCTCAAAAATTTTAAACAACATAGTAATCTACAAAATAATATTCAGATCATATTTAAAGTTGTTTTTGTTTTTTACATTATAAAAGATGTCGTCTGTTCTGAAAGAGTACAAATACTATTGCACAACAGATTTGCTGTTTTCTTAATGTCTCTGTGTTCAATTAAATCAGTTTTGGAAAGGTGTAAATCTTTATTGCTTGACAAAATAATTGAACCAAACCAAAAAAAAAGGCTGCAGAATAGCATTTAATTTATTTTGATATTTGATTACAATACTAAAAGTTATTTATTATAAATTATTATTTGTGCATTGTGTTTTTAAATGCGTCTGTCTTAGATTAATCTTGTGTTACATTTTTCATGCTGCACTTGTTAAATTAAATAATTTATACTATTTAAAACATTCTTTCTGTAAAATGACTAAAAGAGTAAAGTGACTAAAAGAAACCTATACAATAATGTTGTTTTTGTAAAGTATATTTAAGATATTTAACCTTAAATTGACTTTCCTTAAACATGTTTTGTTTGGCAGCTCCAGTTGCTAGTCATTTGTTGGGGTTTTTGTTTTGTTCTTTTTTATCAAATGTGAACAATGCTATCTTTAGAGTAAAATGTGTGACTAGTTAAAGAATAATATGCATGATAGCTTAGCTTAGTTTAATGATAATTCTGTGTTGTATTGTTAATTTATGTTGTTTGATGTAGCACCTTGGTCCTGGGGAAACATTGTTTCGTTTCACCGTGTACTGCACTGTATATGGTTGAAATGACAATAAAAGCCTACTTACTTACAATGTGTGCTGCACGAGGTGAATCATGCACCGAATAAAAAATTATACATTGATAACTACTATGCGGAGGTGCGATTTTAACAAATGTGTCATGCATTTATTTACAAATGATGATTTGTTTAAAGCAAAACTGTAAAATGTTGTGTTCCCATCAAGTTCCTTATTATTTAATTTCTTACATTTTTTTATTTGGCATTGTTTTGATGTTTGTTTTTCTAATCCGTTGTGTCATAATTAATTACAGAATAAATCTTGCATACACAGTGCTATGGAAAAAATAGCTTTAAGCAAATTAGACAATTACATATTTTGCGACTTTGAATCTTACCCCATAGAACTATTCAAAAAGAAATCCTCTTTATCTGTTAATCCACGCTAGGCCTTTGTAAAAAATGGTCTATTAACCTTGATTGATTGATTTATTTTGAGTTTTATTTATTGAAACGATGAGTTGGTAAAACTTGTTTAAGTCTGCGCAAACCATTGAAGCCTCTCCTGAAGAGAGAGAGAAAAAGAGAGAGAGATAAAGAGATAAAGAGAGAGAGAGAGAGAGAGAGAGAGAGAGAGAGAGAGAGATAAAGAGATAAAGAGAGAGAGAGAGAGGGGGGGGTTCTGCTCCCATGAGCTGCCCCTGTTGCTATGTGAAAAGAGCCAGAAAAAGTAACTAATGCTAGTCTATATATATATATATATATATATATATATATATATATATATATATATATATATATATATATATATATATATATATATATATATAAAAAAATTTTATTCTCTAAAAGGTCTGAAAAGTTGCTACTCCTAGGGACTAAGTCGTAAAGTTGGAAACGCTCGTTACAGTTCCACTTCGTACTCAAACACAAACACTGATGTAAATAAATGCTAAAAAAGTCCCAAAAGGAAAATTACGAAACAAAAAGCAATGCGAGGTAATAAAAAGTTTTACAATTATCATTTTGAGCACAGAATCAAATGCATATAAAATGCCTTTTATACATATGTAAAACTTTTAAACTTTAAACTTACTTTTAAACTTTTAAAACGGACAAATGATACTTGGATACTTTATATAAAGAACGGAGTAGCTCATTAAAGAAAATTACTTAAAAATAACTCAAATCAACGCGTTGCTGATGTCACCTAAAACTCACATAGCAAAGTTTATTTAACTCAACTCAAGTACTTTTGCTTGGCCCTTCCGCACATAAATGGTGGTGACAAACACCATGTATTATTATTATTATTTGTTATTATTATTATTATCATCATTTTATTACATTCAGTACAATCAAGTCCAAAACAGCTGTGTTATTGCCTTCAGTGTCATTCAAAAATTACTGGCATAAAAAGCTTTCGACAGACCCAAAATCATATCAATGCTGTCTCCAGTTTTACTAAAATCATGTTGTTGTAGTCTGTAAGGCCTGAAGTATCCCATGGATTTAATCGCTGTAATGAATCCAGGTTCCCTGTAGGAACTGTAAACATGCGCAGATCTGCGTCTGCTTGTGTTTCCTCTCCAGCCTGAAGCTCCGTGCTCTTATTATGGCTATTTTTCAGAGTGCTTAACGCTTCACCCAGCATCCCCTATATTAAAATCTCATTGTGAGGGTCCCTTCGGAAAGCTTGTTTCCAGCTGTTTGTTTAGGCTCTGCAGCATTGCACAAAAGAGCCGAAGGACATGCGTCACTCACTGTTGAACAGCTAAACGGCTAGCATATCCTAACATTTAAATGCGTCTATAAATGTTCAATGAAAATGATAAATAAGCTAGATTGCATTGCACTCATTCTGTTTGCTTTCTTTTCAGGACCACGGGGGTCTCCAGGTGATTATCCAACTCACAGCTGTAGAGATGAGAGGTTATGTATTCAGAAAAAAGCATTTTTGTATTATTGAGTCTGTACCCAAACAGGCTGGTAATATCTATTGAGTTCAGATTCAGATTCAGATTTTATTTGTCACATACATATACATACAGAGTACGAAGTGCAGTGAAATGTATTGTACGACTGTCCAACCTGTAACCATTTAAGAAAATAGATTAAAAAAAAGAATGAAAAATAAAATATAAATTATAAGAAAACAAAGTAGATATGAATTTAAATGAGTACTGAAATACAATATAATACAAATGAAATGCAAGATTGGCAAGTGATTTGTGTGTGACAGATGGTCACTAAAGTGCAGTGTGGATGTCTTTAAAGTGACTTGCGCTGTTTCAAGTCCACGATTGTGCAAACTGTGCGGAGTGTGAGGTGAATGTGTGGAGTGAGAGATTAGTGATGAGTGACTGTTAGAAAGTCTGTCTTTATGTGCCCGGTGTGTCCCCGTTTAGAGTCCGAATGGCATGCGGGAAGAAGCTCCTCCTCATTCTCTCTGTGTTTGCCTTCAAGGAGCGGAAACGCTTTCCTGAACGCAACAGTGAGAAGAGTCCAATGTTAGGATGGCTGAGGTCCTTCACAATCTTCCTGGCTCTGGCTCTGCACCGCTTGTTATAGATGTCTTGTAGGTCTGGGAGCTCGGTGTGGATGGTACGCTCAGCTGAACGGGAACCAGGAACTGTTCCCGAACCAGGAAGTGATGCTTCCCGTCAAGACGCTCTCAATGATGCTGTTGTAAAAAGTCCTTAGCACCTGAGAGGGTAGTTTAAAGTCCCTTAAGCGTCTCAGGTGGTATAGACGCTGCCAGGCCTTCTTCACCAGGGAGTTGGTATGGCAGGACCAAGACAAGTCCTGCGTGATGTGTACACCGAGGTACCGAAAGCTGTCCACTCTCTCCACTGGAGTCCCATTGATGGAAGCAGGGCCGTATGTTCGCTCCTGCTTTGTACTGAAGTCCACTATTAGCTCCTTAGTCTTGCTGACGTTCAGGAGGAGATTGTTCTCCTGGCACCATCTCTCCAGGTTTATGATCTCCTGAAGGTAGGCCGTCTCATCGTCGTTGGAGATCAGGCCCACCACGACAGTGTCGTCAGCAAACTTGATGATGGTGGTGGAGTAAAAAGTGGCCACACAGTCATATCTGTACAGCGAGTACAGCAGGGGGCTCAGAACACAGCCCTGGGGGGCTCCAGTGCTGAGAGTGATGGAGGATGAGGTGTGTTTTCCCATCCTTACTGCTTGTGGTCTGTCTGTTAGGAAGTTGGAGATCCACTGACACAGGAGTGGGCTGAGACCCAGGACCTCCAACTTCAATGTGAGTGTAGAGGGAATTATGGCGTTGAATGCTGAACTGTAGTCAACAAACAGCATTCTTGCATAATTCCCTTTTCTGCAGTCCAAGTGGCTCGTTGTTGTGTGGAGGAGGTGTGAAATGGCATCCTCCATAGACCGGTTTTGTCTATAAGCAACAGTTTTATTAACAGTTATATATATAACAGTTAGGTAAGCTATGTAATGGACTTTTGCCTTTAATTTTAATTTTATTTTACATGTAATAGCTCCCTGGGGAGGCCTGAAGCACACAAAATATATTTTTTCTTTAAAAGCACAAAGATGGAGTTGGTCATTCTGTAACCGTGAGGTTGGTGGTTCGATCCCCGCTAGGGCCGTGGTTAGCTTAGGCAAGCCACTTCACCTGCATTGAGGGTGTTTGGTGGATGTGTGTGACTGGTGGGGGGGTGTTTGGTGGATGTTTGTGACTGGTGGAGGGTGTTTGGTGGATGTGTGTGACTGGTGGGGTGTGTTTGGTGGATGAGTGAGACTGGTGGAGTGTGTTTGGTGGATGTGAGTGACTGGTGGGGGGTGTTTGGTGGATGTGTGTGACTGGTGGAGTGTGTTTGGTGGATGTTTGTGACTGGTGGAGGGTGTTTGGTGGATGTGTGTGACTGGTGGAGGGTGTTTGGTGGACGTGTGTGACTGGTGGGGGGTGTTTGGTGGATGTGTGTGACTGGTGGGGGGTGTTTGGTGGACGTGTGTGACTGGTGGAGGGTGTTTGGTGGATGTGTGTGACTGGTGGGGGGTGTTTGGTGGATGTGTGTGACTGGTGGGGGGTGTTTGGTGGACGTGTGTGACTGGTGGGGGGTGTTTGGTGGTGGTCAGGAGGCCGTAGGTGCAGAATGGCAGCCACGTTCTGTCAGACTGCTCCAGGGCAGCTGAGGGCTACCAAGGTAGCTTATCACCACCAGAGAGTGAACGTGGAGTGAATGAATAATGCTCGGATAATTGTAGAGTGTCTAGAAACGACTATATTGGGGCATTATTATTAATAAAAGAGCAGATATTAAGATGAGCTCAGTTTTGAAAATGTGAATTCACCTTTGAGTAAATTGAGTAAATTTGAGTAAGCCATTCTACAGAAGATCACGCGGTTGTGATAAGAAATTTTTAGCAATTTGATTTTATATGACTTTTTTACGCTTGATTTTATTAAATGTAAATAAAATCTTTCTTTTTACTCTTTATTTCCAATGTAAAGCACTTTGAATTACCCTGTGTACGAAATGTGCTAAACAAATAAACTTGCCTTGCCTTTCAATTTCATAGTCTCACAATCTTCAGAATGGGCGCCAGTGTCTCGGTTTATCTTAAAACTGTGACGGGATGATTTATCATGAGCAATGTCATGAGTAGGTCACGTGTTTAGGATTGCTGGGGTGAGTAAAATTGTTGTAAATAAACTAAAAATGCCATTAGGCAGTTCTTTATAGGAAAATACCTTGGAATCATAAACTTTATAAAGCATGGATGCCGCGTCTGTGACTGTAGGTTTCTGTTGAGCGTAAAAGAGGCTCATGGTGGCTCTTCCTGGTATTCATGGAGAAGCCAAGTTCATCAGATGAAATTAGCTGGAATGAATGACACCAAGGAATCACACGAGACGAGCTGAAGAACCGTCAATCATCTAACACTCAAAAAACCATGCCCTTTAATACAAAGAGCTTTAATAAACCTTAAACAAACTCTTCTTTAATAAATCACCACCTCAGGGTGTTCATAAAGGTCAAAGTTAGCAATTTGACTTTTTTTTTTCAGTTCCAAAGTTTGGGCAGTTAAAAATGTGTGTGAAAAGGACCTGCTCACTTCATGAGTCAGCCTGAAGTAGCCGTTCAGGGAACTGCAGTTCAGTCACTTATTATGAAACATGGAGAGGGAAAGCAGGAGGTTTTTACTTGTGGCAGGCGGGTCTGTGAGCAGCGCTCTCTGGCTGCAGAACCGGATGCCTGCTGCCCACAATGGACTACTTCCACACCTCCCGCTCCTATTGAAACATTACGTTCATGTCAATGTGTTGATGTTTTTGCAGAAGGAGCTTTTCTCAAAGTATCCTACTTAAATGTCTGAGAGAGGTATTTTTAGCTATTTCTTCAAATTATATCTTATTATTCTACCCTCTGTAATGTGATGTCTGTTTGGTCGGAGGGGTCCCGACCTCACTGCATGTAACAGTTTATGTGACAACAAAAACTTAAATTTTTTACGTTTTTCAGTCAGCATGGATGGGCCTCCTGAACTGCTAGGCTTAATGAATCATCCAGTTTTGTTTATCTTTTAAAGTGTTTGCCTTTTGAGTGATCTTTCATCGTGAGATCAGGCACAGTACTCGACTCGACTTTAATTCTTCCGGCAATCCTATATGAATGTGTTAAGTACTGCTTGTCTATTTGGCCTTGCTAAACAAATGGTTATCTATTGTTAAAATCACTAACTCGATCTTTTCTACATTCATGCAATTATTTCCATTTTGTGTCCATACTTGCTAACTAGCTCTAAGGTTATCACAACTATAAACGTATTATAGTTACCTGCAGTGAGAGTTAATAATGTCGACTCACACAAACAAAACACTATAGAGAGTCTATTCATTGAGTCGTTTCAAAAGAGTTAATGACTCATTTGATTCATTTTGACTTCTGTTAATCTAACTATAAAAACACACCCTTAACCTTCCTCCTGTGTTAGCTTTTCATATACATCTCTAATGTTAACGGGTCAGTTTTAACCCGTGTCCTAAATCAGCTCTAAAATACACTAAAAGCAACTATCTCTAATATTTTTTTTTCTCATCTCTTAGTTATCGTGTTAGGCTTCCTTCGACATGAAAATTGTTAGTTTTAATGTCTTTGGTTGGAGCCTCAGCTCTTTTTTTTGTCAATATGTCCCTCTTTTTTAATACAAAAAAAATGGTAGAATGAACCTCAAGATAATAATATAACTAAATAAAAGTATTTTTGTGTTACCTGACTGTTACTGAGGGGTAATAGACTCAACCCTAAAATAAATTTGGTTTGCTTATTTTTACATTTTTATGTTTTTAACTTTAGTAACGTATATGGTGTTATGGGTCAATTTCAACCGATATATATTTAGACTGAGAAGGAGGCAAAAAGTATATTTTTGAAACAATAGAACTTTAGTATAAACACAAAATCAAAATCGAGAAATCAACAAAACAATAAATCAATTAAATCAATTACTACTTTGTATATGCAAGAACTTGTGTGTATGAGTGGCAAAATGTGACACATCTAGAGTGTTCCTTGCAGAGATATTTCTTGCAGGTGAAGCATGATGTATTTGTCTCTCTGTCCTTACTGCTTAGGCACACCTGACACCTCTTCTTTTAGAGTCAGGTGACCTGAGTGGGGTTGTGGCTGATGTAGTTGGTGTTGAGGCTGGGCTGGCTGAGGAGGAGGCTGATGTGCATGATCTTTGTGGTGTGGATGAAGGACTAGATGAGCTCTGCAGCTGTCTGACCAATGCCGCAGCCTCTGGATCTCGGGGCACACGATCTCTTCGCTCATGGTGCGCCTTGACAAGGGATTGTCCCAGCTCCTCAAGAAAAATTCTCCATTTATATTTTTTGGTTGTGTTCCACTGTTCGTCAACGTGGGTCCACAACACAAATACATTATATGCAGACACATCAATCATGTTGTAGAGCACAACCATTGGCTATCTTCTGGTCATTTGCTGGCAAGTGTAGGTGGTAGTCAGCTTGTCCACTCCGCCTTTGTTTTTGTTATAGTCCAGGATAATTGTGGGCTTTTTGTCACTTACCGATGACACGGCTGCGTCTTTGTGCAGAGTAGACATAAGTAGCACACTTTTGTTTTTCTTTGGTCAATATGAGACAACTATGGCGGTGTCTGTAAAAAAGCAAACTTTGAAGAAAGTGGAGCCTGCATTATACAATTTGGAGATGTGCACTCTGCAAGTCATCAACAATATATACTGACAGTGGGTTTGTCTGGACATGCCTGTCTTTGTTTTATTTTTGTGCAGGTATACAGGAAAACAAGACAATATGAGACTTTCCTCAAGTTAAAATTATTGGGAGAGAAGCCCACTATAACTATTTTGGCTTATAGTGCAATTATAGTTTCAGTTTTGATTGTAATAATTGCTTTTAAATAAAGTTTTTATAACTGGGTCGAAACTGACCCGAACACTACAAAAGTAACATTTTTAACCAGAGCTATTTAGAAATAAAGAAAAAAAACATTTATTAATTATTTTTGTTGTAATATAAATTCCCGACAAAGTCAAAAAGCCTTGAAGCAATAAATCAACCCTAAATGGTTCTTTTATAGATTTAAAATGTAAAACAGATCGGTGGCGACCCTAACACAGGAGGAAGGTTAATTCATTGATTGCATTATATTTGTTTTCTCATCAGTAGAGTATTTCTGAAATTAGATCATTCATTCATTCATCTTTATGTATGCTTTATTCCCTTTCGGGGTCGCCACAGCGGAATGAACCACCAACTCTCTGGCATATGTTTTACGCGCCGGATGCCCTTCCAGCCGCAACCCATCGCTGGGAAAAAAATTAGATCATGTGTAAGGGTAATACCGAATGTTCCAAAGTTGCACTGATAAGTAATACATATTCTAAAAATGCACTCATTTGTACAATACAAGACAATACCTTTGTAAAACATCTTGCATACAATACGTCCAGCACACATAATGAACACATTTGTAGGATCACCAACCCTAAGCTTCCACTAGAATTCTTTTTTACTTTTTGTTATTCAGCTGTCATTTCTCCACATCCAGTAACGCTCCAGTGCAGCCTTGATTCCAAAACCATTTCTTAAAATTCATACTCCGAAGGCCATATATCCGAGTTTCCCTGAAAGGCCTCGAGATGAGATGACCCTGACAGCTTCCATCATCCCATCACCTTCTCTTGTGGCGGACTGATTGAAAACTATTTCTGACTTCCACGAGGTGTAGACAGCTGAGAAATAATGAATTTATCGGTTCCTGAACCTCTACTGGTTTCCTTTTTCACTCATTTTAACCATAACAGCATCTATACAAGTATTCTTACAGTTACAGGCTATACAGCAGAAACCTTTGCTCTGACTCGGAGTTTGGTCCTCACACTCATACATTGATTAATCTTAGAGCTTTTAGCATTTCTTATATATTCTCAAGTGTGATTTAGGGGTCTCCTTTCACTAAAAATGTCTTATTAAAGACATTTAGCGAAGCACTGATAACCAGGAATTCTTTAGAACTGGAAACTGATAAATCAATACATTAGCAAAAACACAAACTATATCTGGAGTTTTCTGAGACCTGTACAGAAATAGCTAATTTTACTAAAGTTTTCAACAAAAAAAAATCGGTACAACTATGCTATAAGGATACACAATTTTCTATGCATTATGCATTAATTAAGCATTAGTTAATGCATTCATACCTCAAGTAATTAGGAAAGAGCATGCATCCGTAGTGTTTCATTCATGATTTCGTGGATGAAGAACACGTTAATTAAAACATCAAAAGTTATTTCAAGGGTTTGACCATCATTTGCAAAATGTTTGAGTCTAGTATACCTGCTCTGATTTGTTTCCTTGATTTAGGTCAGGGGCCACTAACCATTTTTTAAATAATGTGCTAATATGAAGCTATAGGCACTTCTGAAATATTAGGTTTCTCCTTTATTTTATTGTTAAAAATTAATGATATTCATCTATGTGAAGACACTGATTATTGATTTTGTTATCAACTATGATTTAGGAAGGACGGAAGCAGTGCAACATAAATACTAACCAGTTTATTTCCATGCATTTTATTATCAAAGGATCACTTGTACAATATTTTCACTAACCATCAAAACACGCACTTTATGTTTGTAAAGAATATGTAACATACAAAAAAAAACTTTCGGATCGTTCTGCAATTATCAACAAATTTATTTCGATTATAATCAATGTATGACCCAAACAATCAGCGATCGAAGAGTGAGACAGAGACTCGAACCATGCAGCTTTATCCTTGAGAAAACAGACAAACATGGTCATAAAAGCATTTAAGTCTAAAAACACACTCGAGTGATCGGTCCATCTGCAGCAAAGAGCAAGAAAACATTTACAAGGGCAGTGTTAGTCATGTTCCATAAAAAGAATGCATTTTGAAATAAATAATTCTGACATCCTACATAAAACCTGCCTTTAACTCTCAATGTTTTTCTGCTGCCTGGTTGTAATTAGCATGCTAGCTTCTGTGACACATTCTGGTATGTATGTCAACACCAAACCGTTTTCCATCACTACAGTCGTCCCATAAATGAGACACACGCTGGAATAAAAAAAAGAAATAAAACTTGGCAGCTACATTAGTGTTAAAATATACAATTTTCTTTCTTCGTTCTGCCTTGATTTCAGGTAAATCGTTTCAGCACCTTCACTGCGCATGCAATTAGTTGCCGTGGAGACCCGCAAGCACTAATCTAATACGAATCAATTTTTTTTTCATTATCTGCCCTTTTCAAATTACACCAGAGCAACAGCACTTTTTAAAAAGAATATAATAAAAATAGAATAAAAAATATTTATGCAAAAGCAGTTTACTTGTTCATGCCGACATGTGCTGCGCCCCCAAACCAAACACTATACACTGCATCCTTAAAGATGACACTCATTTTCAGAAGAAAATGTACAAACTTTTTAGTTTTAGAGGAGTGACAGAAAATTTCACATGACAGAAGAAGTTGTGCCACGTCATTAAACGACATGAGCGAGAACTTAACTCCTTTTTCATTCCTTCACAAAAAAATATTCTAATAATAGATATTTCCCACTCTATACTGATATTTTTAATTATGCGTGTATTCTTTACAAATTTAGTTGTATTACAGGGAGCACGCTTGTTTGGGTCCAAGAGAAAACTCCTTCTGCCCAAGCGCAGTGGGTTGTGGGTAATATCAGCCGAGCGTTCATCGATCTGCACTTCAGAATCTAACCAGAAAAAGTACACATCCGGGTACTGCTCGGACACTTTTTTATGTACACTACAGTTTGGGACACACCAATTCTCATTTCACACCCATAAAAGTGTGGTTAGTGTGTGGATTTATGGTGAGATATATTTAGAGTAGGCCTGCGGGTGACTCGTGTGATGCTTGAGGGCAACCTGGTGCCCGCTGGAAACACGTTGGTGACCTCTGGATAAGAGTACGTTTTTTGACTTTTGTTATTTTAACATTACATCTTACCAAGTGAAAATTGCTTATCCCATTGGTAGATTTTTTGTTTCGATTTAACAATGTTTGCATACATTTTTCCTTTCCAAAGGGTGTATTTTTTCCGTGCACAAACCAACTTCCTGTTGTGGTCAGTTATTCCAATGTATCGGGGTGATTCAGTTATATTGTGGTCATTCTGTCAAAAACATTTTTCGCTTTTTACATTTTGTTTTATTATTTAAATTAAATTCATTGAACTTTATTGATGCCCACTGACAATGTTCGTGCAACTACTTCAGATTCACGCAGAAAGTTGCATGGATGCGAGAAGCAGAAAGTTTAGCATTAATGCATTATCTACGATTTTGTATGATCATAAAAGACAGATTCGGAACAAAGCAAAGCAAAACACTTTACACATTTTTAGAGTGCAACTGATTTACATAGTCACCTCTTTAGTAATTAAAAAGACGAAAAACTATGCACAATTGGGTTTTAGCATCTTTAAAAAAAAAAAGCATTTTCACCCTCTTGAAAAATATGCGTATGGAAATGAGAATTAAAAAAGAGGCAGCTTCAGAAATCATGAAATCAACATGAACACTGTCACAATTCCAGAACAAATTGCCTTTCATATAGACTCATGGCATGAAATGGTGATCTGATCAGGATCGTGTGTGTGAATAGGTGTTGATGTAAATTATAAAGAGAATGCATGTCTAAGTGGGGATATTTGCGTGTTTTAGTGTGTATTTTCTCCACAAGGAGAATGAGTCTCAGCGGGGAGTCTGTTACGCTCTTCTGATTTATGACTGCACAACGTCTCATTTTGCAGCATGCTGACAATTTCTCTGCAATAATTGAAGTAAATGATAAAGTTGGGCTCTGCTTCTACTCTAAAATTATAGGGATGGCCCTAAGGTCACGTCATGAAAGAATTGTTTTTCGCTATGAAGTCTACACAGAGGTGCATATGTTCTCACACAGTAACGTATATAACCCTCATGATTCAGGTCATAGACTGCTCTTTAATCAGTTATAATGTACTTCTTATTCATTATTGAATCAAGTTAACCCTCAATGAATTAACTTGAAAACTCCACAATGGTCTGAGCTGCGCATATATTCCATCACCCCTCGGAATCATAGTGCACTATTGTTTTCACATCAGTTCAGCTTTCTACAGTGCTAGCATTGGTACTTTTAGCACAGATTGAAACTGATAGCAATTTTTGTTTAATTAACAGAAGGAAACTTCAACTCATGCGTTGTTGCATTTTGTTAAAAAAAAGTAGATCTTTTTAAGGTAAATGATCTCCCCATCCATCCTCTTGTCGGCTTTTTTCCTTTCGGGGTCTCCACAGCGGAATGAACCACCAACTCTTCTGGCATATGTTTGATGCGGCGAATGCCCTTCCAGCCGCAACCCATCGCTGGGAATCATTCACACACACTCATACATTATAGACAATTTTGTTCACCCAATTGACTTATACCGCATGTTTTTGGACTTTGTGGGGAAAACTGGAGCACACCCGTGTGATCACAGGGAGAACATGTAAACTCCACACAGAAATGCCAACTGACCCATTCGAGGCTTGAACCAGCGAGCTTGTTGCTGTAGGACGGCTGTGCTACCCACTGCACCACCGTGACACCCTAAGGTCAATGATATTAGGGACATTGATTTTAGGGAGAATTTCTCAGCATGAATGGATGATGTGGGCGGTTGTATGTCCTGACATGTAACTGAGAGGGCTAAGAGATTCGCTTTCAACTATGACTCGTTTCAGCGACTCTGAGTCGACTCTTTTTTTATAAAAGAGAATAGTTTGATAGACAAAGCACTTTCAGATTTAAAGCTCCAGCAGGGTGTTCCTCAAACGAGAGCTAATTTTCAAAAACCCATAAAAGATGTTCTTTACGGAAGTTCTATGACATCAAGGTATCCGATGGTGTCATAACAAAAATGAGACGCAGAAGCAAGTAGTCAAAAGACCACCAGCTCAACCGAGACACGAACCTGTAAAGATCCGCAGAGTTTACATAAACTCCTGGTATTTAAATGCTTTAGAAAGTGAATTGTGAGGAGGGTTAGGAGACAAATTGATGAATATGAAAGAGAAGAAACATAATTGCGTTCATATGTAGCTGCGTATACGATTACATTCTGAATAAACCACTCAGTATCACACTTATGTATTGGTACACCAGCCAACGTAATAGCATTCAAATAAATTTTGATTTCAAAGTATTTATTTAAGTGAATGGTATTTTATGACAACAGAGAACCTCTTTGAGCATTACCAAAAAACTACGGGATTTTGAGCACCATTTTGGAAAGAATGATGAGAAAAGGAGGAGTTGTTTAAGTACACAGATTCATTCATCCACCATTACTCATGTCATTGTGGGGACAATATGTAGTACTGTGTGTCTCAGAAGAAGCCACGGTGATTAGGCAAAGATCAATGAGGCATGACAAATTACCCATAAGACACTGCTTCTCATTTGGGAAGCCCCAAGCTTATGAATGTGTGATGACAGTAACAGACATCAATCACAACATTGTTTCCACTAAGAGCTGCAGGCCCTTTTCCACCCAGTGTCGTCTAGAGAGTGAGAAGCGAAGCGATGCCGATTCAGTCTGAAGTATAATCTCACACTCACGCTCACTCGAAGCTACAATAACAAAGTGGAAGGATGTTTTCCAATAAAAGAGTGCACTAGAAAGCATGCAAGATCAAGGTCTTTGGCAGAAGTGGAGAGCAGAGACGTTTACTTGAATACATTTTGGGCACTTGTACTTTTTCAGATGATTTTTTTAGTAAATACTTTTACTTGAACTTGACTACATTTTCACTGAAGTTGTTCTACTTTTATTTAACTACAAATATGTGCACTCTTTCCACCCCTGAACTGGTGCTTAAAAATGATGCTCCTTTGTATGAAAATACATGTTTATGGTAAAAAAAAAACGAGAAGAGAGAGAGAGACTAAGAGATGAAAAAAGGGGAGATAGGAAAATGGAAGATGGATGGGAGGAGAGGAAAGAGAGGAAAAGTTAAGAAGAAATATGAAGAGGTATAAGAAAAGAGAAAGGTAAGAGAGTAAAAGAGAAAAGGGGAAGAGATGAAAAGAGAAGAAAAAATCGGAGAGGAAAGCAGAAGAGAGAAAAAGAGAAGAGAAAAGGGAAGAGAGGAAAAGAAAAGAAAAAAAAATTGGAGCAGAGTAAAAGAAAAGAGAAATGGAAAGAGGAAAAGAGAAGATTAATGGGAAGAGCAAAGAGGGAAGAGAAGATGGATTGGATGAGAGAAGAGAGAGGAAAAGAGAAGAAAATAAGAGGAGCGTTAAAGAAAAGTGAAAAGAGCAAAATGCAAAAGAGAGCAAAAAAGAAAGAGGAAAAGAGAAGAAAAAAGTAAAGAGGAAAAGAGAAGAAAATGGAAGAGGAAAAGAGAAGATTTATTGTCAGAAGAGGGGAGAGAGGACAATAAAAAAGAGGAAAAGGGATAAAAGGAAAATAGAAGATGAATGGGTGGAGAGGAAAAAAGAATAGATGAAAATTTAAGAGGAAACCAGACGATGTATAGGAGGAGAGGAAAATAGAAGAAAAATGGGTTATTTGAGCATTACCCTTAAATGACACTAAGTTAAAGTACTGTCGATTTTTTAAGCAATGTTGAAAAGGAAAGAAGCATCTTTCAGGTGAAGCCCGAACAAACCGGGCAGGCTTCATCTTCAGTCCTCTACATTAAACCCTTGTAGAGATCATATTATCCAGGGCTTTAACCTTCTTTATTCTTCCCTCCAGCTGTTCTTCATGCTACAAGATTACATTATCACATGACAGCAGACACTCCCAGACGACCGGCCCATTCTCATCCTCGCTTCTGTACAAAAATCTTGTATAAAAATATGTCTGAGCTGCTTTCGAGATAAAGCTAATGATACTGAATTTTGCATAATTTCAAGATGGATTTGCTTAGATGCATTTTGAATATACAATGATGAAAATGCTAACGTGGCTCTGTTGTTTACTGTTTATTTAGATAACTGTTTGCATCAAATTGTGGCTATAAGCCACCGAGTAAAAAAATATATCTGTAGCATAGAAATAAAAGGATGCAATTGAAAGACTGAAGTTAAATCGATCAAGGGGTGAGGGAGGATCACACACAGAAAATAATGGGAAGGTGTTCGGTTAGGAAAGGTAAAATAAGGAAAAGAAAACAAATGGAAAGGAAAATAAAACAAATGGAAAAGAAAAGAAACATGCAAGATTGAGATACAAAAAAAGCCAGGGTAAAAAAAGACGAGAAGGAGAAGAAGGGACCAGGTAAACAATCCTAAATTGGGAGAAGGAAAGAAATTTAAAGATTTTACAATGATAAATTTAGGGTAAGGTGATGCAAGAGAGGTAAAGGGATGAAAAGAAAAGAGAAAAGAGAAGAATAATGGCAGAAGATGTGAGGAAATGAGAAGATTTATGGTAGAATGGGAAATACAGCATGGATGGGAAGAGAAGAGAGGAAAAGAGAAAATGGATGGGAAGAGAAGAGAGGAAAAGAGAAGATGGATGGGAAGAGAAGAGAGGAAAAGAGAAGATGGATGGGAAGAGAAGAGAGGAAAAGAGAAGATGGATGGGAAAAGAAGAGAGGAAATGAGAAGATGGATGGGAAGAGAAGAGAGGAAATGAGAAGATGGATGGGAAGAGAAGAGAGGAAATGAGAAGATGGATGGGAAGAGAAGAGAGGAAATGAGAAGATTGATGGGAAAAGGAGAGAGGAAATGAGAAGATGGATGGGAAGAGAAGAGAGGAAAAGAGAAGATGGATGGGAAAAGGAGAGGAAATGAGAAGATGGATGGGAAGAGAAGAGAGGAAAAGAGAAGATGGATGGGAAAAGGAGAGAGGAAATGAGAAGATGGATGGGAAGAGAAGAGAGGAAAAGAGAAGATGGATGGGAAGAGAAGAGAGGAAAAGAGAAGATGGATGGGAAAAGGAGAGAGGAAATGAGAAGATGGATGGGAAGAGAATAGAAGAAAAGAGAAGATTGATGGGAAGAGAAGAGAGGAAAAGAGAAGATGGTGGTGAAGAGAAGAGAGGAAAAGAGAAGATGGATGGGAAAAGGAGAGAGGAAATGAGAAGATGGATGGAAGAGAAGAGAGGAAAAGAGAAGATGGATAGGAAAAGAAGAGAGGAAATGAGAAGATTGATGGGAAAAGGAGAGAGGAAATGAGAAGATGGATGGGAAGAGAAGAGAGGAAAAGAGAAGATGGATGGGAAAAGGAGAGAGGAAATGAGAAGATTGATGGGAAAAGGAGAGAGGAAATGAGAAGATTGATGGGAAAAGGAGAGAGGAAATGAGAAGATGGATGGGAAGAGAAGAGAGGAAAAGAGAAGATTGATGGGAAAAGGAGAGAGGAAATGAGAAGATGGATGGGAAGAGAAGAGAGGAAAAGAGAAGATGGATGGGAAAAGGAGAGAGGAAATGAGAAGATTGATGGGAAAAGGAGAGAGGAAATGAGAAGATGGATGGGAAGAGAAGAGAAGAAAAGAGAAGATTGATGGGAAGAGAAGAGAGGAAAAGAGAAGATGGATGGGAAAAGGAGAGAGGAAATGAGAAGACTGATGGGAAAAGGAGAGAGGAAATGAGAAGATGGATGGGAAGAGGAGAGAGGAAAAGAGAAGATTGATGGGAAGAGAAGAGAGGAAAAGAGAAAATGGATGGGAAAAGGAAGGAGGAAATGAGAAGATGGATGGGAAGAGAAGAGAGGAAAAGAGAAGATTGATGGGAAAAGGAGAGAGGAAATGAGAAGATGGATGGGAAGAGAAGAGAGGAAAAGAGAAGATTGATGGGAAAAGGAGAGAGGAAATGAGAAGATGGATGGGAAGAGAAGAGAGGAAAAGAGAAGATGGATGGGAAGAGAAGAGAGGAAAAGAGAAGATGGATGGGAAAAGAAGAGAGGAAAAGAGAAGATGGATGGGAAGAGAAGAGAGGAAAAGAGAAGATGGATGGGAAAAGGAAGGAGGAAATGAGTAGATGGATGGGAAGAGAAGAGAGGAAAAGAGTAGATTGATGGGAAAAGGAGAGAGGAAATGAGAAGATGGATGGGAAGAGAGAAGAGAGGAAATGAGAAGATGGATGGGAAGAGAAGAGAGGAAATGAGAAGATGGATGGGAAGAGACGAGAGGAAAAGAGAAGATGGATGGGAAAAGGAGAGAGGAAATGAGAAGATTGATGGGAAAAGGAGAGAGGAAATGAGAAGATGGATGGGAAGAGAAGAGAGGAAAAGAGAAGATTGATGGGAAAAGGAGAGAGGAAAAGAGAAGATGGATGGGAAGAGGAGAGGAAAAGAGAAGATGGATGGGAAAAGGAAGGAGGAAATGAGAAGATGGATGGGAAGAGAAGAGAGGAAAAGAGAAGATTGATGGGAAAAGGAGAGAGGAAATGAGAAGATGGATGGGAGAGAAGAGAGGAAAAGAGAAGATTGTGGGAAAAGGAGAGAGGAAATGAGAAGTTGAGGGGGAAAAAGGAGAGAGGAAATGAGAAGATTCATGGGAAAAGGAGAGAGAGGAAATGAGAAGATTGATGGAAAAGGAGAGAGGAAATGAGAAGATGGATGGGAAGAGAAGAGAAGAAAAGAGAAGATTGATGGGAAAAGGAGAGAGGAAATGAGAAGATGGATGGGAAAAGGAGAGAAGAAATGAGAAGTAGGATGGGAAGAGAAGAGAGGAAATGAGAAGATTGATGGGAAAAGGAGAGAGGAAATGAGAAGATTGATGGGAAAAGGAGAGAGGAAATTAGAAGATTGATGGGAAAAGGAGAGAGGAAAGTAGAAGATTGATGGGAAAAGGAGAGAGGAAATTAGAAGATTGATGGGAAAAGGAGAGAGAAAATGAGAAGATTGATGGGAAAAGGAGAGAGGAAATGAGAAGATTGATGGGAAAAGGAGAGGAAATGAGAAGATTGATGGGAAAAGGAGAGAGGAAATGCGAAGATTGATGGGAAAAGGAGAGAGGAAGTGAGAAGATTGATGGGAAAAAGAGAGAGGAAATGAGAAGATAGATGGGAAGAGAAGAGAAGAAGAGAAGATTGATGGGAAAAGGAGAGAGGAAATGAGAAGATGGATGGGAAAAGGAGAGAGGAAATGAGAAGATTGATGGGAAAAGGAGAGAGGAAATGAGAAGATTGATGGGAAAAGGAGAGAGGAAATGAGAAGATGGATGGGAAGAGAAGAGAAGAAGAGAAGATTGATGGGAAAAGGAGAGAGGAAATGAGAAGATGGATGGGAAAAGGAGAGAGGAAATGAGAAGATTGATGGGAAAAGGAGAGAGGAAATGAGAAGATGGATGGGAAAAGGAGAGAGGAAATGAGAAGATTGATGGGAAAAGGAGAGAAGAAATGAGAAGATTGATGGGAAAAGGAGAGAGGAAATGAGAAGAAAGGAAACTATAAGACAAATGGGAGGAGAAGAAAGGAAAGAGAGAAGATGGAAGAGAGGATATAGAGAAAAAGATTTAATAAATCAACTAAGTTAGAAGTTTTTTAGAGTTAGAAGGAACAGTAATGTAAGGTACAGAAAGAGAACCGGACCAAGACTAAACACATTCTTTACAAGTGAATACAGACAATATCGCAATACCTCTGTCACGATCGGGGGTGTGCGTGGAAGGAAAGATCTTAATCGCAGAGACAGCTTGACCTGAGACACTCCTTTATTAAAGAATAAAGCAACGAGAAAAGATATGACTAAAACAAAAGACCCACGAGGGGGCAAAACATGAACATAAATAACTTTCAAGAGTGGAAAATAAGCAACTACGAAATAACCTGCCAGCCGTCACAACGTAACGCACACTAATACAATTAATGCACCCGTGACGATCAACACAAACACAGGGGTATAAAAAGGGAGACTAATCAGTGACGACGCGCGGGAAGACAGCTGAAGGGACTACCGACAAATTAGACACGGGACGAACATTGACGCAACAATCAACGAGGTGAAGGGAAAACCCGGAACCGGCACAAGGGAACAGAGACGCACGATAACGGACAAAAACCCTGACAACCACACAATATGTTTGCTTTTGTATCTTCTAGTTTAAACACCACGATTTATTTATTTGTGATTTATTTAGCAATGCTCTGGTATCAGAAAGACACACAGATTAACCTGAACGACTAAAATCAGAGATATGAGGGGAAAAAAATGATTTACATCATCACTCCAACACGCGCGCATCACAGAATGCATGGCTCCGTTAGGAACACGTTAGCTTGTGCAGTAGAATCCTGAACCACAATTACGAACACTGCTTATACCTGTACTTTTAGATTCCAATCTGGTCTCTAACAAAATAACATCTGGCTTTCCCACAGGAACCATGAAGGAGACGAGGGAGAGCGGCTTCGGGTACAGATGTTTTATTTATACAGGTATTAATCGCTCTCGCCTTGTGGATGCACGCAGCATTAATAAGGCCTTTGGGACGAAAGGCTGGCCCTGAATTGCACAAGCAACTAGCTGCTTAATTAATGATGCGTTATTCTGTGGGTTTATAAGATGTGACAGATTTTTAATTTAATTTACTTCATTACAACTGCTTTACTTGAGATGAGCCGGGAGAATAACTGTTTGGTTGTCTTGGGTAGACGGAACCTTGTAGAACTGTTGAGTACATAAAATACAAATTTAATGCAAATAGAGTGAAAATGATTACAGTGCCAGAAAAGCCTAGAACCGTTGTTTTGAGATATGTACACGTTGGTCTGCTGACGACTGTATTTTCAAGAAGAAAAAGCTAAAAGTTGCCCTTCCTGGTTTGTAAAGCAAAGTCTTCCGATTACATCTTGCAGAGATCCAGCCTGTTCGTTTATGTTCTCTGTAGAGAACATTTATTTCTGGTCTGTATATTTTGACTCATTTGAGCTTCTGGTGTGCTCAACAGTGGGTAGACTTTACATGTTACTGGGACTAACGTTTTCTAAATAGGAAGGAAATCACAAAAATAGTTGGAAGATTTTTATTTCCTTGGTTCTCAGGAGGATATGTTGCTGCATTCTATGTTCTCATCATTGTTTCACAACATCGACGTCATTAGTTGTATTTTTTTGTTAATTTGCAATACTCAAATTCATAAATATGCAAAATATGGGAGTCTACCTGCAAGCAAAGCATTCCGTAAATGAGGCAAACAAAAGTATTGTTTATATCACCAGACAACGTGAACTCTTGCTTCAGCAAGTAATTATTCGTGTTAACAGGTGAGCAGTGTTTATTACCCTATATTTATGTTGTAATGTCAATAATTTATCCCTGACCACGCCCTTTTAAATGATATTTACAATACTGAGGCTTGAAGGCACCTTGCTGAATCAGAGGGTTGTTTTGACACTTAAAGAGGAAGTGAGAGTTATGAACGCAATTCCAATTATTAGCAGTTTATTAACAGTTTGTGGTATAAACAGTAAACTTGCGAGAGAAAAATGAACTCTATGCAGTGTAGGACCAAAAACACTCAAAAACACTACAACCGAGTTAAAATTTCTATGACGTTATCATCTGAACTACCAAATCTGCATCAAAAACATGCATTTTGTAAGAAAAAAACAATATATTAAGAGTTTAATCTAATAAATTTTTATAGTTCAATTTCAGAGGCTCAATGTTAATTTATTTTAAAGGAAAAAAACACAATTAGAACAGTCATTTTAAGACTTTCTTATTTTACTGTGTAGTTAAAAATAAAAGCAAGTAAAAAAAATTCTAATCAACATACACAAACGTAGATAAAGCATACATAAAGCCCCCTATATTTCTATTAAATAGAAATAGTAAACATTTAATAGGGTTAATAAAATGACATATTCAACAGTTATGGGTAGAGATTAAAATAATAAGTCAAGCAGGAGTGAACCGTGAACATGGTTTAACCCAAACAGACACCTGTGACAAGTCAGATTATTTATTTTTATCAGAAATGTTTTGGGCATTTGCAATCCTTTTGGAAGTTTTGAGTGGAAGAAAAGTAAAGCTGACTCGCTAGATTTCTTTTTGCCGTTGGATCCCATTTGCATCATTCCATCCGCTTCAAACCAATCAGAAAGCATTTTCATCATCTCCTAAACGGGAACGAGTCAGCTGACTTGGGATTATGCCACCACAGTAAATATCCTGGAATAAGTGACATATTTTCAAACAGTTTTCAACATTCGTCTTGTGCGAGGAACTCAACACAGCTGGAGGATGAGCGAAGTGATGGGAACAGTCAACCAAAACCATCTGCCTTGAAAGACTGCCATGCTACGCTACTGAATTAATGAGCATTAGGGTTTTTTTGCTACAAAACTAACTTTCTTATTAAAGGCACAAGGATTTTTTTCACCAGGTTAATGAGGGTGATACCCTTTCAGTTTCTGAGTACTATCTCCTCCAGTGTTTCGTTCTGTTCCGTACTGAGTTTCTGAAGTACTTCAAATCATACTTGTGTACCTCTTTGTTGTTAGCGTGCTCCCCTGACTTTGAGTTGTGTAAGTTAAAGGTGATGAGATGAGAAGGACACGAGGAAGAAGAACCATTTGAGGTGATTGATTCAAAGACATTCTTTATGGTGAATACGTATTTGTATTTTAACTATTTAAAAAGGGCATAATGTAGCACCTTTAAGAATTTTGTGAGCTCTGCCAGAATCACCGAAGGCCAGTGCCAAATTTATGACACGTTTGCTGGGAGCCCAGAGCACACATTTAATATGTGATGTTATAATAAATATAAAATTGCACAGGCAAAAATCTGAGTTAAGAACAATTTTATGTTTTTCATATATTATATATATTTTTTATTATATATTTTTCATAAGTATTTTGACATAAAACTGCTTACAAACCCTGTAAAACATTTGAAACAGTAAAGAAAAAATATAACGCAGGGTTTTCTGAGGCACCACTGGTTCTACAACACGTCATCTACAACAGTGTGCTAAAAAAAGATCAGTGAAGTAAATTTCCAATTAATCTAATGTTGTGTGAATGTGTCTCAGCAAGTCTCTCAGCAAAAGTGCTTTAACATCTTGTTATAACTTGCTCTGGAAATATACGAACTTGTCATGAAAGATAATTACCAGTCAGCCATCTGCAGGGCATCTACTGTAGTTTATGTAATTATAATTGTTCATTTTCTGAAACTGATACAAACGATACAAACAGATCCAAATATTTATTTCCTTTCAAAACAAATAAAAGGATTATTTAATAGCTGTCCAGTACAAAACTTCAGTATCAGCAAATAGCTTGACATTAAAAAATGGTCTTTATAGATAGAAAACCGCTAGACGTAGATCATCGCTTTTAATTGTTTGACTCCATCCAAAATGGCAGGAAGGCACTTGTACGGGTTAAAAACAAAAGCAGCAAATCAACAGCATCATTCTAGAAACAGAAAAGAAGAAACCATAATAACAGAATAAAAAAAAAGTCCATACAGGACTTAATCACCATCCATACAAAACAGGAAACATCTGACAGGGAAATGTGAAACGTGTGATGAAGATGAGATGTACAATGTAAAGGATTTGAAGAGAAAAAAAAACTATCTGAAAGAAATAGCAGCAAATAATAAGATAGAACAGCAACAAACTAATTAAGAAATGGCAGGATGAATAAGGTTATAATAATCTTTCTTCGCAGAACAATGTATACAATATATTTACAATATAAAAGTATATGCCACATAAATCACTGTATTTCCCTTCTTTACACGCTGATAGAAACTACAACTCCGGTTGATAGTCCGGTTTGCAAACAGCCAATAAACAACAATCGAAGTAGAAGAAATGTGTTGTAAATAAAAACTTAAACTTGCAACTATCTCACGACAAAATCATTATTTTGCTCAGAATATCTTACAGATCTAGATCAAGTTGTGGCAGGAATGAAGAACAGCTGAAATAAAGCCACACTCACGCAATGAAAAGCATTCCGTTCTCTTGAATGGAATCTCATACGTACTATTGTCTGAAACAGGAAGTTGCAATTTTGGATTCCGCTCCAAAGAAAGTTGAGCAACTTTGACCTGCGAAACCGCATCGCATGACACGACTACAAAGCCCCAGATCAGAGTGAGAGCATGAGCTCACTGAAATCTCAATTTGAAGCAAGCTATTTTAATATTTTTTTCTCTTAGAGAAGCAAGCATCACATTTGTTTTCATTTCCACAAACTGAAGTTTAGCCGTACATTCAAGAAAAGACGATTTTACCATCTATAAGGCCCCTCGATTAGATTTTAGAGGATTGTTGTTCTATTCTTGTAATTCTAGTCTTATCTCTCTTCATCTATGAATTTTTCCATGGATAGCTTGTTGCATGGCGCTCAGTTGATGTGGTGCCATTTCCTCAACATGACGTTATGTGAAGCATCACTGGATTGGTTGTCAGATAGGTCAGACTACGCAGAATTATATGACTGCAAAGGTAACATTCCATTTTAGATCCAAAGTTTGTTTCAAAAGATGAAATCCAAACCTCTCCTTGCTTGGTGTTGTAAACTCGCTTGCTTTCTGTGCCATCATTACCTCACATCAGTCATCTGGGAAACATTTGAACATCTTTAACAAAGTAAACACTTTCTCTTCCAGGTCAGCGTGCTGAATGAAGCACAGCGGCGCATGGATCTTTCCAGCTATCCGTACGTCTCTCTTCCTCCTGCTGACTCCCCTCAGGGAAACTTCTAATTGGTTCTCTCAAGACCTGCGCAGAGGCATTCTTAAGAATAATCATGCATAAACAGCCCTGTGCTGTAGAAGCACAGCTTTTATGATGTGTGCATGAGGCCATTTTACTTCAAAATACAAATGTAATGTATTGATGCATTATTCATAAAGAGACTGAATCATTGTTCTCTGGAAAATAGGGTTACACTATCCAAGATGTTCTTTTTTAGATATACATATAAAAAAAAACAAGTTTCCATGTAAATGTTCCCTCCGTGTAGATGCATTAATAAATAGTATTACAAAAAATTTTGAGGGACACATGCATTTGATTAGTTTGTAAGTGAAAAGACCAAATATTAGTTGTATACGTTTTTATAGTGTTTGACATCCAGATGCGGCAGTGGAAACCAATCCTGGGTTGCCAGATCTTGGTATGGTGCCCCCTTGTCTTAATTCACATTGTATTGTTTCTTTTTTTACAGACATTTCTTTTGGTTGCAGTAAGCAAGGTCGACAACAATGTTTTCAACCAAAGAATGACGCTATAGGTTGCTGGAGGAATGGGGTTTAACCGCATTGTTGCGTTGTGGTCGCAGTATAGATGGGAAATGCAGTTTTTTGTGTGCATTATGGAAGATGCTTAGGGGTAAAATGTGATCAGGGATAAGGAATAAGTGCATTCTGTATGTGCCACTCGGGGCAAGAAGTAAGTTGAAGTGCTATGCTGAGTTTAGATGCCGGTTAAAAGTAAAGTCCAAATCAAATAAGAGTTCTGTGTGAGTCTTTAGTTCACGAGTGAATGGATCCATAATATTAATGTTCATAAGTCCATTTTGCACCGCTGTAACAAGTCAACAACGGCTGGAAAGTTACAAGGCGCTCTGCAGCCAGAACTAACCCCCGCCATCATGACATCTTTATCTTTGAACAGTCCTACACAATCCTTTGGAAGATTCTACACAAAACCTTAATTTTATTATATATATATATATATAAAAACATGTTATTCTCAATATAGCAGTAAATTTTTTTTTTAGTAGATAAGCTCCAATTCAGCTTCAGCAATGTGTTAGAAACAAAAAAGTAGTGTGCTTCTTTTACCACCTTTCAGTGCTGATGTGCAAACACCTTCTGTCAAAGGTGCTGCCAACCATTCCACCACCAACAATGAATTGTGGGAAAGCAAAAAAGGCAACAAGCACTCCAAATGAGTCTGGTGTTCGAAGAGTGGATTGTGAAAGAGCTTTGGTTTCTCTAATTAGCACTTTGTTGATGTGTTTTTCGGGGTGTTATCCTTTCTTGTGTTCACTCTCCAATCTATCAATGTTCCTTGTGATCCTTTAAAAAAATCATTGAATATAAAAAGGTTTTCCCTCTTCCATCGCTATTATTTTTAATGATAGCGGCAGCATTTCATCCCAGGGCTTTTCCTGACAGGTCGTCACTTCCGAGGCAAGCAGCTTTTAATAGGTGCCTCTCCTTGCGATCGCCATAAACTCTTCACTGAGCACAATTAGATTGGTGCTGTATATCAGGTCATATGCTGCCGGATCAATAAAACGCATGCACACTTATGGTGGCGCATGAAACGTCTGCCAGGGGATTTTTTATTTGATTCGTTTAGCTATTAATGAGCCGTTTTGGGCTCTGACAGGTCCCATATGATTGAGGGGAGGGTTTTGGGAATGATTTGTACTGTTGACAGTCAATCATAGCTCATGAAAGGGAACAAAATTTATTATTAAATGCCAAGTTAAGATAATGCAGAGATGGTTTAGTATCAGAACTTTTGCATCTTATCAGATATAATCATATCTAGAACACATCAATATAAGGCTAACAGGTTTTTCCACATCCGTCTCATCTACTTTGAATTGAAACTTTTTTTTTAATTTATTTATTTTTTCACTTTTTAGTAAAGATCCTGGGCCAGACTATGTGGGCGATGTTAAGCTCGCATAATCTTGGGTTTAGAGATGGACTTCTAATGCAGCTCCTTTGGGGATCACTTGAAAAAGGACTGAAATCTACAAACTCTGTAATTAACTTCTTTTATGTGAACAATAAAGATTTTAGGAAGAACATACACAAACCATAATAAAACATTTATTGTTGTGTAGAGTAAAAATAAGGAAATACTCCAGCTCTATTATTAATGGAGTTACCTTTTCTTTCTCTTATAGTTGTTAAATTAGTCTGCATGTCTAGCGGCTTGATTGTATGTGGACAGAAACACCTTACAAGTTCTATTGCCAAAAGTATTTCCTCACCCATCAAATAACCGGGATTTCTTAACCAAGATACTCCCATATTTATCTGTGATTTGATTATACTAATTTTGGTTTTTAAACTTTGGTTTCAGCCTGTGCTTAATCCTTTCACAAAGTAAAATATTTTATCATGGTAGTGATAATAATATTATTATTTATTTATTTAAAACCTTGATTTTGAAGTTGATTTTCTCACTAACAAAGAGTTGTGTGATTTTGTGAGAGAAAATAAAACCAGTGTCAAATACAAACCACGGAGTTGCTGAGTTGGAAATGAATGGAATGGTTAGATTCATCAAGAAGGAAAAGTGCACGAGAATCTATTGAATCGATTGTCTGTCAGCATTGTGATACGACATCTCTTCTTCAGAAATAATTGCTGCAAATAGCAGGATGAAACAGAACAACGTCGCCATTTTCTGTCAGACCATTCAAGGGTTGCCATTCATTGGATGAGAACTGTCTCAGAAGATGACATTATGAGTCGTGCCAGCTTCATTCGGTCGTCTCTGCATGGTTTTAAAAAAGTGGAATAAGAAATTCTTCTCTTTCTTAATCAATGTTCTCTTTCAGTCTAGAACTAATCAATATAAAATCTTCCAAAACTCCTGCGCTATCTAAAGCTGAGGGATCAACACTAGGCATAAGCTATTTTACATTTAATGTTGAATTTTGTTTTTAGTTCTTAAAAGATAATATGAGTGACTGGTTATTGAGTCTTTGTTAAACTGTGGAGGGAGAAGGCCCTGCTCATTGTATCTTTGGGTTATTCTTTGATTAAAAAAAGTTCAAAATGAATGCGAAAAGTGCTGTCAGAGAAAGAGGGAGGGCCAAGATTTCCTTTTTGAAACACGTTAAATAAATGGACTTTTCAAAATTTTTAATTTAGCTTAATATTCTTGTTTTTGTGGGTTGCCGAGTGTAACAAACATGACAATTGCCTGTATTTTTGCTGTAAATCTACTCCAAAAATATAAAAATGTTGATTTTGTGTTTTTTACACTATTTGTTTAATCATAATAAATGCAGCAATCAAAATCTCGTGAAGTTTGCTATTTTACCTTTTTGAGCCATATCTGGAGTTGCTTTGCTGGACATTATTTATCATTTATTTAATGCAAATGGCAGCAGCATAGCTTTGTGTTACAATTTAAGGGGACATATGAGACAAATCCTGAAATGACAAACTGAAAAAAAATTATTTAGCAACTGAAAAATTTCACAACGTTCCATATCAAGTAAACCAGGGTTCTCTCAATGAAGAAAGCTCTTTTACTGTAAACAAAGTAGAACTGTTCTCCTGTTTCAGCTCTGCTCAGATAAAATCAGCTGTTTGCGTGTCCATCAGTCTGCGCTCCAGAACAATTCTGGATAACATCGCTTCTAATAATAAATATTAAATTAACAAACAAGAAAAACATTTTAATATTTTATTTATTGGCCAATAAATACTTCTAATGAACAGAAATGCTTTGTCATTTGACTTTTTTTTTTTAAAACAAAAACAACTGAATTGCAGCTTAATCATTTAATTTTAGATTTTCAATTTAGAATCAAATAAACGCAGACCCTTCTATTAATCTAAAACTCAAGGCCTCATCTACTATCCATGTGGCACAAAAGAATGCACGTCATGAAGCTGCCACTAACAATGATTTACCAACATCATTCTGATATTCCAGATTAAATATCTAAGGAGTTGTGCCGTTACCTGCCAGGATCCATTACAGATGTGGAGTTGAAAAGCAGTGGTGATCGTTTCCATGGATGAATATTTAATAATGTTTTAAGTGCTTTCATGAAATGGCATGCACATATTATGTTGTCAATGCAACAGTGAGCTTGTGTAATGTTATTTACGAGCAAAGGCGCACACATGAAAGGACTAAGCAAGTGGATGCTGGATGTATGGCTGGTTACCTTCAGTGGATCTGGCAAAAGCCATTTGGAAGCAAGACGGATGACTCGTGGGGAAAATAAAATGTACCTTTGAGCATAAAAACCATTTCACTCTGAATAATTCAAAAGGCTTGCTGTTAATGTCATAGCACTTCTAGGAGATTGAAAGCAAAAATAACATGGAAAAACAACAACAAACTTGAGTGAAGACCCGCCGACTTTACAAAAGTGAGATGTGACCTGGAATTTAATGTCTAGCATTCACTCGAAATTACAGTGCAATTTCTGCCTTGGTTACTTTTATATGAAACAATAACCCTTTCCATTATTATTTATAGGAGAGGCGTAGAACAGCAAAGCACTATTCTTACAAAGAAAGCATTTCTCAGACACGTTCAAACATGGAATACAACCTCACACAATCCCTTGATTTTAAAAATTCAATGGATAGCTTGCACATGTATTTTTCATACAGAAAAAAGGGACTACAACCACTTCTGCGAAAGAGGAAACATACCATAAGGGGAGAGGATGCCAGAGAGAGGACTTTGAAACATTTGGGCTCAAGATTCTGTCTACATGGTCACCTTTTGTTTTGAATTTGATTAAAAACACGCACCTTCCTAGAAGCTGCATATTCCAAGAACAAAGCCATTAGTGTTAAGAACGGAATGTACTTGAAAGGTCACGATACTGAGTTGTTAAGCTTTAGGGAGACGTTATAACATGACCAATAGAGGGCCATTTGGAGATATTTAGTTAACTTCCAATTTGAATTATGTATTTTGTTTTTTTTTTGTGACCACAGAATGAACACTGTGAACACAGAATGAAAAGAGAGAAACTTCTTTCTCTCTTTTAACGGGAGCATTGTCAGCACCCAGTGTACACAGTTTAAAGCTATCACAAGCCTATGCAAACGTAATTCCACATCTGCTTTTGTGCAAGTGCTTTAACAAAAGATCAACACCTCTATAGATGCAGCAATGCTCCTAGAGCTTGGGTGGTGTTAAACGTTCAACAAAAAGTCCAACAATTGAAATTAACAATCTCCATAGCAATGCTATGCCATACTTCCTCCTCCCTTTTGAATAAAACAAGAGTAGGATGCATGAGCAAGGACACACCGAGCGATGGACTTCAATAAGGAATCAATAATAAAAAATCCAGATGAAATCAACGAACCAGGGGTTGGGGACTCAAACAATGGGAATTGCGTTCCAAATACACCAAAACAAACAAACAAAAAAAATTGTAGGAGGTCAGTGTTTATTTTTGTGATTAAATAAACAAAATGTTTTTACCTGACAAGCAAAAGATGATAACTAAATAGTAAATAAATCTACAATGACCAAAACACTAGTAAAAACAAACGTTTTCATTCGGAATTAATGACTAAATGCAAGACCAACAGAAAAGAGCAGAACAACTCAAAGTGTGTGGAATCTCCGTGTTGTATGTGTGCCACAAGTTCTTTAAGAAGCACACGACTCAAAAGGATCTTGCTCAGGGAAGAATCAGTGAAGAGTAGAATCTGGTGAGTTTCAAGTTTTCTGCTCACCTTGGGAATGTAATGATATTCCATTAGCTTTATCCACAAAGCTAGCATTGTACTACCATTAAGCTTCCATATTTTAAAAGTCCTGAAAGAAGTGGAAAATATTGAGTGAGACTTATTAGAAGGAGATGACAATAGAGCCTGAATCCACTCTTTCATGCACCGGTTATGTGGCCTGGACAGACTCTTAGTAGCAGATGAAAGGTGGATTTTTTTATAATCACTTCGGCTTGTTATTATCAGTTTATCTGCTTTTTGTTGTGAAAAAATCTTTACATTTTCCTCAATACAGGGTTGAGATCTTTTGGAGGATGCAGCCTTCCCAGCTTCCAGAAGCCTACGATCCTCCAAAGGCTCAATCATCAGTAAATGGGACGGCAGAGCATCTTGGTTTATGTGAGGCTACGAAGGATGGTAACGATGTATTCTCGAAATTCCGGGAAAAAGACGCATTCGAAGGACTCATTTCAAGGATCCTTCATTTTTTTGGTGAAATGGGATGGCCTTCACGCAGCGTTGTGACGTAAGCCAACCTGAAATGGTCCACCGATGGATTCAGACCCTGGATTAAGACACAGCTATTAGGGCAAGCAATATGACTCTAATTGTTTCCAATAAAAAAGTAACTAAAGCATTCTAATGTCAATCTAATATTCCATATAGTCAATGGAGACTGAATTATATTGTAGCTAGTACAATCCTAAAGCCTTCTGGAGAACAGCATGTGCAAGTAAAATCGTGCTGCGGCCTTTGAAGCTGATTTGATGGATTTTACAAGTTTCTGTCTATACCAGATGAACAGAGAAGCCGATGGAGTGCATTCAGTTATCCTCCGCTTTCAGGTGCTGACCTTTATTCTTGACATCCACAGTCTGACACATGAACACAAGTGAATCCTTTATAAACACCAGACAAATGAAAGGCCATGCTAGAAAGTATTAGTGACAGGGTTGAAACTGCTTTGGCAGAGTTCTTTCTAGCCTTGTTTCTTCTAGACATATCTACAAGTTGAATTGCAAAAAATTACCTTGTTAGAGTAACCCAAAGATCTGTGATACATGTGAAACAGCTGATATTTATAATATAGTGATGGGTTCCATAAGTGCATTTGCTGAACCTAGCTGTATGTCTCAACTGAGAAGGACTATGAAGGACTAAATCAGAAGGACTATGTTGAATGAACGTTCTGGTGAGGGACTGCTGCCACTCAAGCTTAATATGTACCTAATATGAGCAACCTTTTTGCTTATGCAAATTTCAATGCCTTTGCCTTTTCAGCACTTTATGGTCTGGTTGAAAAGGTGGTCAGCTTGTGATTGGAAGGTCTCCGGTTCGAACCTGGGGTGAAATATTGAAAGTAGTGTGAGTGATGAAACACTAGCTCTCCATCTTCAACAAACACAGCTGTGGAGCCCTCGAGCAAGGCACCAGTTTCCCGTTTGCTCCCCGGGCCCCGCAGCCATGGCTCCCACTGCTCCGTGTGAGTGCTCACGGTGTGTTTGTTCACTGCTGTGTGTGTACACTGGGATGGGTTACATGCAGAGCACAAATTCAGGGTATGGGTCACTCCATATCTGGCCAACTGCTCACTTTCACTTCACATTGAAAACTTTTTCAGACAGAGCCTTACAACGCTTACCTGAAAGTATGCATTAATTTCTGATCAATCTATTCATCTTCTTCCGCTTATCTCGAAGGCAGCAGTCCGAGCAGTCTAAACTCTCAGTGGAACCTTTATCAAGAACCAGAGCGGGAGAGCAGAGGCATTCCCAGGCTAATCGGCAGGCATAGTTTCTACAGCGTGATTGGACCTCCTTCGGCTGAACATGTCTGGGACACCTCCAAAACAGATGCATGAGCCACTTCCGCTGACTCCTCCCAGTGTGGACAAGTAACCCAGCAAAGGCAAATTCACAAGCTGGGTTCTGATCGTTTTCAAAGTTATTTGATTTTAGTCAAGTAAGAAAAATGTTAGTGTCATTGGATACTTTGCTTAGGATTTGTGTATGATCCCTAGACTAGAACCGTTATAGCCATAACAAACATGGAACTAACAAATTAAAAGCATCATGTTTTTGCTATTTTTCTCGGGTATGTGTTGGGTATGTTAATAAAAACAATCTTCTAGCCTAAATTGAGATCTAAAATGAGTCCTTCCTCGGTCCAGCCACTGGCTATACTCGAATGCTTTTGATTCTCACTAAACATAAACTTGTCCATGCATTGCTTAAAAAATATCTGAAACACGGCTTTTTTATACCGTGTCATCCCCGTTTCATGGACAGATTTCATACATTACTGGTCATATATTGAACCTTTATTCAAAAGTTGTGACAATAAAGATAAATGTATATCTATATCTTCCTTAACTAGTGATATTTTACAAAACTAAGCTTTGTAGGCGCACATCATAAAGTTATTGAGATCTTCACAAGTAGCATCACTTAAGCTCAGCAACAGTATAGTCCTTTTTAGAGTTATTTCTTGTACACAGACAGCTCACTTTAGAATATCAGGCCAAGTTCTAAATAAGTGCAAACTTCTGCATTTGCTGTTGGGGATGTTGCATCTTGTCACATTCGTCTTAGTTTCCAACAGGGCAGCAAAAGCACTTTCCATGTACAGAAACATCTGCAGCAGTCAGCCTGCTTCACTCTTTTCTCTCAGCCTCTTCATTTCTGTTTAACTGTCCCTCCTGGATGGGTTTGCAGCCATACTGAAGCTCAGCACGTTTTTCACATTGTGCTCTAATTCTCAGCCTCGGTTCGACTGAAACTCAGCCTGACCGCTAGCTGCTCTCAAGTCAGCTGTAATTGGACCTCGAGGGAGGAACTAGGTGCTCATGTGACTGCCGTACAAGCCTCTGGAGTCCACTTCAGGCCCAACTGTGCTTCCACACACAGAGAAAAAAACTAGTCAAAAATGGCAACCTGATTTTTTCCCCCACTTCATCTGTTTACTAATTTTTGAAAAAATAATTTTCACCCACTCACGCTTGAAGCAGATGTCATGCATGTTATCAGTTATACAGAAAGGTTTCTGAGAATGAGAAAGCAACAGTTACCATTGTATTGTTGTTTTCTTTTCTTTTATTCATGTAGCAAGATTGCTTTCATGTGGATGAAGTTTTGACTGTTTTCCTCATGCCTTACAACATGGCCAACACATCTTTCTTGATGGTACAGTCTTCACTACGACGTTTAGTTTCCCAGGAGAGCAAACATATTGTAATGCTACGACTCAGAACTAGTTCACAATTGGAAAAACACTTGCAACCTCCTTTACAAAAAACAATAGGAAATGCAAATTAAATCAATAAACTCAAGAAAATGTTAACACAATGATTTAAAATCTATATGTTATTGCTAACCCTTCCCTATCAACCAAAGCAGCAGTAATTAATCTCAGATTTAGGAAATCATATCTCCATTCTCATTTTTTCCAAATTTACATTTATGCATTTGGCAGACGCTTTTGTCCAAAGCGACTTACAGTAGGGGAAATCACCGTGGAGATGCTGGGGATTGATCCCTGACCTCATACATGCAAAGCATGTGCTTTACCACTGAGCTACATCCCCCACAAGACACATTATGTTTACAACTCACAATGTTTAGCTGCAAAGGGGGTGGTATACAGGGCAAACCTTATCTTATGTCTCCTAGCAACCACAATTTTTAACCTAGCAACCAAATCACCAACAACATAATATATTTAGGAAATTGTGCAAAGGGGGTTGATTTATTTCCCTGAAACAAATATAAATATATTTCCCTAAACATGACAGGAAGAACCTTATGGTATATCGCATACCCCTCCCAACCATCCAGTGTTTACCCTAGCAACCATATGGTATGCCTAAACTTCAGGAAATAATTAAAGGAGTCAAGACATTTTCCTTTCTGTTAGAAAACAGTTTTTTTATTCAGTTTTTATTTTCCGATATCACTTGCCAATCCATAGCAACCAAACTGTTTATCACACTCACAAATAAAGATTAGTATCTCAGCTAAAGAAAATAGCTGAGATATGGGGATTGAATGATCTCAGTTGTGCTGACAAGGGCGATTCTTTTGACATTACTGGACACACCATAGCAGCAAAGCTGTTTATGATAGAAATGTTTAGTTGTAGCTGTTCTGCTGCCTGAGATCCTCATAGGAACATATGCTTTGGTTCATTTGACTCTTTATACCGACCCCTGAAAGAGTAATTCAAGGGCAAAATTGTGTTTTCATTAGGAAATGTATCAAAGTATCAAAAGTAAATGTGGTCATACAGACTTGGCCTTTCACCTTTATAGAGCCGTCAACAATTTACGGTTACTTAGTTTACATAGATTTGAATCTATTATTTTCTTGCGTAATAAAGCAGACTTATTCAAATATTATTTCTGAGGGCTCTACAAAGGGTTAAAGCATAACGGTTAAAGAGTAAATATGCTATTTCAAACGAGGACAATAGGTGTGCTATTTTATTAATGGTATTTTATTATTGGTATTGTCCAAGATAAGAATACACAGAGCGATGCATGGACAACTCAAACATCTGCATTAGCAAATTTCCCAAAGCCAAGATCTCATTAGCTCTAACCTGAAACAAAGGCCAGGGAAATTGAACCATTAATTACCACGCTGAGAAGCACAAATAAAATATGCTCGGGCTGGTAAAGGGGAAGGCAAAAGCTCAATTGTATATGTTTTCAGTAATGGGAGATTAGTCCAGGAGCAGGAGAGGATGCAAATCGAGTCGCACTGTAATTGTAATGCATTTCCTCTGCGGATGAGAAATAGTTGCATGATATTTACTGAATGAGAGTTCCACCATAAAAACATTATCTTCTGTAACTGGATACAATAAACTACATCAAACAGATTTATTAGGCAAAAATAACAATACTTAAAATGACCAAAAATTAAAACAACCTAAAACACTGAACTCTACTGTAAAAAAAAAAAAAAAAAACTGTCAAGACTTGTTCAAAGATAAAACCTGTTAAAAATTTTTTTCGCTGACTTTAAAATTTACTTTAAGTTCTTTTGATTCTCAAATAAGTGAATTTAAATAGTGTGAAATACATTAAATTATATTCATATTGAAATATCTCATTGATTTTGAGATATTTCTCTTGCAATCACATTCTATTTTATTTTCAAGAAGATAATAACTCAAAAATAAAGTTACAGTTACATTGTGCATTTGCCTTTTCGTTGCTGTTTTGTCTCGCTTGTGCTTGTAAGGTGTCTGAGTGTCCAGAAAGGCTCTCCCAAATAAAATGTATTATTATAAGTATTACTTCTGTGAACAACATAGTAAACGATTATTGTCATTTTCCATATCAATCTGAACTTCTTGTTTTTGGAAATTGATAGTAACAATAGGAAATAGGAAAATCTAGCCACAGGGGTTTCTAGCCAGTGACTTCTGTGCCGGTCCCAAGCCCGGATAAATAGAGAGGGTTGCGTCAGGAAGGGCATCCGGCGTAAAACATGCCAAAACCAAATATGCAAGTCATCAATTCGATTTCCATACCGGATCGGTCGAGGCCCGGGTTAACAACGACCGCCACCGGTGCTGTTGACCTACAGGGTGCCGGTGGAAATTGGACTACTGTTGGTCAAAGAAGGAGAGGAGGGAGAAGGATTCGTAGGCAGAGAGAGAAGAGGAAAGGCAAGAGTATAGGTCTGAGAATAGGGACTCTCAACGTTGGTACAATGACCGGGAGAGCTGGCGGACATGATGGAGAGAAGGAAGGTAGATATTCTGTGTGTGCAGGAGACCAGGTGGAAGAGTAGCAAAGCGCGTAGTATTGGACGGGGATACAAACTGTTTTACTATGGTGAGGATAGGAAGAGAAATGGGGTAGGAGTGATCCTGAAGGAGGAGTTTGTGAGGAATGTTTTAGAGGTGAAAAGAGTGTCTGACAGGGTGATCAATTTGAAGTTAGAGATTGAAGGGGTGATGTTGAATGTAGTGAGTGGTTATGCTCCACAAGTAGGCTGTAAGCTGGAAGAAAAGGAGAGATTCTGGAGTGAGTTAGATGAGGTGATGGAGAGTATTCCCAGAGGAGAGAGAGTAGTGGTGGGAGCAGACTTCAACGGTCATGTGGGCGAGGGCAACAGAGGTGATGAGGAAGTGATGGGCAGGTTTGGTGTTATCGAAAGGAACCCAGAAGGACAGATGGTGGTGGACTTTGCCAAGAGGATGGAAATGGCTGTAGTTAACACTTATTTCCAGAAGAGGGAGGAACATAGAGTTACCTACAAGAGTGGTGGTAGGAGTACGCAGGTGGACTACATCCTAAGTAGACGAGCCAATCTGAGAGAGATCACTGACTGCAAAGTAGTGGTAGGAGAGAGTGTAGCCAGACAGCATCGGATGGTGATGTGTAGGATGTTTCTGGTGGTCAGGAAGACGAGGAGAGGAAAGAAGGAAAAGAAGACCAAGTGGTGGAAGTTGAAAAAGGAAGACGTTTTTGAGGAATTCAGACAGAAGCTGAGACAGGCTTTGGGTGGCCAGGAAGAGCTTCCAGAGGACTGGGAAACTACAGCAGAAGTGATCAGGGAGACAGGTAGGAAGGTGCTAGGTGTGTCAGCAGGAAGAAGGAAAGAAGATAAGGAAACATGGTGGTGGAATGAGGAAGTACAGGACATCATCCAGAGGAAGAGGCTAGCTAAAAAGAAGTGGGACATCGAAAGGACTGAAGAAAGTAGACAGGACTACAAGGAATCACAGCGCAGGGCGAAGAAGGAGGTGGCAAAGGCCAAACAGAAGGCATATGATGAATTGTATGCCAGGTTAGACACGAGGGAAGGTGAGAAGGAATTGTACAGATTAGCGAGACAGAGAGACAGAGATGGGAAGGATGTGCAACAGATAAGGGTTATTAAAGATAGAGATGGAAGGGTTCTAACAAGTGAGGATAGTGTGGAGAGAAGATGGAAGGAGTATTTTGAGGAGTTGATGAATGAGGAGAATGAGAGGGAAAGAAGGGGGGAAGAGGTGAACATTGTAGAGCAGGAAGTTGAAAAGATTAGAAAGGATGAGGTGAGGAAGGCTCTGAGGAGAATGAAGAGTGGAAAGGCTGTTGGTCCAGATGACATCCCTGTGGAGGTGTGGAAGTGTCTAGGAGAGACAGCAGTGGAGTTCCTATCTAGGTTATTCAACAGGATTCTAGAGAGTGAGAAGATGCCTGAGGAATGGAGGAGAAGTGTCCTAGTGCCAGTCTTTAAGAACAAGGGTGATGTGCAGAGTTGTAACAAGTACAGAGGTATAAAGTTGATGAGCCACACAATGAAACTCTGGGAAAGAGTAGTGGAAGCTAGGCTAAGAAGGGAAGTGGATATTTGCGAGCAGCAGTATGGCTTCATGCCCAGGAAGAGCACTACTGATGCAATTTTTGCTCTGAGAATGCTAATGGAGAAGTACAGAGATGGTCAGAAGGAGCTGCACTGCGTCTTTGTGGACTTAGAGAAAGCGTATGACAGGGTGCCGAGAGAGGAGCTATGGTCCTGTATGAGGATATCAGAAGTGGCAGAGAAGTACGTCAGAGTAGTTCAGGATATGTATGAGAGGAGTATGACAACAGTGAGATGTGCTGCAGGTCAGACGGAGGAGTTCAAGGTGGAGGTGGGGCTACATCAAGGATCGGCTTTGAGTCCCTTCTTGTTTGCTATGGTGATGGACAGGTTGACAGATGAGGTCAGACAGGAATCTCCATGGACAATGATGTTTGCAGATGACATTGTAATCTGTAGTGAGAGTAGAGAGCAGGTGGAGGGACACCTGGAAAGTTGGAGGTCTGCTCTAGAAAGAAGAGGAATGAAAGTCAGTCGTAGTAAGACAGAATACATGTGTTTGAACGAGAGGGAGGGAAGTAGAACAGTGAGCTTACAGGGGGCTGAGGTCAAGAAGGTGGAGGAGTTTAGGTATTTGGGGTCAACAGTCCAGTGCGACGGGGAGTGTGGAAAAGAGGTGAAGAGGCGAGTGCAGGCAGGTCGGAGTGGGTGGAGAAAAGTGTCAGGGGTGTTGTGTGACAGAAGAGTGTCAGCAAGAATCAAAGGAAAGGTGTACAGAACAGTAGTGAGAGCAGCTATGATGTATGGGTTAGAGACTGTAGCAGTGAGGAAGAGACACGAGGCAGAGATGGAAGTAGCAGAGATGAGGATGTTGAGGTTCAGTTTAGGAGTGACAAGGATGGACAAGATTAGGAACGAGCACATCAGAGGAACAGCTCCGGTTGGTTGTTTTGGAGACAAAGTCATAGAAGCCAGATTGAGATGGTTTGGACATGTGCAGAGAAGGGATAGTAGTTATATTGGTAGAAGGATGTTGGAGATGGAGCTGCCAGGCAAGAGGGCAAGAGGAAGGCCAAAGACAAGTTATATGGGTGTGCTGAAGGAGGACATGAAGGTAATTGGTGCAAGAGTAGAGGATACTGAGGCCAGAGTTAGGTGGAAACAGATGATTTGCTGTGGCGACCCCTAAACTGGGAACAGCCGAAAGAAGAAGAAGAAGATAGTAACAATAGGAACCAACAGTTTGTTGTGAATGCTAAATGTTATTTTAAGGTTTTATAATTGTTTAGTTTTTTTATGAATATATTTTGAAGTAAATATTGTGCGCGTGTGTGTGTTTGTGTGTCCGCATGTGTGTATTATGTTTTCTCTTCACAAGGTTACATGTGCTGTACAAGGTTAAAATACTTAATTATCTGTAAAATCTGTTCTTAAACACCAACCTGTGCGTCAAAACCTATTTCATTCGGGTCCTCCTGTTTTATTTCTTTCTTTTTATCTCACCTTAGTCTGTCCTGAGGAAGAAAGTGAGAGCGTTGAGCTGAATACCTCTCGGGAGATCAGAAACCCAATGTCTACAGCACCTTGAAATGGTCCTACACCTTGTATTTGAACCAAAAATCCATAAAACATGACAGGTAAGCTTTTGTTTTCATTTTCTGATAAAGAATCGTCTTGTAAAATAATCAGATTTTCTGTGCAATGACCTCTGGCTTTCTCTAATAGAGGAGCACATGTCTTTATTTGTGTCAGCTTTAGGAGAAAGTGTGTTATTACGCTCAGATTCAGAATGGTTTTGCTTCAGGACTCTCACTTTAGTTTGGACAGCAAACACTCATAACTAGTTTTCTTTGAAGGTCTGGTTTATTGGTAAAGTAACTTTACCATTGTAGCCTGCCCTCTACTAATTGATTCAGACACACTTACGATAGCTAATATTTGGATGAACCAGATGATAAAAAAAAAGTTTAGTCTAGGAAAGCAGCTGTGTAATATTTGGAAACCACATTGAAATCTTAAAATAAAAAAGTATTGGTTTAAAATTATCAACTGCAATATTTCCAAGTTAACATCTCTTTAGGAAGCAATAAAAAAACAGAAATAGAATCTCATCCATTGGGGAAAAAATCTGATCGCAAATGAGATTTTTAGGAGAAGATCTAAGACTATATGGAAAGGAAGTTCTTGGAAGAGAAGAGAAGCTTAAAGATGGAAGAGACTTGTATAATCAGGGCAGCAGAAGTTTCCTCTAATGAGAAAGAGCTGGGTGGTCTGCTAGAGTCGTGACTCGTCTATTTTGCAGGACTGTCTGTCAGAGATTCCCTGAGCTCTGCAGAACAAGCTGTGTTGAACGAATCAGCCAATCGCAGCCGCTCCGAGGACTACAGAAAGAGGAATTCAGCCACCGCTGCAGATCTCCCACGTCCTTCATTGTGGTTGCTAATTAGCCTCCATACTCCAAGTGCAAATGCCACATCTCAAAGTCGAAAACACTGTAGTCTGAGAATACTTTTCAAAGTGAGAGGCAATCAAGATGAATTAATCTGAACTGACTTTCACATTCATGAATTTCCCCAAAGCACCTCCCTTGAAGGGAATCCCCAACCACCGTGTTGAAGCGTATTCGGATTCATTATGTAGTCAGGAAAGTGTTTAAGGTCAGTAAATGCAAATCTCCGCTACTAATGTTTATCGGAGAACTACACAACCGTGACTTCTTTAATTCCTTACATGTTCATAGCGCTTTTATAGACTTTTGAGTAGGCGTCTGAATCCCTTACCAGTGCGCAGCATTCACCTGGATGATGTGACTGCTTCAATTCTGCTCCAGAACACTCACACAGCGGTTAATAGAGAACTGTAGTCATGGGTGGCCAATCAGAGCCTCTAACTAGACTCAAAGCTTCTTCACTTCAGTGGGGAACCAGTCGTGAGTTGCAGAGTGATATGACTGAGGAACTCTAGGGGCAACTTACATCAGACGTCTCAGCGTTCTACTTAGGCCTCCTGGTCCTGGGGCATATCTAAGTAAGGATTTAATGTGTGATTTCCTGTGCTTGATTCCTTGTGTGACTGTGCTTCTCCCTAGTCAAACTTGTCCCAATTGTTCCAAACGACTGGCCTCTGGCTCTAATTGGATCGTGGCTTGAGAGAGGGCTCATGAAAGACGTCACAATCATTCTTGGAAGGGAGTGCTAAAATAGTGATTTGTTTACTTTCATGTGGAAGTGTTCCTTTTGTGTTAAGTTTATTTTTAAATACTTAAGCTTTGTCATTTATACTTGGTTAAGTTTGATGGTGGGTCCCTTTTTGAACTTTGTACCTTTTATTTTTCTTTGCATTTGCTACTCTGTTAGGGAAGGGAGCTACTTTTTTTTTGCTTTACTTTTTTGTTTATCTGCAATTATCTAGTTTTGGTTTTTCTAGTTTTGATTGACATTTGAGTCTTTATCGTTTACATTTTCTGTAGACAAAAAAAACTGTTCATTCATGAGAATATTATTTGGTTGATTTTCATTTTTGGATTTCCAACTGGCTCTGAACCTTCAGCTATTCTTAGTTTTCTCCTGGTCTACTCCTAGACCCAAAGATAGATCGTAATAACTCCTTGTTCCTGCTTAAACAACTCCTTCGGCATGTGTCAGCCCTCTTTCAAAGGAGGAAAATCAGGAATCCAGCCTACACCTTGCCCAGAGGAAGAGGAACCATAGGGCAGCTGCTGCCCAAAAGCAGTTGGATACGGTTGAAATGTTAGTCATCATGACCTGCTGCTGTCAGAGATCCACTAGAATCGCCCAACAAGATCTCTAACCCTGCTCCACCCGAAGGTTATTGTCTTTGACGTGTTCCATCTTCATCATCTGTGCTCCAAACAGACAGAACAAATCAAATAAGGCCAGCGTCAGTCACATGACCTGAGCCATGTGACTGGAGGTGGCAAAGGAAAAACAACAGACATTGCTAAAAATGAAAAGGTAAAACTGGTAAATACAAGAATAGATCATGACACCATCACACAATTCAAAATACGACACCAACTTGTTACAAAAAAGGAAGACAGAAACATCTTGTAACTCAAGTGACATTCAAAGCTTTGTTAAAAAATATTATTTTGAAAAAACTTTTATTAAAAATTTATTTGTAATGAAGTTGTAATAACCCAGTGCATTTATTGATGGAACGGCCCTGAAAAGTAACTTAAGAGCTGTGTGAGGTGTATCCTTGAGAGACCCAAATGCAAGGAAACGGGGAGTCTTTCATTTTCTCCGGCCAGAACTCAAAACAACAACTCAACTGAACAGGGAGATAAAGTCGCAGAAAATCTTTCTCTCTCACTGTCCCTGGCTGCTAGAACAAACTCCTGATCAACAAACAACTGAAACTCTTCTCTTTACTTACAATTGTCATGGTTTATTGGGTTTTGTATTTGAATGTTTTACGTTTAGCTCTTATTAATGGTTTGCTTGTGAACTGTGGTCGTCCTGCTTGTGGCTGATTACCCCTGGTGGCAGGAAGTGGGATCTCCTGCAAGTCTGTGGAGGATTTCAGCCAGTGAACCTCTTCCGTCGACATGAAATGGTAGATCGCTACTTTGTCCTCAAGGAATCTTCAAGGTGGAGACATCTTGAAATTACTGGTCCTGGTTTTTTTTTTTACTTCATGTTACTTTTAACCTTCATATTTTTATGTTCTCAGACTCCGCTCACCCTGATCGCCTACCTGCCACTCCTGGTCCCGGGCCTGCCTCCCATCTACAGCTTTATTTTTCCTTTTGAGATTCGCATTACCTCCTCTTTTGAGTGAGTGGTTTTAGTTTTGGCAAATAAATATTGTTGTTTACTTCCTCTTCCTCAGCTGGTTTCTGCATATAAGTTCAGTTCATTTGTTTTGTTTTATTCCGTCTATGGATGCTGATTGATGAGCTGAAACCGCTTCTGTTGTGAGAAACCAAAGTAAGACTTTGGCATTGAAACAAATTGCCTATTTCTCTCCACTACAATGCATTAGACAAACGTGTCTGTCAAATGCTTAACTGTAAATACGACTTCACAATCACTGAATAGACTGAAATTGTGATGTGCTGCTTGAAATAATAAAAAAACACCCTTCTTCAAAGGCTTCAAAGTCTTTCATTTTAGTTATTCGCTAGTGCAGATTTTCTGCTGTCGTTTGGTGGTGGGGGTTAATTTTACACGCTGTATTTAAAGCCTTCTCTTAAAAAAGCTCTAGTCTGCATGGCAGCAATCGACCGGCTCAGTTTGACTCCGATCTGAAAAGACAGCTCCACTGGACGAAGCTCTTTCCTGATTCCCTTCAAATGTAAATGTAGGAAACTCACCTGGAGTGGAGGATGAAATTTAAGCAGCTCACCCTTGGCTTTGTTCATATGAGACCTGACAAGGTTTGAACAACAGGAGCCAGATTGTGATGCACTGCTGCTGTGTAGCTTTAGGAGATCGATTGACTCTCTGCATAAAGTTTAGGGCAGCACCTGCTTCTTCCTCAGCGTGAAATCAACAGCCATGGAAAACCAATTCAATGGAGACTTGGTGTTTACTGCAATGCCCCTGGCTAATCGCACTTGCATGAACACACTTACACACAACTAACACTTGAACAACAGAGGTCTGCACTAGATATATCACGCTGCTCTGAACACAAATACACAGTTACATAGCCTTATAATGCTGATTTTGTCTATTATGAGTTTCTGTAGCTTTTGTAATAAAGCTCATTCATAAATTATAGAGCATTGCTTCTATGTTAATACTGATAATAGGTAGTTTATAAATATTAATTTAAAGCCTCTAAGCATATATATAACATGATTAATACCATTGATTTCATGCTTTATTGAGGATCAATTAATCATTTAGAATTATCGTTTAGAATATAATTGAGCCAATAAATTTCATGTGTAAATGTTGTACAGGGCACAAATAGTTCTGACTTCAGATGAGTTCACAAAAACAGTTTACTTAGATTTTTAACCAACTGATTTAATCATGAGTTACCGTAGAAATATATGTTAAAAAAGCATTTATTAAAGGTTACTTCATATCTGGACAAAACAATGTATGAAAGCACTTTCAAATAGTTTAATAAAAGTTTATTGGCATGTTCTAAATGATCTCATCAAATGTGGAAAACGGGACATTTAACCTTTAGGTTCCATCATCGAGATTAGAAGAAAACTCATCAAAGCTACCACCTTAACTTGTTGAAGAAATCGAAGGAGGCAGCAAAAAAGAAGATGGAAACTTTACCCATACACACACGCCCACGCGCACACACACCACCACCACGCACCCACCCGGGTTTATTGTATGTCGTTTAATGTACTAAATACATGGTATTGGTGACTAAAGTTCATATGGTTAGCAGACTGGTGCAGCGAAATATTCAATAGTGTTCAAATTGAACAATCTACAATAAACAGACCTTTTTCAATAGCCACAATTAGTTTTGAAGCAAGCCTAAAATCCATTTTATTTCACATGAAGCAACAGGCGGCTCCCCTCTACACCTCGCCCAGGTGCCAAGCTTGCAGTTAAAAGAGATTTTAATCTTTAACAGATGAAAGTGGGCCAGAACTCAAACTGTTCTGCACTTTTGGAAAAAGTTGAAGAACAGGAGATGACAGGAAACCAGTGCCATGCTCAATTATGGATGATGGCCTTTTATCTTCCCTTCACTAATTAGAGGAGCGCCTCTTCTTTGAACTTCAGCTTTACACACCAGGCTTTCAATTTATCACTTAAGCCTTCACATACTAGTGACACACCTGTTCCCTCAAAATGGTGTGCTATGCTTTGGGTAGAACATGCATGCTGTTTTTAGAATGCAAGTTTTATTATGTTACTGTCAAGTTATGGAACAGAACACAACACAAGGCTGCAGACGGTAATTGGAGAGTCTTATAATAAATAAGAATGTGTTCAACTTATATAGCGCTTTTTCAAAGCTCAAAGGCTCTTTTCAATGTTTAGAGCATTATTCATTTATCCCACATTAATACTCTGGTGGTGATAAGCTACCTTGGTAGCCTTTAGCTGCTCTGGGGCAGTTTGACAGAACGTGGCTGCCATTCTGCACCTATGGCCTCCTGACCACCACCAAACACCCCCCACCAGTCACTGGCATACATACTGGGCAATGCAGATGAAGTGGCTTCCCCAGGGCCACAACAGCAGAATGGGCCTGGTGGGGATCGAACCTCCAACCTTCCGGTTACAAGACAGCCAACTCCACCACTGCGCCCCCATTTCCGCAGTCTTCAGGAACATATCGTATTCCTAGGTAGAGAAAATACTGTATCACCAAAAATACTTTGCCAAAATGTCAATAAAATGTTATAAATTAAAGACAATGAAAACTTAAAATGTGTTTATCGCGTTAAAGATTTTTTAAAGAATTTCTTTGCCAGCGGGTTTTATTATAAACATTTTTTTGTCTGTGCCTAACAAATGTTACATTTATCAATAGTTTTGTAAAAACACAAAAAAATAGTCAAATTATTTTCTACATTTATCATGCACTTATTTGATTTTTACCTGTGTCTTAATAAGATCAAAGACTCAGCCATTACGTAATTTAGGGTTAGCAGCCATCTGTTAAATTCTAACACACAGGAGAGAGCTAGAAGAGGGCAAAGACCGGAGACCTCGCAAATATGGTAATTATTTGTGTAAATGTTTCCTCTCTTCAGCCTTTTCCTTAGGAGACACCGGTGAGATCCAGAATTCTGTAAAATGTATTATTCATGAACATGCAAAAAAAGATGAATCGGCTTTGAAAGCAGTCTCAAGTCTTTCCTATGAACACAAAATTAAATAATTTGTAACACTTTGTTAAATTTATAGTATAAACAAATAATGTAAAAGACTAGAATGAGAGGGAGAAAGACAAGAAAAACATTAACGGTACAAAATAACAACAACCCTGATAAGTAACCCTGGAGAAATCTTCATTTTGCCACAAAAAGGATAAATCGCCCCAAAGGAAAACAGAAAGGAAGAAGGAAAAAACAGAAGAAAAAAGAAGGCTCACTTTAATGTACACATCAATAAATGGTGTCAGCTGGCATCATTCAACCTTCTGTGTGAAAGTGACTCTCTCAGCTGGTCAAAAAAGTTTTTTTTGTTTGTTTTATAAACTAGGAACATTTATATTTCAATTACTCCACAACAACTTTAAGCAGGCCACTCTATTCAAGATATATAAAATAGGCACTCAAAAAGAAAAGTGTCTTATTCTTTTAAACAGCATGCAGGTTGCTTGTATCTCGGTGATAAAGACAGTCTGAAGCTGCAAATAAAAAACAGAGAGACACTTAAATTCCCGTTGCTTGTTTAGAGGGCAATTATCTCAGCCACCCATAAAACCCATGCCAACTGCGACTGGTGACCTGTGTTTTCACTCGTGTGACTCCAGCACACCTGCATGGCACAGCCGGGCATGAGGCCAGTGTCATCTGCCAGCGGGCAAAGGCACATCTACTGCAAACTCCACTGACCGGAACATCTCGCACAAATACACACAAAAGTTCAGCTTCTCTGAACATTTCACAGGAAGGTGAGCTTTGACCATGTTCTTTCAACATTTTCTATTTCTCTGTTTATATCTTAACCTTTAAAAAACGAAATAAAATAAAAACTGCTTTAGTAAACATTTTAAATAACCCTAATAATTTAACCCTTGTGTGGTGTTCATATTATTGTTACTGTTTGTTTATTATTGTTGTGGGTCTGGTGGACCCATTCGTTTATAATCCCAATCAAGACATTTTATGTTAAAATACTTAAAATATATTTACTTTAGCCAGGAAACAAGTGATTTAAACAGCAAATGTTTAAATCACTTTATTTCTTCACATTTAGAATTGAAACCATGTGTGGTGTTCTCATTGTTGTAATTTTGCCAGGGTTGGTGGACCTGTTAGACCCATTGCATTGTGGGCGTTTTAATTCCCACAATCATAGAATTTTATACTAAAATCTGAATTTGTAAGTTTATGTGTGATGTAAGTTTGTGTTGGAAGACAGAATGAAGGTAAATAATCTACCATTTTCACACTATTACCCGAACACCTCGTGTGTAATATAAATGTATAGAGGGAGATACAGCGTGGGGTCATAAAAAATCTGTTGTGATGTTTTTCACAGGAAATGAGCCAAGGTCAGTGAATCTCAGCTTCAAATAATAATTGCTTGTATAATTTTTCTTCTGATGAAAACTGAAACCGGTTCTCACAGACCCGAACACCATACAAGAGTTAAAGGGGTTGAAGGGCTTTTTTTGTTTATATGTCTTATGGAAGTGAAAAGATATGAATGATGCAATATTACCTTTAAAAATATGGTCAAACAAAACAAAAACACATTATAATTGCTTATAAGTGAGAAATGGCAGCTGGATATTACAGGTATGTATCACAAAAAAAAAGATGAAAAGGCTGTCCAAAGAAAGGTGGAATATGAACGCAAGCTTTTTTAATTTCGGGTGCAGAGAGGAGCTCTCGTGGATCAGCTTCTGATTGTGTTTTTACTGAAACAGTGCAACCGTGCAGATTTGACCATTTTCCTATCCTCTATGGACTGCTCCGTGACCTTTAATGGACTGCTAGAATAGTTTGGATTGTATTTTTTAACAAGTTTGTAGTGTTCAACTGGTGAAGTGAAAGTGCCAGTTGGACAAATATGGAGTGACCCATACCCAGAATTGGTGCTCTGCGTGTAACCCATCCCAGTTTACACACACACAGCAGTGAACAAACACAGTGAGCACTCACCCGGAGCAGTGGGAGCCATGGCTGCGGGGCCCCGGGAGCAATCGGGGAACTGGTGCCTTGCTCAAGGGCTCCACAGCTATTATCTGGGGATCCAATTGGCGACCTTCTGATCTTAAGTCGATCTCCTTATCCACCAGACCACAAACTGCCCCCCTCCCTTTTTTTTACACAAAGGATCACTGCTGGAAGGTTTAAAATTTTTGTAAAATTTTATATTTTAAGTTAGTATAAAAGGCACCCAAGTTAAACTCTCTGGTCTGCGAGGTGAACTGTATTCAGTCTCTGAGTATCCTGTTATCGAGGATTCTCTGTGTTAGGAATCGAGAGATTGAGATTAGTGTTTAGTTCAGTGGTATAGTGTTTCACATCTCGAGTTGGTCGTCATCGCTCGAATGCATTAGCTACTCGTTCAACCATCGTTAAGAGGCTGGCTTTACTAGCTCAGCTCTTAAAAAGGTCCCCTGACTTAATATGCCCTGGTTCGGAGCTCGTAACTCCTCGCTGCTGGCTGTAAGAAAGTTTAAATTATTAAAGTATCAAAGCATTTAGAGCTCTGAAACTATCAGTGTTGTTTTATTGTTGCTTCAGCTCCGGTATGTCTTGTTTAAAGCCCACAAAAATATGAAAAGGATGTTATATAAAAACAATTAAATTACTCAGTTGAAATAAGCTTTCTGATTCTATTGCAAATCACATTTTTCCTATTAAAATATCAATTGGAGAACAATCTAAGTGAAAGAACTTGAACGGCTCCTGGAGAAAACTCTGAGATATAAACTGGGATATTCTATTTAAAAAAAACAGCAACGTTTCCAGGCTTGTGCACAGTAATCATGAGGGTCTATCTGGACCAAATACACTCCTAAAAGAATATAACACTCAAAATGAGTTACAATATCTATGAGGTTATCATATAACCACCAAATATTCACCATTAAAAAAAAACCTACTTTGTATATCACTGAATAAAATTCCCACATTACAATTTAAAAATAAGAGTTTAAACTAATACATTATTGTAGTTCAAGTTGAAGAGCTTAGTGTTAATTTAACTCAATATAGAGAAGGACCAATTAAACTCAGATTCAACACTCTAGATTGTACTGTGTGAGACAAACGCAAGATTTAGTTTGGGGCCCCTAGACTGATATTCTAGAAAAATCCACTTCTTATATTAAAATGAACATCTTAGTAAATGAAGCTATTGAAACAGATAAAATATAGAAAATGTGAAGCATTCGGCTTTCCCAGCGATGGGTTGCGGCAGGGAAGGGCATCCGCTGCGTAAAACATATGCCAGTGAGTTGGCGGTTCATTCCGCTGTGGCGACCCCGAAAGGGAATAAAGCCGACATGAAGATGGATGGATGGATGAAGCATTCGGCACGAGATGAGGCTGCAGCAGCTGTTTGTTGGTGTGCATTCGCATCTTCTGCATGGAGCAAGAAAAACCTATCAGTAAAACATTATTAAATCCTTCCCTTATTTTACTCTTCCTCATTTTTGCCAGGCTTAATTACATCTCTAATACAAAAATGACTACAAATGACGTAAATAATGTTTCAAAGTTCATGAAATGACTAGAATTTTTGCAACCATTCAACAAGCATCAAGGACGATTTCCACCTCCACAAGCATCTGACCGATATGAATAGTTTCTTCAGAAAATGTTTCCCCTATATCTTTTTCTGACCCCAAAAACTCAAACAGCACAGGCACATTCCAAACTGCGTGTGTGACCCATCTTCCTTTTATGATGATGAAAACCAGCACTGGTTTGCTTGGTCTCGGCCTTCAATCCGCATTAATGGAGGGCAGCAGGACTTCTCTCTCATTCCTACCAGAGTAATGGCTGCTTCTCTCACAGATCTTTCTTCTAGTGAGAATACAAACAGCACAAACAATGCTCTGGTTTTCACATAATGCTTGCTTTCGCTCAGGGGAGGTGATGAGAAAAACAAGCTAGCCGGGCCGGTGTTTGTGTGTTATTGTATGGTCTGCACAAAGTAAATAGCAGGAGTTGAATTCAATAAAGCACAGACTGGGGCTAGAGAATGAAAAAAAAAAGATATTATATTTATCTGCTATGAATAAAGGGTTTGGTTGTTTATCGGATGAGTAACAACATATTGTGAATTCGTCAGAGCAGATGTGTGGAAAACAAACAAATCTATATAAGGCATAAGTACATCTGACAGTATGTTGTTGAAGAATAAGGTCTGGTACAATGCTGGGAGCATATAAACAACTACTAGCCATATATATATATATATATATATATCAAAAGTAGACACAAAATGTTTTCTTCCTGTTGTAGAAAATTGCTTTTGTGTCAATTGTAGGCATTTTTCCCATAACAAACATTACTTGTCCCAACTCCCGTCTGTACTTTCAATTTTTACTTGCTCCAAGAACTTCGATTGGTGCATGTATGAAGCAAGTCTTGATACCAGACAAAAGCCACAGATGTACCTTTCCTGGCACGAGTCTCACCACAGCAAAAACCCTTTCTCGAAATTGACAAGCGGATTGGTAACGTTGTAATCCACAGATCTGTGGTGGTGAGAAAGGAGTAGAAAGGCTAAGCTGTCGATTTACTGCTCAATTTACATTCCTGATCTCTGGGTCATGCCCAAAAGAATAGCATTTTGGATACAAGCGACCAATGAGCTTCCTCTATAGGGTGATGGAGGGCTTTCTCAAAGATAGCTCTTTTACATCGAGAGGAGCCAGTAGAAGTGGCTCATGCCTCTGTTCTGGAAGCCTCCTGGACGTTTTTCTAGAGAGCTGTTTCAAAAATGTCCTGCCAGGAGGAGGTCCCAAGGAAAACCCAGAACTTGATGGAGAGATTATGTCTCCAGATTGGCCTGGGAACACCTCTGTATCCCATCTGTAGTGCTGGAAGAGGTGTGCTCTGTGAGGGAGGGCTTCCTCGCTCAAACTGCAGCCTCAGCGACTGCCCCTGAATAACAGGACGAAGATGAATGCATGGATGTATAGATGAAAGCTGATCAGTGTTCATTTCAGAGGTCAATGTTTTTAGTGACCTCTGTCTTGGATTTCAATATCATAACTTGATGGATTTGGGATGAGAAGGTTTTGTGATGATTCTGCTCTCTCAATTCATCACCAGGTGTAAAACCAAGGTCTAAAATCAAACAAACCATTCTTTTTTATCACAAGCCCCTTTCACTTCACAGGCCACCCAATTAAATCACAGCTCTGTGTGTTTCTTTTGTGAAGTTACATCATGGTGTTCGCTGCTTTATTACTTCGCTCGCACATCATTATGTTATGACACCATGCAGTTATGAGTGAGATAATTGGTGGCAGAGCTCAACGTTAATGAAGTTGGAGAGAAACAGACATGGACATCTTAGAGAACTGCTTATTCTTTCTGAAATCAATTAGGTGCAGAGATCACACAACAATGAATATAGCGGAAAAAACTAAAACATAAAAAAGTGAAGCTTCATAAAAGCTTTGACTTGTGTTTATTTTACTGCATAAATCACTTTCCTCTTAATAAACAGCAATTAAAATATTATTTATCAAAGACTCTATTTTAATTAGTAAAAAACATGTTTTGTTATACTAATTTACTCATTTAAATGTTTTTCAAACTAATTTCTAAGGACTTTTGTAATTACTCTGAGATTCTGTCTCCTACTTTTGAAACTCAATTACATTCATTACAACCATGGTGTAGACATTTTTTTCTTTGTCTTGAAAACAAGCTTATTTACCTCCTTGAGTAGTCTAACGTCTTGGCATGAGATTTAGCATTGTAATGTCTTACAAGAAATTAGTAAAGCATTGAGCTCTCATTTTTCATTTTGAATTCTCCAGTCGTTTATTGCTGTTCTTTGCTTCACATGATAGACAGATCACATAACTGCCAGTGGCCATCTTTGTTTTGATTTGTATGATTGTTTGGAGCACATGGTCTTATATTGTCAGAATCCAAGACCTGAACCCAAATGCAGGAACCAGCTGAGGAACAGGAAGTAAACAAAAATATTTATTTGGCAAACGTAAATCCGCTCACTCAAAAGGAGGAGGTAGCATTTAAATAAGTACAACAAAAATCCACTCTCTCAACCGAGGACGTAATGCAAAGCTAGAAGGAAGAGTAAACTGTAGATGGGAGGCAGGCAATCAGGACCAGGAGTGGCAGGCAGACAATCCGGGTGAGCAGAGTCTGGGAACATAAAAACAAACTGATTCAAGCAGTAATTTCAAGGTGGAGAAGGTAGCAAACTCCTTGCGGACAAAGTAGTGATCTACCATTTCACGTTGACGGACTAGCAGTGGATGGAAGAGGTTCACATGGGTTTAAATGCTCCACAGACTCGATGACTTGCAGGTGATTCCACTTCCAGCAGTCAGTTGTAATCGGCCTCACCCAGGAAAGCCACAGCTCACACGCAACCAATTAAACATAAAACATTCAAACAAATACAACACAATAGAACATGACATATATTCTGGTGTTTCTAACATTTCCCTTGCTCATAAGTTTAGAATTAAAATATCAGATGAGCTCTCCACACTCCAGACCAGTCTCCAAACTTCCGTTAAACTCATCAAGAACATACTAGAAGGACAAAACGTAGATAAAAAGATACAGGCAATATTCACATTTATCAAAACCAGTGAATTAATCCAAAGAACATAGGTACATAGCATAAGGTACATCATTCTCTGCACACTCCACTCTCGCAGACGAAGAACTCAAGAAGAAGAAGAAGATACAGACACAAAAAGAAGCTCTGCTGGTGATGACCGGAAAGAGAATTTTCTTTTTTCAAATACAAATTTCTTTTTATATTTGTGTGAGCTGCTTAGCCCAAGCATTAAAGGTAAGTCATGAGTCATGAAACTAGTTTGGAAGCTTCTGATTGGCTGATTTAGCTGCAGAGTTGAGGAGTCAGTTATTCTATTGTATAGTTTTTTTTGTTGTTGTTTTTTTTTGTCTATTGGACAGCATTTTAACAGTTTTGTAAAAAAAATTCAATTGAATTAAATGAAATGGTCTAGGAAAATACGTTGGTTTAAAAGTAATGGTGAACATGTACTCGGTTTTTTAGGCTCTTGTCCCCAACAACATTATGGCTCTCCTCTCCTTTTGAGTAGAGATAAACATTGTAGTATTTATTTAACGCAGCAGTTGTGTACTCACATGCAAAAATTAAACTGTGAAATATTAACTCTAACATGTTGAATAGTGCTCAAAGCAACACTTTGTTTACGACGTTGATGGAGTCAAGGACACTTCTCTACCAATCTTTTAGATGTTTACCCTTTTAAATAAAACTAAAACATAATTCAACCAGGTGAATGGGTTGAAAACTGAATTCCAGGTCAAATTGCTGTCCTTGGCCACAAACTGTTTTGAAAACCAGTTTCAAGTTCAAGAACACCCTTCAAGGAATGCAGCGAAACAGAGAAACAAGTAAAGGATTCATTTTGGGGGAAGTTGTCTAAATACATGAGAACATAAACATAAAATTAAATAAAATGCACGAAAACATTGCATTTTTTTTTTTGCAATTTGCCAAAAATGCAATACATATACACACTTAAATTGCATTGTACACTGCAGTAAAAACAAAACAATGTTATATTGAATAGATAGTGGTAGAATTTGGATGGATGCAAACCTGATTTTAGTCATTTATTGAAGCAAGTATAAATAAAATATGCTCAAAAGTGGAATCTGGTCTTAATCCAAGAGAAGCGTTTGATTGAGCAATGCAGATGTTGCCGAGTAGAACCAAATGCAATCACTTTTGAACTGTTTTCCTGAGAGTGAAATGTCATGCTTTTGGGAGTGCGGATAACCACCAACTTCATAGCACCTGAATAAAAGAGGAGCTCGGTTCATGTGCAGTGAACCGAAGAAATGAACTGCCTTAAAAACATATCAGCCTCTTCCTTCTGCCTGGCTGCATAATATTTTCAGAGCCCTGAAATAACAATGTCAACACAGGGCTTGTTTGTTATTATCGTCTGCAAAGCAAATCCTGGATTTCTCCGCAAATTGTGCACTGTCTAGACTCTGAGCTCTGGCGGCATGGAAAAAAGTTTAATGTATTCCGAATGAGGATGAATTTTAATGAGCACTTTGCTGTTTAATGCTGACATTAAACCTTGGTGAAATCCGACCTATAACTAGAATCCTGATGAAAAAGTTTGGCTCACAAAAGACAAATGTTTTAAAATGAGTTCTGAGTTGGGTGCACTCTCTACAACGTTAATTTCAATGAACTAAGACCTGATTGAAAACGAAAGTGAGGTTCTGGCCCTTTTGAAGAAAAGATTTGAAGTAGTTAGTTTTTGCCCCTCCGTAAACCATCAGCTCAAGTTTGCTTTAACTTTTTTTTTTTTATCAAAAGTGTGATTAAGCTGGAAACCCGGCGTGAAAGAGCACAGGAAAATCATCTGTCGATTCCAGAGTGCATTCCTCTTCTGGGGTTTGACGTCATCTCTATGTGACTGCTGTAATGACTCACTCAAGCTGCAGTGGTTAAGAGGTCCGGTGCAGAAAGGAAATGATATATTGATGTTTGTATTCTAATCCTGTCTTCAGAAAGGTTCTTCAGTTGTTTCAAAAGCAATTTGATTTAATTAGCTTTCGTTTTAAGAGCTAGTTTGACGAAAATGTAATTTCACAGTTTGACACTACAGCTGACATGAATCTGAACGACGATTCAGTAAAATCAGGCCCATCATGTAAGGAAGCGATATCGGGAGCCTGAAGGAGAATAAATAATCATCTTATACCACACAAGGAGCAGGAAAAAATAAACATAGCAACACTGAAATCCATGCAACATGGTTTACGAAAGACAAGGAATCACTGTTGCAACTCCTCAGTAAGAAAACTTGCTATTGGCTGACTGAAAAGTCGCCAGATGACATCATCATCTGATTTGCATAAAGACCACGTGATGTGCGTGAAATCTCCAGCCCCCCAAATGGGTTTTTATCAATACCAAACAACACAAACGTATTTCATATACACGTGTTTCACATCATTATTAAATGAACATTTATGGATGTTGTGTGAGGGCGGAAGACCTCAAGCATACTTTTGATGTGAAATAAAATATTTTCCAATACTCATTGTTTTTGTTATAAAGATGCACAATCTCAAAATCTTTTTCTCTGTCTCTGGAGTAGTATATTAATAACAACCCTCCCTGCGAGCATAGATTTGCAGCTGCTCCTTCATCGGAAAAGCCTGTCAGCCAAAATGAACAAAGTCGCTTAAAGTTGCCAGGAACATCAAGAAAATTCAACAGGCGATCCCTAATTATAGCAATAAAGTTAATCAAGTTGGCAAAACTGCAGGGAATGAATGTTGAAACTCAAATACAAAACTAACAACTAGGTGATTGTATAATAGTAGTCACGTTTCCTTTTCACCAAATTGCACAATTTTGGTCTGGTACATCTTATCACATAACCAATAGTTTGATGGGACAAAAGGCCTCATTGATGGGCCATCATGACCCCCCCCCCCCCTCTCCCCATTACAAGGCATCCCCATTTTGGGAGAGTTCTGTGACAAGTGCTAAATGTATGGGAGAACAAAATTAATTCAAAGTCTAACTGAAGAACTGAGTGTTAAAGCTTATCAACACCCCAACAGATTCTTTTTTTGTTTGTTCTTTTTTTAATACTTTTTATGTCTTTACTTAAAAGTGTGGACAGTGTGCTTGGAAGAGAAGATGAAGAAACTGTTTAGCTGGTTTTATGGATACAGCTGAGATTATTGTGTACATGTTTTTCCTCTATGTTTGAAAGGAAATATGCGTCAGATTTGTACAGTATTGTAGCGCCACCCTGTGTCTGGGAGAGCATAGCTTGTACCAAAAATTCATCATGAGAAGCAGGGAGCACTCCTGCATCACACCTTACTCATTTACTCATCCATTTTACCCAGCTAACTAATGACGTTTCATTGTGTAGCGGCCTTTAGATACAACAATATTGGAATTCTACAAAAAACTTTGATTCCGTCTGATACTTCTTATTATGTAACCAGTCATAGTTTGCGTTTGATGGGACAAAAGACATCATTAGTGGGCCTTTATGAAGACTCCTGAAAAAAGAAAATGTAGATTTGTGTCGCTCTCACATGTTTTATATACTATAAAAATGATATAATAACCACTCCAGGCCAGGTCTGGTGGATAAGAAGATCACCATCTTGAAAGGTCAGAAGTTTGCTGTCTGCCCCCCCGGCTCCGCAGCCATGGCTCCCACTGCTCCGGGTGAGTGTTCACAGTGTGTTTGTTCTCTGCTGTGTGTGTGTGTAGACTGGGGTGGGTTACATGCAGAGCACAAACTCCGGGCATAAGTCACTCCATATCTGTCCAACTGCTTACTTTAACTTCACATTGTTTATTAATTTGTTTTTAAATCTGCCATGCATATTTAATTATTGGTTATGAATAATTGTAATTGTGATATTGATTGCTTGATTTGGTTATCAATAATTACACTTCCAGTGCATTGATCATCACTGGTCTTAAAATCTTGAGATATTAACATAACAGACTAGAGATGACTTAAACCAACACATGGTTGAGACCATTCAGAAGGTGAAGGTGCCCTTGTGAAAAATAGATGAGAACAGTTTGTGATGGTCTCATTGTTCTGATAACCTTAAGTAATGTAGTTTTCATCGTGTGTGTAGTTTTGATTTAACCAACGTCCTGTGTACTAACTTTATAACTATAAACTATAACTATATGAACAGCATTCACTACAATTGCACGCATTCACATGCGCCATATATACCTGTGCACTCTAATCCATACTAATAAACACTGAATACTCCTGGGAGCGGCCGCATCATATTTATAAACAGAGCGAGGTCAATTTTTCACAAGAGTACACAGTATAAATCTTAATTGCTGGTAGCTTCTGCTTTATATGAAATAAATAGCCGGATGGAGAGGCATATATTGCAGCTGAGGTGTCAAAGCCTTCGGGCTTGTTCTAATGCAGCACAAAAAGATGAAATTAAAAGGTAATAAATGGCTCAGCAGTGAAATTAATTTTCAGGGGATATTCCCACTCCTGGCATTGGCTTTCATGCAAGAGTGTGTGGGCTGATTTCTGTAGCTCTAGGGGTTTGAATAACCCTGGAAATATGCAGAGCCCCCCTCAACATGAGAGTAACCCAGCTATTGCCTCTTTTTATGAAAGAACGCCTACACGGCTTTCTAAAACTGAGACTCTGGTGAATGCTGAATTTGATACTTTTATTAAAAGAGACAATGGATTAAAGCACATGGCAATAAAGTGACTGTCAGTTCATTTGCCAAACTGTTTTTGAAGGATGGTTCACTAACTCGTCAGTCATAAATATTTCTTCATTTCTTTTTGTTTGTTAGAATTTACATTATATATGTTTTCATTGTCTGATTTTCATTTAAAATTGCAACTGATTTGAACTTCTGCCAAAATGCCAAGTTCCTTCTGTTCTGCTGGTCTTCACTGGTTTACAGCGAGTGCTGCATACATTCACAAGGTTCCGTATCTCATCTCGTAGTGATGGGTAAACCGAGGCTTTGTGAAGCACCGAAGCAGATGAATCAAGTTTTGGACTAATGCAGCCACTCTCTGATCAATCCTAATACTTTCATGAAACACTGGCCACTTCAGATCATTTCTCCATTAACTTTGCCGAACTATCTCAATGTTATGAAATGAATCATTTTTATCGCCTAATTAAACAAACAATATGGACATTCATGTACGTCTAACACAGTGTTTCTCAATTATTTGCTGTCATGCCTCCCTGGGAAGAAGAAAACATCTCGCAACCAGAAACCTCCTGATTTCCCTCTTGATACAATATAGGAATTGACTGAACTGCAGTTCCTCGACCGGCCACGAGGGGCTGACTTAAGACGTGAGCATGAACGATCCAGAGTCCAAAAGACAAACACAGGAGAATTCATAATGTTAAGGTAGTTGGAGGATGATAATTGCTACAGCAGTCCTTTAGAAGGAAGGATGATCCAGAAGGATTGAAAAAAGTCTTCAGGTGGAATGGAATTAGTATTTGAGAGCTCTAATGACTATGTGGCTATTCTAATGTACTTAACAGCAACACTGAAGTTCTATAAAATAAAAGCTTGCTTTAAAACAAGATTCCAGTAAGCTCATGCTCTCACCTCTCCAATCCAGTTCTTTGTAATCACGTCACTTGATGCAGTGTTGCGGGTTAAAATCTATTTGAACTTTTATCACAGCAGAATCTGAAATCGCACACATAGGCTGAAACTTACATTTTTCCGTCATCATATGTGAACCCATAAAAGTCAATGGAACTATTTCATAGTGTGACCTTGGCATCTGGTATAATGCGGATCTTGTATAATGGGCTTCAGGTGTCGGGCTCAGTTTGTCTTTCTCTTGGTTCTGTACGTGTCAAGTGTAGACTGATCACCATTTTCTTTTCCCTCATTAGTGCTGATTTGAACTTCTGCCAAAATACCAAGTTCCTTCTGTTCTGCTGGTCTTCACTGGTTTACGGCCAGTGCTGCATAGTTCTATGCCATACATTCACAAGGTTCCATGTTTCGTCTCGTAGTGATGAGTAAACCGAGGCTTTGTGAAGCACTGAAGCAGATGAATCAAGTTTTGGACTAATGCAGCCACTCTCTGATCAATCCTAATACTTTCATGAAACACTGGCCACTTCAGATAGTTTCTCCACTAACTTGGCTGAACTATCTCCATGTTATGAAATGAATCATTTCTATCGCCTAATTAAACAAACAACATGGAAATTCATGTACATCTAACACAGTGTTTCTTAATTCTTTTCTGTCATGCCTCCCTGGGAAGAAGAAAACATCTCGTGCACCCCCTCACACGACTATAAATAGATAATATATAAATATAAGAATATAAATGAATCATTTGGCTATGAAATTGTTATAATTACACCTCTTTATAACACTGTATCCTTATTAAAGTATAAATATTTTAATTATGTTAAATATTTTTTCACTTGAGGGTCTGCTTTTGTCTACACTTCATACTCATACTCTGTACTGTGTGCAAAGCGCACATGCTCAGTACAAACGAAACCCCTACATCACCGAGCGAATGCTCCCTGCGCACACTCTGCCAATGAGAGCGCCACTGCCCCCTAATGTAGTGGAGTGGTATTGCACTTTATTCTAGAATAGTAAAAAAATCTAAATAGAATATTAAAAAGCATATTCTCTGAGGTCAAACGCGCCCCCCTTGATGGAGCCTGGCGCCCCCACTATTTGAGAAGCACTGGTCTAACAGCACATCTGGGAAAGAGTATTCAGACATCAATCCTAAGCAGTGACACCCTTCTCGAAAGGCACAGATACACATTTTTATTTTAAAGTTTGTTTCACGATAATGATCTCCTGATAACAACAGGTTGGCATTATTATTATTACCAGTCCTCAGCGAGGGACCCATAAAGTATTTTAAAACATTTGAAGGCTAGTTAGGCCAAAGCCTTGTTACGGTTTTCAATCGAGCTTTAGACATTTCGTAATGTCTGAGTTTTTGATCTCGGCACAGTGTCGCAACGTCAGTTTCTCTGCAGCCATCAATAGAGTCTCGTCTGATCTCATCCTGCCCTGTGTGTGTGATTCTACCGCTGCATCTCTAATCTCATTCTGCGCTGCCCCCAGTCTGGAGCTACCACTGGAGACTGCTGACCAGTATTTTGTTTGTTTATCCCCCTGAAGGGAAGAATCTAAGTTGCTGTTTTTCCTAGTGACCTGTGTTTTTATGTTTTCTCTCTTCAGCGTCTGCACACACCAGCTTGGCTCAACTCGATATTGTCTGAGGAGAATAAAACCTTGAGCTCATATGCTTCGGGTTTCACGTCTATTGCCTGACACAGAATCAGCAAACGCTGGTGAATCTGAGAATTTTCATGTACTCATTTGAATTAACAAGGTGTGTTGATTACAAAGCATTATTTATAACATTAGAATGGACGTGCATGGTTTTAAATGAGAGATCACCAACAAAACTGTAGGTGGGCCAACTGCATTATACAACTTTTGAAAAGCAATGCTCTGACATATGGACCCTTCCAATAATTCCTCTCAACAACTTTTACCTTCTTTTGGTAGTTACAGCGTGTCAGAAGTTGATAGTGGCTGAAAGCCTCAGCTGAACAAAATTTTCTGCATTCTGAAAGACTTAAAGTATAGTATGATTCAAGACTTACCCGTAATGTGTATTATTTATCTAGTCAGATGAGAAAATAACAATGTTTTTGTTCCCTGAATGCCTACAGGCAAAGAGCTGTTTGAAATGGAAGTCATAAAGCAAGAACTGATGTTTCAGATCGTCCGAGACACTCGCGTTGATTCACGTTTTTAATTAACTTAAGAAAGGCATATATAAGTTTACAACATTTGGAATGTTAGTGCACTGTTGCACTTAATTAGGGGAGAAAGGGATTAGGTTTTTATGTGTTTAAAAATACACAAAGGGAAGAGGGAATTAGTTTTATGTTGTATCATGTTTAGAGTGTTACTTTGGGGTCATTGATCAATTTGAGGATTTTTTTATCACTTTTTAATCACAAAAATACACAGAGGGAAATAAGCAGAATAAAGGTGAAAAAACTTCTCTTTGTTTTTGTAAAGTTTTTAAGTGCTCCTGGAAGAAAAGAGTTGTTAGTTCATTTTCTAATAACCTATGTATTTGATGCATTCCTGTAACTGAAACATTATAATTGTAAAATTGGAATTAAAAATGTATAAACATACAAATAAAAACTACAGTTATGTTTGTTTTACATTTTTTTTGAAAATTTTTTGAAAATTTAAACAAATTTTAAGTTACATAATATTTTTTGTTAAATGACTTTTTTACTGAAGAATCTATGCTTTTTAAAGTATTATACTTAATAACTTTTTGTCATTTTGTATGAGTTAAAAATGTGTATATATGTATTTTAACATACATTTGTAAATTTATATATAAATATCAGTTGATTAAGTTGTTTATTATTAAGTTGTTTCATTGCTTTTTATATTTATTTTCTTTATACAAACTTTTTTCATGGTGCATGTATTACTGCAGTTTTTAAATGAACTTTTCTTTGGTTTTTCTACATTCCAAAACTCATTCAGACTTTAAAAAAACTTTATTTCACAAGCAAACATTTTTTATCAACAAATGCAAGCCTTTAATCCACCTCTCGCTCTCTCTCTCTCTCTCTCTTCCTCTGTAGCTGATTTTTTTCATGTTCTGATTAATAACTCTCATTGCTTTGAGCGTATCATAGCAAACAAACCTCTCACCCGCAGAAGCAAAGCTTAAGGGAGAGAGAGAGAAAAAAAAATCATCGCTGTCTTTTCATCAAGCATGGTATCTGTCAACACTGAATTATTAGAGCGCATCCAATCCTGATTTAAATCTATTTCCCCACAAACCAACATGCAAATTAGCTCTGACCTTATAGGACTTAACCCCAAGCAGCTTCAACACTCTCATGGTGAAGGTGTTCCATATTCATGAATGAAGCAAGTCGTCATTGTGCGTATTTTTACCAAAATCCAAATAGGCTTTAAAGAAAAAAGAAAATTAGCGGAAAAAATATCTGAATTATCATGTATAAAAAATATATATTGAGATCAGTTTAAGAAGTGACATTATTTTTTATATGTATGTATTTTTTTAAATAACATTTATATAAAACAGTCTCCATTAACCACCACCACTCAGCCTCTTTGGTCTCTTAATGTAATTTCCCCGTGGCTGGAGTACATTTGCTCCAACAATGCAAACTTGTATATCCAGTTTCATCAGAATCAGAACCTTTTTGATCTGATCTGCTGTCTCTGTTCATTGACCGCCATCACATCACATCACCGAGCAAAGTCTAATCTTTTATGTACTCGTCATAAGACATGATGTTTCATCCATAACCTCATCAGACAAGAATCCCTCAGAGAACAGCCATCTTTGTAATCAGAGCGAATGTGTGTATTCTCATTACACTAATGCGTTAATAATTGATCAGGCTCCATATAGCACATATGGAACACAGATATCAGTGAAAAATGCAGCCAAAGAGGACAGGTTAGATTTTTACCGCAATGCAGGTTTTTCCCCTCTTCTTTGGTACTGGAATTCATCTTGAATTCACGCTGCATATTATCTGTCTCTCAGGTCCCTGAAGCCTGACTACTGCCTTCCTTTTGCTCGCCTGGATCCTTGTTAAAACAATGCTCTGAGAAAGAGAGGACACCTCGGTGTGCTCAAGCAATTATCTACAGCTCTGGATCGATATTTGATTTTATTGAAGCAACCTTGCCTTTTGTGATATGAGGTGTCCTGATTAACAGATGTTTATGGGACTCTGCTGTGCACAGCGTCGGGTCTCAGTCAGGGATTCAAGTTGTTGCTATAAAGTTCCCATTTAATAAAAACATGAAGTTGAATTAACTGAATACTTTAATAAAAGAATGCATTTGCTTACAGATTCCTTAAAAAAATTCTGATGCTGACGGATTCACGTGTTTAGACAAATCCAGTTGCACCCATTGTCTGATTAAAGGGTTCCACACTGGGCACATTTTGCAATATTACTCAGATGTTGTAGAGTTTTGCTCATTTCAAATTGTTAAATAGTATTGCTTTTCCCCCCTCTTCCCCTGAGGTCACTGCTGAACTTGTAACTTCCTGGTTTCATTTCTCAACTCTTTCCAGTGGGTTCTGAGATGAATGGAAACAAGCTCTAAAGTAACTAAAGAGGTTTAACTAACAAGGTTCTAGCCTTCAATCCCTCAACCTATACTGTGGGAGGGAAATCCTTTATTTCTACCAGTCACATACTCTGAAAACTCTTTTGATAGTTATGGAGGGTCATTAGGGTCAAAAGACACTAAAGTCTGAGATAGAACATTCTTTTAGATCCATCTGTGAGCCAAAAGCATCTTGGAGCTCCACGTCTGGACAAGGGAAGCTTCTTATTTCAGACATTTCAAATCTGGCCCAGTTCATCCTCCCAGGTAAGTTTGCAAACTCCAGTCAATCTGGCCCCTCGGCTCAGGCCCCAAGCCAGCCGAGGCCCCCAGCTCAGTGTCTGAATCTGTGCTGTCCTCATACCTCCATCTCTTATGGCCATCACAAACCTGGACAAATTTCTTCGAGACAAAACAATTGGCGTGGATGCAATTACGCATGTTTGGTCGATCAATAAAGCAAATAGGCCAAAATTAAATCTACCCTGCCAAGTGGCCATGAGGGGAATCAATGAAAGTCAAAGGACTATCATGTGCTCAAAGGACTGTTGGGACATAAAAAGAATAGCTGGGTGGAGCTCGATACACTAGCTCGCATTGACCTCACGACAGGAAACAATGAGAAGAAGAGCCATAGAAGAAGAAAACAAAGGAAAAGAGAGCTACAGAACAGCAACCTCGTTGTCGCCAGAGGAGCTGCTGGAGCTAGAACAGCTGGAGCTAAGTTTGTTCAAATAAATTCGTCCCAACAAAATCCAGACAAACCTGATCTACGAACCCTTTCTTCTTCTGTGTGTTCAAAGCTAGTGTCATATACAAACAGTTGTTTAGCGCCTTCATGTGGCCAGGCACGCAAATGTTGTCTTCCGAGAGCCATCAAAGGGCAAGGCGTGTGACTGCGTCAACATTTAAATACCAGAGGTGTGAAGAAGGCAAAAAAGCAGACAATCCATCTGAGTGAGAAAGGATTTTCAATTTCAACGTTCAGGCAGATAGCTGCGTCTCAGTGCTGCCTTATAGTTTCTCTTCAGAGTATCACGGTCTTTCAACTCCCTCACTGAACCTGTCACTGTTTCAGCTTCCTCTTCAAGTTAGTCAGGACTTTTAATACTCTCTCCATGCCAGAATGAGTTCTTAGTTCTCAAAGTCAGACAGGGTCTAAGTTCACCTTCATCGCTGACAGTGTTCCTAGTTCCACTCCCAAGTCAACCGCGGCCCTATCTTTTCCCAACACAACTTCAATCCACTGCAGAGGTACAAACAGCTCCAGAGTTCACTCCGGTGGCAAAAATAACCTCGGGGTCCACTCTAGAGAGTGAGAACCACTCAGTCAAAGAACCCTCACCAGCATATCCTAAGATCCCAGGAGGTTGTCACATTTGGGAGCGGTTGTGCAGTGTGTTTTGCACAAGCAATAACATGCAGTTTTAGTTCAGACACTGTGAAAAAAATAAGATTTATCCTGCAAATGAACACAAGTTGACCAATCATCTGTACAGTTGTTGAGAATGAAAAAACATTTAATAACTAACTTGATTGTACTTAACTAACTTTTATTGTACTTAAACAATAAAAGTGAAGACATTAAAACCACAAGACTAGAAACTCTGTGTCAAAGCCAACAATCTATGAGTAGGTTTTTAAATAGTAAACTAGAAATCACAAAGGATATTCTTTAAACAGATAATAAATTATAGTCATAGTCACAACATCTCACTCTGCTTTAAAAGTCTTTTGTGTTGTATTTTAACAAACATTGTCCTGTTGAACATTTTTGGTGATGCTTAGGTTACCATGTATTCTGAAATAAATTCCCTCTGGATGCCTCTACATCACAAGAATGATTGTTTCCTGGTCATCTGAAAGCTGCTGTTTGTAGACTTACTTGAAACGTCTGTGACATCCGATGTCACCTGATCCACAAACTCAGTGCCAAGAAACATCACTACATCAGTATAAACACTCATTAAACAAACTGAGTTTTTTCAGCAATCGGCCGAGACGTTCCATTGCTTGGCTTTAAAAATCAGGACAAAAAGCCTCCAGAGTGTCCATGTTGTGCCACTGCCAAAAAAAGGAGAAAGAAAGAATATGGTCAGAGAGATGTTTAAACCCATCTGGCAGCTGTTCAAGTGAATGATTATATTCTAAGCATTTGCTGCTTTTGAAGAAGGGCTAATCGTTTGGGGAGGAACTGAGGTGTAATAAATGAAATAACAACTCTTTTGCCCAATCCTGACAGAGTACACAGGGGCTCAGCAATCCTTTGTTTGCACTGGACCATCTTTATCTGGCTGATATTTAGGTACTTAGTCTTATTTGACCAGCAGACAAACAACAGTCTGAATCCATTTATCTAAACTCAGATCGTTTAGTCTTTACAGGATGAAATAAAGAAACTGCAGGCATGTTTGAAATACAGTTTGCAGTAAAAGTGTTTACTCTAGCAAAACTACTTCGTGTCTTGTTGCTGTGCTCAAGCCTGCCATGACAAGAAACCGTTTAAAGGTCTCTAAACACCTATTTTTTGAGATTTGATTAAATGTTCTGATGGCTTCTCTGTGGGGTGTTTTTTCAGGAGCTTCACACCTCTGCTGTTTATACAGGGATGCTCCTCGCCCGTGGATGGCGTCCGGGGGTATCAATCTGTTGTTTGTGAAAAGAACGAATCTTCAAAATGTCTTGTGAGTAGCATTTTTTATTGGTGAGTGAACCGTTTTCTTTGGTGCGTGCGGATCACACTGTTGATAATCAGAAGACACAGATGAGAGTTAATTTACCCAGAGTGTTGTTTTTTGCAAAATTTTAGTAATACTTTAGTACATTTTTAATAAAGTAGACCAGATTTTATTCCATATGAACAATATAAATGAATCATTCAAATGATTCATAATTTATGGATGAAAGAAAATCTAAAGAACAAATCAGCAAAATAAACGAAAGTTCATATCTCTACTCAGTAGAAAACAGTGACATGCTCGGTTGTTTTATAATCTTTGTGGGCTTTGTCGAACAACTCTTGATGGTCATACAACAACAAGACGAACTTCTATATGACCATATTCTTTCGTGATCTCTTCTGTGTATCGAGCACCACCCAGTAGCTCACGAGCGAACTTTCATTGATTGTTCCCTGATAAGACAGAGCCTAACTTTTTCAGTGTGTGCCCATGTTTGGGCAGATGTATGAGCTTGCATACTCATTGTTTTGGACAGAAAATTAGTATAAGTGTGTAATGACATTAAACCTCACCCTGGGAACAGAGTTTGGCAATTCTCACTTCTCTCTTACACAGCTGATTGGCTCCTTTTTGTTAGTTATGATTGATTTATCATTCACCAGGATGCAGCGGAGAAGAGAGGAATCGAACCATTCAAGTGCAAATCCTAAACGCTTCCGTAGAGCTATCGGGCTGAAACTTGTTGGGTAAAAGCGCTGCCCATATCAAACGCAATTGAGCTTTTTTAATAATGTATTCTGAAGATATTAATTTTTCCCATAAAAATATTACAAATAAAACACTTCTATTCCAGGATTATTAAAAAGGCTTTCAGAGCTGTCCAGCCACACAGCTCTAGTCCTCTCCCTCAATTTGTAACTTGAACATTTTGTTTTAAAGCCCTTTTTAACCATTTAACTTTTGTACATGATTAGGTTATAATTATCAATGTTATGCTGCTAGTTGAGGGCATTGTTTACACACATATTATGTTATCTGGCTCTCCGGATATTATTGAAATGCATAGTTACGTCTTTGGAGTTCTTAATATCTGTGTGTTGCTTTAATTTGGCTACATTGTTATTTGAAAAATAAAGGTATTTGCTTTATAAAAGTGTGTAACTTTAGTGGTGAAAAACGAAGGAGAAGTCAGGAGGAACCATTGACCACCAGACAGCTCCACTTTATAAAATCTGGCCCTCTTTGCAAAAAGTTTGGAGAGCTCTGTCATGCACCAATCCTACAAAATCCCTGACAAAAACAATTGCACGTTTGCATTATAAGAATTGCGGCTGGTTTGAAGACAAATTTTATCCCAACTTACATGGTGATTTAGTGATTTAGCTCTTCAGACACGACCTGCACAAATTTTAGGATGCTTTTCAACACGTTTTCCTCAATCAAAAGTGAAATCTTTTGATGCATGCATTTAGGAGAATGATACCATGCATGCTAAGACGATATATTTCCCTCACTCAAGCTATTCTGTTCTCAGACCTCGAGGAGGATGCTCTGAAACTCAATCTTATGTGGTTTACCCTTTTATTCTGACAAAGATTTCCAGGAAAGAACTGTAAAAGAGCACGGCAGATGAAGCTCTGGGAAAAACAGGAGATACCGGTAAGGCTGACTTTTCCTTTTCCATTATGGCACTCAGAAGAATCCCTTTCAGCTAATCTCAAGGTTGTCTGTGCGAAAGTATTGTTCAGACAGCAGACTCCGGCCCAATACTGATCTATTTGATGCCTTCTCAGAACTCTCAGGCCTTATCCCAGGGTCCGTGATTTCTATTGCAGGGGATTTAGATTTCAGTAAATGTGTGAAATGAATACACACGCTGGATGCTAATGGTTGGCCATTAGAGGAGCGGAATTAGAGAGGCCCTGTCCTATTGTAATATACTAATGGAGGACAAAGTTTAGTCTATTAATTCAGACGATTAAAGGATTATTATATCCAAGTAATTTAAGTGAAGACATGTTTTCAGATGTTTTTTTCTTTTTCTGGCAAGTTCACATCACAATTTTAATGGAAAATGTAATCTTTATAAATAATGGCAGTAATATAGCTGTCACACCCAGCACCTGCACCGACACCCCTCATGATCCATCTGCACCTAGCCAATCCTGAGAACCATCACCTGAGTACTAATCACCCGCACCTGTGTCCTTCAATCACACCACCACTATAAATACTCACCCAGTTCACTCCATCCTTGTCCCGGATCAAGGTTACATGAGACTCACCACTCCTGAAGATTCACCTGTATAGTCTGTCTGAGCCTGCCTGTCCCTTCCTGGAAGTTAGAGAGAGAGAGAGAGAGAGCATCTTAAGGGAAGTGATTGAACTGTGTACTGAACTCTTGTGTCTTAACTTACCCGTGCTTACGGAGTCGCCTGTCTGCCTGTCTTCAGAATACCATTGAACTGTGTATTCTAACCCACTGTTAATAAACTTCACTTACCTGCATCTCCCTCATCTTCTCCCTTTGTGTGAGCATAACAATAGCTATAATGTTTTCTATAAGATTGTGTTTGTATGGGCGTGTGTGATGTTTGGGATGGTCCAAATGGGAGTGACGTAGCGAGGTGGGAATTGTACTGGGGTGAATCTAATGAATTATCTCAAATGTGTCCTCGTCTGTCCTGCCTCGCTTGTTTCTCGGACGTCCGCTGTTTCTCTTTCTCTCTTCCTGTTTCTCTCTCTCTCTCTCTCTCTCTCTCTCTTCCTGTTTCTCTCTCTCTCTTTCCCTCTTCCTGTCTCTCTCTCTCTCTCTCTCTCTCTCCCTCTTCCTGTCTCTCTCTCTCTCTCTCCCTCTTCCTGTCTCTCTCTCTCTCCCTCTTCCTGTTTCTCGCTCACTCTCTCTCCCTTTCTCTCTCTTTCTCTGATGCCTGCAATGTATGGTTGCATAAACCTCCATTGATAAGGTATGATTTTATCAGGTTTGAGTAATAAAATTGCTGTTTGCTGCTGTGTTCATAAATTATGACTCTTGAGTGTTAATTTCCATGACACAATATATCTAAACATATCTCAGCCTCAGTTTTAATTCATTTTTTAATTTTAAGTGTATCATTTGCTTACAAAAATGCATTTATTTTATTATTATTATTATTAATTGTAAAAATTGTAACAAGGACCCTAAGCACTCCCCTCTCCGCTGCTTGCGTGTAGAGACCAATGCCTTTCGTCTGCGAGAAAAAACTACCTTGTAACTTGATCACCACATTGCTTAGATTAAACAGAGGTCTTATTTGTTTGTTATGAGAATCATACAACAAAAAAACAGCGTTTGTGGTCACCGGCAGCAGAATCAAATACGCTGGGATAACACAAAACTTATTTCCTTTTAAATTATATGGATTCAAACATGTTCTGACGGACAAACACAAAAACAGGTAGCACTTAATAATAACCACTCTCTACTAATCATTTATTAAGCATTAACAAATAGTTAATACGTAATTTATAAACCATTATTTCCATGTTATTACACATTCATAAATGTAACTTCAAAGGATTTATTTCTGATTTATAAGTGTCTATATGATATGCTTAAAATACAAATTTTATTACTTATAAATTCAATTAACCAGTTAGTTATTAGTTGTAAGTGATTCATGAGAACATTTAGAACATGTTAATGAATGATTATTAAACTATTTAAAAGCACATTCATACATCTCATTATTCAGAGATATAGTAACAGTTACTAAGTGTAATAATAAATACTTTATTAACACATAATCCTACTGTAACTCATGATCAATTCAACTACTTCTAACTACTTGCTAGTTAACTGTTTGTGTGAGCATATAATATTACTATATTCTATTTACTTTTAACTTGAGCAATTTATTTATATTTATCTGCACAGTGCGCTTTTCGTCGGTTTAGAATAAGACTGACCCTTTAAATTGGTCATTTGTTAATGCTTTATAAGTCATAAATAGTCCTCACTTTAGATGAGCTCACACAAACAGTTAACTAGCAGCTATTAAATGCTTTATATAGTTGAATTAATCATGAGTTATAGTAGGATTATCTGTTAATAAAGCATTTATTATTACACTTAGTAACAGTTGCTATATCTCTGAATAATAAGTAAGTAAGTAAGTAAGCTTTTATTGTCATTTCAACCATATACAGTGCAGTACACGGTGAAAACGAAACATTTCCCCACGACTAAGGTGCTACATCAAACAACATAAATTTACACTACAACACAGAATTATCATTAAACTAAGCTAAGCTATCGAAGTACACTATCAAAGATGAATGAATGTGCTTTTAAATCATTTAATAATGATTTAATAACGTCTTCTAAATAATCTCACGAATCTAACCTACATCTAATAACTAAATGGCTTTTCAAATAGTGAAAAGTTAAATTTATAAATGATAAACCGATCCTCAATAAAGCATGAAATGAATGTTATAAGCAACATATATTGATGGTTATAAACCTGAAATAAAGTCATATTTCGAAATTGCGTGATAACATAGAAACAATGGTAAGTAAAAGAGTTATTAACTATTTATTAATGTTTAATAAATTATTACTAGCGCGTGGTTACTATAAAGTGCTAGTAAAAACAGTGTAGTCACAAACTGATGTGAGGCTGGGTTGGCGTCCCGCGGTAGAAGTTATCTAGCGTCCAATCAATCCCATGATAGCAATTCTTCTTCTAATGGCTCTATGAAACGATCACTTAGTTCTTTGTACCTAAAAAGCTTGCAATAAACGAGAAGATTACATGAATACGCGTCAGGGGGATCGTGAACCTTCAATTGTCACCTTAACTTTCACACTCATTTTTTTTCACCAGCACTCTTTGAGTTCATCGCTCCTCTGTAATGTGAGCGAACCGAGCTGCAGGTGAAGTAAATTGCCAATCTTTTGGGGTGTAATGTGCAGCATGTGCATGAGAAATATAGAGGCGAGATGAATGTGACACGTTTGATGGATGACGTGGAGATTGTCTAATGGAACAGATGTGTTCTCTAATTGGCTCGCTGAGAGCGCGCAGACACACGGAGGAACCTGCCAGTGAGGAAAATTAGAAGCTAAAATTAACCTTTTCAGCCCGAATTCAGTGGAAATTTGAGAAGTCAAGCTGTTTATTAATAGATGCACAGTTTAATGATGGCGTCTGAAATCTCACCCAGACATTTTCAACACAGTGTCATCGTTAGCTTGAGCTAATATTTGAGACGACTCATGTGTGCGCCTACAATGTAAATAGTTTAGCTGCTTGATTACATACTAGCAAGTAAGTAAGTAAATTAGAAAGTACATTTTATTTAGAGAGTACATTTACAATCCGTAGTGCTGAACCAAAGTGATGAACAGAAATTAAGCAAAATACAGTGTTAAAAGATAGGATAAACTAAAAACATGAGCAATAAAAGCAACAGCACTATGACACTGATAATAAACTACTTATTTAAGCTACATACACAATACTCAGCAACACACATTTAAAATGCTTAAACTAACTTTTTAAATCATAGTTTATTTATAACATATTTCCAGCCTAGCATTCATTTTAGTGTTCCGTTGCTGTAATGATAATGTAATGATAATTTTTATTTTAAGTATATTTTAGTAATTAATGAAAAATTAGGGTTTTTAATTATATTTTTACACACTTGGTTTTCATGCAGTGTGTTGCAAAGCTGACTTCTGAAAACCGCTGCTGAACTACAGCAAATAAATCGGTAGCAATTTATAATAACTACATACTATTCATTATTTATTAAGCATTAACAAATTGTTAATTAATAATTTATAAACCTTTCTTTCTACGCTATTAAATATTTGTAATCAGTTTATTAATATGACTTTAAAGGCTTTATTCCGGGTTTATAAGCACCTACACAATATGCTCAATAACATTTACTTCACGCTTTATTGAAGATCAGTTAATCATTTATATATGAACTTTTCAACATATAAAACACCATATAAATTAGTTGTAAGAGATTCATGAGATCATTTAGAACATGTTGATAAATTATTATTAGACGATTTAAAAGCACATTCATTCATCTTCTTTTTCAGAAATATAATAACTTTTTAAGTGTGATAACAAATTGCATCTTATCTTATCACTTTATTAACACATATCTACTTAATTTTTGTGAGTTCACAAAGTGAGGACTATTTATGCTTTGTTAAGCATTATCACATGAAACTAAATGCTTCAATAGTCTGGCTCTCTCTGCGCTGTTTTTTTTAATAGTTCAGATTGTAACCGAGTCTCTAATGTGTTAATGCTTTTTAAGTAATAAATAGTCCTCTTTTAGAAGAGCTCACAAAAACAGCTTCACAAAGCATACAGTTTTTCAAATGGTGAAATGGTACAAAGTAAACGTTAGCGACCAAACATGAGAACTGCCCTTTATTAACCCACAAAGCAAACTGGATTCAGTCATCATGAATACAGTGACTCTTGGTGGATCAGAGCCAGTTCAGTACTGTGATGCTCAGGCCTTCGGGCAGTATATACTATACTGTATATAAGTTGATCTCTGCAGATGAACTCTGACAGCCGAGGTGTGTGTTCTGTACTCTGTTTGTGTATGTGCTAAATAAATCATTCTTCCATCACAAAACTGCATGCCACAGGGCTACAGGAAGCTGAACACACAACCGAGCTGATCAGTCTGTGTGGACTCATATGAATGTGCACACAGTATGTTTGTTGCAGGAGTTTTGGCACAGTAACAAGGATGGATCACTGAATATTTATCATACCGCTTGCCATGGCGTCCACAGTGATTGCAAAATGCTTAGAATACTTATTTACCCAAACCCAGAATACTTATTTAACCAAAGTTACTTTCCACTTCTCAAAGCTCAGGGATGCATACTGATATCAGGTACAAGTGTAGAATTGGGGGTGTAATACGACTTTGGTAGAGGGCTGGAGGGAGGAGTCTGTGATTTCATTGGACTAGCCCAGTTTTTGTGAAAAAAAAAAAATCAACCAATGGGCTGCTATTCATGTGTCAGATACCCAGACGATAACTTGTTTTTTTTTTTTACTATGACCACCATAGACTGTATATAACTTGGACGTAGCATGCGCACCGTTTAGTATGATCAGTGAAACAAGCTAACAAGCAAGCGATGCATAAGCTTAACGCAGATGTCAGATTGGCTGAATGTTTACATTTTATATAACCTAAATAAACAAATTTTTAAATAATTCACCCCCTCAGAGTGTTCATGAAGGTCAAAACTACCGATCTCAGCACCAGCGGTGGAAACATGTGTTTTTCAGCTCCAAAGTTGGACAGTTTTATCATTGGAGTGAACGAGAACTTGCTCTCCTCTGAACCCACTCCCTTGTGGCTGGTCGAGGTACTACAGTTCCATCACTTCCTATCGCGCAGGAGCAGGGAGAGCGGGGAGTTGTCCCTTGAATGCATGGCACCAGTACAAACTCTTACAAAATATTTTCTATTGAGGTCACTAATAAAAGTGATACTCTTCCTTAAATTTCATGTTCTGACTAAAATTACATTAACTTGCATGTCCTCAAAGTTTGCAAAGTAGTGGCAGCTGATCGATGTTTCCAATGAAGCCAATGTTTCCGGAAGGTCTTAAAAAGTCAAAAATGTAAAAGATCAAATTTTTGCCTTTAAAAAGTCTGAAATTGTTCATCCTAAACATTTTTCACAGCTCCTATTTTTCTGCTCATCCGTTATGTTTTTTTGTTGTCTTTTTGCGGTTGCCAGAAATGTAAAAAATGCTTAAAAGCTAAAAAAAGTCAAAATTAAGATTAAGACCACCGAAGGCTTTAAATGTGGATACATACTCAATAACACAAGTCATTGTTAGGGTTGCCGAATTTGAGAAAACTTTCGAGCATCCTCAAAAACATAAAAGTGAAGTTTAGAGCATTGATCAGAAAATCCATCTTCACTCAGTTAACAAGAGAGAACCCTAACAACAATGAGGATGTTGAAAAACAGGCACATCCTAAAGTATGTGAATTTACTAAATAAAAGTGATAGTAAAAGAATGCATTTATTGTAATTGTTGATTTTAATTTTTTTTTATTTTTTGAAAAGTTACCCCAAAATGGACAGCGTCAAAGCAAAGCCAATTAAAAATAACTTTGACCCCATATTTTACAGATTAATTTTGGTACCTATTTTTAATCAAGGAGATTAAGAGCATATGGAGACGCAATGCATCTGTCAGGCGCGGAGGCTAAAAAGAGGAATGCGGATCCCAAATGCGTGATAATCTTAGAGTAATTTATTTAAGGAACAAAATAACAAGAGTAACAAAGCAAAACCCACGAGGGGGAAAACCACAAATAAGATACAAACTGAAAACTGGGTTAAACAAGAACACAACTTACAGCACCAGACCAAAAGACAACCAAGCGCACTGCACCAGTAAGGGGTACAATGAACCGCACTCAAAAGAAAACTGAGGGAAGCTTCTAAAGGGAAACCAATCAAACATAACGAGGGAAACTACAGTTGTACCAACTGAAAGCTCTAACAAGAAAATGAGAAGGGCGGGGAAAGGGAGGAACAAAACTAGACCATGTGCAAAAACAAATCAAAGATGGCCGCCGCCAGTAACATGACCCGAGCCATGTGGCTGGAGGTGGCAAAACAAAATAAGAGAGATAACTGAAAACAAGGTGAAACCAAAACTGAGGGAAGGACCGTCAGTGATCTGACCCCTGGTGACACGGATCTAAAAACGAGATACTGGGCAGATCCTGACAGCATCATAGAAAGAGCGAAAGAAGACAAGATACATATCGTTCAAAAAGTCCCACAATTAAGTTGTCTTAAACCAAACATGAGTTGGTTACAGGGACTTAGCAGCAAAAACAGAACAATGACTGAGCAAAATGTCACAGTGACAGTGAAAGGAGCAGAGTGCATCTCTTAATCAAAAGGTTTCCACTGATCAGTACGGAATGAGAATTAACAGTTATCTAGTGTGAACCGACAGTCAGAAATGCTTTTGATAGATTATTAGTATCTACCACACAGGGAATAATGAAATCACGTTTCATAATTATTTGAACTGTATTCTAAATTAGTGTACCCCCTTTTCACAACATAAACAAAATGGTTGATTCCCAGAGCTGAAAGTCTAACTTTAGCCTGGCTGTTCCACAGGAGTGAATTTTGCACCTCTCCTTTGTGGAATAAAGTCATGGTGCAAGGAGCATTTGGCTGTGCAAGCAGCATGTTCTATTCTGAGCGACTGCCTCGCCCCAGCAGGACTCTTTTGGCTTGAGGCAAGTCTGCCAGCGCTGCCCACTGCAACCTCAGGTGCAATGAAGAGACAATTGAGGAGCAGGAGAAAAAGAGGCTACTTAGTCTGGCTCGTGGGTGTGAAATCTGACCGCTAGAGACTAAAGCCGATCTAGTTTCTGATTAAAACCGGCATGTTTTCTAATAGTGTTTCACCAGTTTGCTTAGATAGAATTAGCCCAGTATCACAAGCATAACTGGTGAGCGTAAAGAAGTGTACTGTACACGGAGGGGCCCCTGGGTCCAGGAAGGCAAATCGTGCCTGAAAGAAAAGAGGAGGTTTTTTTTGTTGTTGTTGCGTTAACCCTTGTGTGGTGTTCTTATTATTGTTACTCAGGCGGTGTTTGAGTAACCCTTGTGTGGTGTTCATATTATTGTTATTTAGGCGGTGTTTGATTAACCCTTGTGTGGTGTTCTTATTATTGTTACTCAGGCGGTGTTTGAGTAACCCTTGTGTGGTGTTCATGTTATTGTTACTCAGGCGGTGTTTGATTAACCCTTGTGTGGTGTTCTTATTATTGTTACTCAGGCGGTGTTTGAGTAAACCCTTGTGTGGTGTTCATATTATTGTTACTCAGGCGGTGTTTGAGTAACCCTTGTGTGGTTTCATATATTGTTCCTCAGGCGGTGTTTGAGTAACCCTTGTGTGGTGTTCATATTATTGTTACTCAGGCGGTGTTTGAGTAACCCTTGTGTGGTGTCATGTTATTGTTACTCAGGCGGTGTTTGAGTAACCCTTGTGTGGTGTTCATATTATTGTTACTCAGGCGGTGTTTGAGTAACCCTTGTGTGGTGTTCATATTATTGTTACTCAGGCGGTGTTTGAGTAACCCTTGTGTGGTGTTCATATTATTGTTACTCAGGCGGTGTTTGAGTAACCCTTGTGTGGTGTTCATATTTGTTACTCAGGCGGTGTTTGAGTAACCCTTGTGTGGTGTTCATATTATTGTTACTCAGGGGTGTTTGAGTAACCCTTGTGTGGTGTTCATATTATTGTTACTCAGGCGGTGTTTGAGTAACCCTTGTGTGGTGTTCATATTATTGTTACTCAGGCGGTGTTTGAGTAACCCTTGTGTGGTGTTCATGTTATTGTTACTCAGGTGGTGTTTGAGTAACCCTTGTGTGGTGTTCATGTTATTGTTACTCAGGCGGTGTTTGAGTAACCCTGTGTGGTGTTCATGTTATTGTTACTCAGGCGGTGTTTGAGTAACCCTTGTGTGGTGTTCATGTTATTGTTTACTCAGGCGGTGTTGGAGTAAACCTTGTGTGGTGCTCATATTATTGTTACTCAGTGCGGTGTTTGAGTAACCCTTGTGTGGTGTTCATGTTATTGTTCTCAGGCGGTGATTGAGTAACCCTTGTGTTGGTGTTCATGTTATTGTTACTCAGGCGGTGTTTGAGTAACCCTTGTGTGGTGTTCATGTATTGTTACTCAGGCGGTGTTTTGAGTAACCCTTGTGTGTGTTCATTGTTATTGTTACTCAGGCGGTGTTGAGTAACCCTTGTGTGGTGTTCATGTTATTGTTTACTCAGGCGGTGTTTGAGTAACCCTTGTGTGGTGTTCATATTATTGTTCATCAGGCGGTGTTTGAGTAACCCTTGTGTGGTGTTCATGTTATTGTTACTCAGGCGGTGTTTGAGTAACCCTGTGTGGTGTTCATGTTATTGTTACTCAGGCGGTGTTTGAGTAACCCTTGTGTGGTGTTCATGTTATGATACTCAGGCGGGTGATTTGAGTAACCCTTGTTTGGTGTTCATGTTATTGTTACTTCAGGCCGGTGATTTGATTGAGTAACCCCTTGTGTGGTTGTTCATTGTTATTGTTACTCAGGCTGTGTTTGAGTAACCCGTATATTGTTCCTCAGGCCAGTGTTTGAGTAACCCTTGTGTGGTGTTCATATTATTGTTTACTCAGGCGGTGTTTGAGTAACCCTTGTGTGGTTGTTCATGTTATTGTTACTCAGGCGGTGATTTGAGTAACCCTTGTGTGGTTGTTCATGTTCTTGTTACTCAGGCGGAGGTGTTTGAGTAACCCTTGTGTGGTGTTCATATTATTGTTACTCAGGCGGCAGTGTTGCGAGCTTCGTGGACTCATTGCATTTTGCAGATTTTAATTCACCCAATCAAAACATTTTATGTTAAAAACTTAAACAATATTTCCTTTAGCCAAGAAACAAATGCTATTAACAGCAAATATACTTTATTTATTGTTCTTTAACCTGATTTCTTCACGTTTAGAATTTGAACCATGTGTGGTGTTCTCATTATTGTTACTTTGGCAGGGTTGGTGGCTCTGCTGGACCCATTGCATTTTGGCACTTTTAATTCACACAATCACACAATTTTATTCTAAAATGTAAAATGTTATGTTTATGTGTGATTTATGTTTGTGTGGGAAGACAGAATTAAGGTAAAGAATCTACCATTTTCACACTTTAACATGCCCCGGGTCCAGTAGACCCGAACACCTTGTGTGTAATATAAATGTGTAGGGGACGTACGTGTGGGGTCATAAAAAATCTGTTCTGATAAATGTTTTTCACAGGAAATGAGTCAAGCTCAGTGAATCTCAGCTTCAAATAATAAATACTTGTTTAATTTTTCTTTTGATGAAAACTGAAAATGGATCCCACAGACCCGAACACCATACAAGGGTTAAATCATTAACTGGGCAGAGGAGCTTTGGTTGTTTATATCCTAGAGACTGAGCGAATTAACCCAGAACCAGCTGGGACTGAATGGCCAAACACATGTGACACTCCTCCCGAAATCAATTCCACAAAATTACATTTCCCAAAATTACATTATAAACTACATTGAACAAAGTACAAGGATTGCACCTGATGTACACGGCAACACATTCATCATATCAGCTTTTCTTGTGTTTGTTTTTTCAGCAGCACTTTTGGAGGCCTTTCAACAGTCCAGGGTTCTTATCTATTGACGGTAAACTCAAGTATGTGAGTCTGCATTGATAAAACATTTATCATCACTCTGAGTAAATGTTACTATATCTCTTAATAATAAGATGTATGAATGTGCATTTAAATTATTCAATAATCAATTATTAACATGCTTTAAGTGATCTAATGAATCACTAACAAATAATAACTAACTGGTTTTTAAATAGTGAAGTTTAATTTATAAAGCACGAATTTAATGTTATTTAGCTTATTATGTAGATGCTTATAAACCAAGAATAATGCACTTAAAGTTATATTTGTGAACGGCTTAAAAATGTGTATTAACATGAAAACAATGCTTTAGAAAGTATTAATTAACTTTTTGATAATGCTTAATTAAGGATTAGTAGTGTGTAGTTGAAGTAAAGTTCTACCAATGAATTAAATATTTTAGCAGCTCATAGCTTTCACGGGTTGATGTAATCAGCTAACCTAAATGAATAAAAAACATAAATAAAAAGAAGTTTCATGCAGGATGATTATATGTTTGTAGTTCAGGCTAATATTTTCACCAAATTTTCTCATTTAGTTTCTGGCAAAGTCCCCGATCTGCATTTGATAGGCTTCAATCGATTCCCCAGCAAACCACTCACCTTGCATCCAAATCCCTTCTCATATTCAAATATGAGCCATAAAAATGCTAATATTAATGCTCTATTACCATTCATGGACACGTTCGAGAACTTCAAAATATTCCCAGCAGTAAACTTTTAGCAATACTTTTATTTATCATTTTATGGATTATGCAGCAGGTAGGGATGCTGTTTAAGGACATCGGGTTCTCGTAAAAAGGGGTCAAATTGATAGATGGCTTTTAATTAATCCATTTTCAAAAAGTAGTGAGCAATACATCTCGCTTCTTCATGAAGGTATTGACATCATTTAAAGTCATCTCACAGTCCATGTAGGGACCAGCACTTAAGGTTAGCCCTACCCTATCCCTAACCCTACCTCTAACCCTCCGTGCAATTTCTACTGTTGTTAGCGTGATCCCATTTTTTTTTTACAGGTCCGTTCCAAAACAAGCCCTTTACTGTCGCTCCTGCCCTGTTTGTAGCACTCACATAACTAAAATAACACTAGCACATCATCATTACAAAGACCTAATCCCTACTGACAGCGGTATTAGCAAACATACAGCTAAGCTGAAATGAACAAGTGTACATGACATGTCTAAATGGTGAAAATATTCCTTGGTTTTCCTCTTCTCCCTGGCAGATATTTAATAGCTCACTTCAAAACGATCCTGTCTTGGCAAATCCACTGTAGATTAGCAGCGAGGCAATCAATTTATTAACTGTCTACACACAAAAGCCGTTTGTTCAAGGTAATAAGGTATTTTATCTATTGAGCTCTAATCAGGGCGAATGGTCTGTTGTTTCAGAACTGAAGATTTGCTTCCCTGGAGATAGATTCTCGCATGTAATAAAACACAGTTTATTTTGCGTCTAGAGAAATTACATCTGTATGTCAAAAATAAACTCCAGGAAATAGACAATTAGGCTAGTTTACAGCTCTAAAAAACAAACAGCCTTTTAAGAATAAACCATAATATGGGCTTTAATAAAAACCTCTAATTACACATTTATGCTCTTAAATCCTGCGTTCCATTAACGCATCCTTGTGCTTTGTGTTGTTTTACTCACAGAGGAACAAATCAGAGTTATTGGCCATGCTAACGGAGCACACGGCATTAACTCCGCAGAATGACTTTTCAGAGGAACACTCCTGGCAGGCAACCCACTCAGAAGAACATTGCCATGTTACTCCCTGTTGAATGTCACTTTGAATTGATTTTGCCCTATTGCACAGAAGGGGCCATTTAAAAAAACACACACAATTTGTACACAAACTTAAACAGTACTCAACTGTTGTATGAAAATACAGTTTCTTACCGTAAAAAATACTTGTAAAAGTCTGTACATTTACACTCAACTTTACCAGTACTGAACTGTTGAATGAAAATACAGTTTCTTACCGTAAAAAATACTTGTAAAAGTCTGTACATTTACACTCAACTTTACCAGTACTGAACTGTTGAATGAAAATACAGTTTGTTGCCGTAATAAATACTTGTAAAAGTCTGTACATTTACACTCAACTTTACCAGTACTGAACTGTTGAATGAAAATACAGTTTGTTGCCGTAATAAATACTTGTAAAAGTCTGTACATTTACACTCAACTTTACCAGTACTGAACTGTTGAATGAAAATACAGTTTGTTGCCGTAATAAATACTTGTAAAAGTCTGTACATTTACACTCAACTTTACCAGTACTGAACTGTTGAATGAATATACAGTTTGTTGCCGTAATAAATACTTGTAAAAGTCTGTACATTTACACTCAACTTTACCAGTACTGAACTGTTGAATGAAAATACAGTTTGTTGCCGTAAAAAAGTGTACATTTGCAGTCAACTTTAATAGTACTGACATATTTTATGAAAATAGAGTTTGTTACTTTAAAAAACATTGTAAATAATCAGTAAATTTACAGTCCACTTTAACAGTACTGAGATATTTTATGAAAATACTGTGTGTTACTGTATAAAATTGTAAATAATTAGTAAATTTACAGTCCATTTATTTTATTGTTCTTGAAGGGGTCAGACAATATGGTAAATTACAAACATGGTTTTATTCTACTTGAGCTGCTCCATGTCCCGCCGTTGCTCTACCAGACTGGAGGCGCCGTTTTAATGCCGACAATTATCTTTTTATACAAAGTATTTGGAATAATGCTGTTAAAATATTAAGAATTCATCTTAAAAAGTCACCTAATTCACAAAATAAAAATTCACAATGCACGGTGACCAGTTCACTTTTGTCCTTGTGGTTTGAGAAAGTGCTGACAGTTCTTTTTTTTCTAAGGCAAATTTAGTAGCATCTCCGCAGAAGATACAATACCTTGTCTTCAAGGACAGGCGGAAATATGAATGATGTTTGTGCAAAAGTGTAAATATCTCCGTTGACATCTCATTGGTTTTGTGTTGGTGTGGAATCTGAAACCATCTGCATGGGGCCGTGCATCAAAAACTGACTCAAAGATGTGCAATGCCTACCAAAATAAATTGCTTTTGTGTACTATTTTAAGTTTATTTTTGTGATGTGTTTAAAATGTAATTACAAATTGCGTCACGCCTTCACCTTAACACGTTTTAACACACTTTGAAATAACTGCATTTTTACATATCTGTAAAATGCAGTACAGTTTTTATATTTCATGGATATTTACGAGGAATTCCATGTTTTTTCAATGGGCTTTTCTGTTATAAAACTGTTTTAATTGCAAAATTATTATTTATCACTGTATAAAATATAATTTAAAAGTGTTTGTTAAACATGTCTTTAACTGTAAAATTGCAGATTATTTCTTGAAAATCTAAAGTAATCAATGACTTCAAAATCCCAAATAATAAACAATATACAATTGCAATGTAAAAAAGATTAATAAAATATATAAGTACATAACCTAAGTTTTGTGACAAAAATATGCTTAATAACAAGAACGCTTCCAAATGATGGTTTTTGTTTCAGTCTGGTGGATCTTCATCAGTTAACTGATATAACGCCTTTTGAAGAAAATTGTTGATAAAGGGGTTTATTTTTACATTTTGTAACATTAATGAATGTACATCAAAACTAATGAATGTAAGTAACTTGCACAACACTAAATAAGATGCATGACACATTAATTAATGTTTTAACTCTTATTTAGACTCTGTGTTAACTCTGTGTAGAACAAAAAAAAAGATTATCATTAAACTACAGTACACTTTATTTAAATATATTATTATGAATTACTTTAAGTGAAAAAATACATGTACTATCTAAAGTGTACTTATTTAATTTTCAGGGTTTTTTTAAATATTTTTTATATATTTTAAATTGTAAGCACAGAATTTTTACTTAAACTGAAATTATATTTTATAAGTACACATTTTGGATTCTTTAATATTAAGTTTGAGGGTATTCCAAGCTACATTTGAGTGAAGTGAAGTAACTCATTCTAATTAAAAGCCAAATACTGCACATGAACTGCTATGTGTTCCTCTTAAGCAAAAAAAGTACCCTAAATACATTTAAATTTTGCTTTTCTGCAATGTATTAACATTTACATATATATTTAGTACAAAATTAGTTGTTAGAAAACAGCATTCTTCAAGTTCACGAATACACTTCTAATATAAAGATAATTAGTGTAGCTTCAAGTAAATAAAAGTATGTTAAATTTAAGCGCACTTGCCGTATAATTTTGCTTCTGGCAATTTTTTCCCTCTTTCTGTTGACAACTGTGCAGAAAGTGCACACTTTATGGTAAGGTTAAGACCTCATGTAATCAGAAAACATCTCTTTTCTCAAATAGGGTGTCGATAAAAACAATTTGCCTCATAAACCAAGTAAATATGGTTGCACTGAACACAATAACAGACACAATAAAAGCTTCAATAATCACCAGAAATGCCATCCCTCGCTAGATAACTGCAACCCCCGCAGCAGACAAAGTTGAGAACGACCGAGTTCGATGATAATGATCAGGACCTTTGTTGCCCAATTTGCTCTGCACTCTCAGCTGACTCTGTAAATGTCAGAGTATTCTCTGACCTATTCACTCACCTTTGCTCCGTTAGATCCACCCTGACCTCGAGCTTCTCCTGGACATCTTTTTTTTTTGCAGTTAAGAGGTTTATTTTCGCTCTAATAGCTGTGACTTGTATTATCTCCCGGTGGTAATTATTCTTCTATTTACTCTGTCTTAAAGTAAACATCAGCTATAATATTGCATGGCACATTCTATTGACTGAACATTAAGCAATCAAGCTAAAGCCCAGAGGTAATCAACAGGGAATTATTGACTCTCCTGATGGATGAGCGATCAAAAATGTTTTGCAGAACACCGAGGAAGACAAAGAGAGAAGCAGCGGAAAACACAAATGGCAGCTACTCATCAGCTACCGTGAAATGGACTGCTAATACGGTAGTCTTCTGTCTGATGGATGATTTACATTTATAGTTTCAGAGCCGGAGTATTAAACTTTCATGGAAGTGTGCATGGAGGGAAGGGTGAGTAGATGGAGGAAAGAGGCGTCGGTGGGACTGAGATATTGATGGTTGCGTTTTAAGAAATTCAATATCTTCCACTGTGACCATTGGTACAGTAAATCCTTTGCTGAAAACACTGAATACACTACCACTGAAAATACATACCTGATATTGTCTGTGAAATAAAGTAAATTGATTGGGATGAACAGTAAATGTTACAGTTTTTAGTCAGTGTGGGCGTATATTTTCACAGATTTTAAAATGGATAAACAGGTGAATACAGTTGTGAAGCTTTTATCCAAAATTAAGTTGTATTTATCTTTTAAAGACTTTGAGCGAGCGATGCATGCTTTCATCACTTCACTTCTGGACTCCTGTAATGCTCTCTACACTGGGATCAAACACTAAATCTTTCCAGAGCAAAATGAGTACAGGACGCCGCAGTGAGTCTATTGACTGGAAGCAAAATGAGAAAGCATATCCGTTGTTGCCAACTCCTCAGTAAGAGAAGTCACTATTGGCTGGGGCGAAAGTCGCTAGATGACGTCATCAGCTAATTTGCATAAATACCCCCCTCAAATTAGTTTTTATCAATGCAAAAATAAAAGTATTGTAGGTACATGCATTTAATTAAATTAATATCTAAAAAAGTATTTTATAGTCTCAAAAGGTTGGGTTAATTTGTATGATATGTGATGATGAGGATGATGACAGATACGTGAGGGAAGAAAGCCAAGGCTTCTATTCTGGTGCAAATATGTAAATAAAACATTTTATAGTACTCATTGTTTTGTAATAAAGACCCACAATCTCGAAACCTTGCGCCGGGAAAACTGGGAATTGTGATAATTGTGGAGTCGAGGAAACAATAGAACATGTAATACTTAAATGTAAAGCATGTGAAATGGGTAAATAATAACAGAGCCTACAACAATTATCAAAATCCTAAAGGAAACAAAAACCTATAAGGCAATCCTTTTGTTTCCTAAAAAAGACAGTGAGTGACAGAAAGGCACAGCACAGACATTGCAGCCGCGTTTCTCCGTCTGAAGAGCCGTCAGCCAGAACGGAAAAAGTCGCCAGGAACAGCAGAAAAAGTCACTAGATTAATGGATCGTAGAAATCACGCTCAGCCTATCCTGAGTAAAAAGAAAAATAGATTTTACATAGTTTATAAATATATTTGAATTTTCTTAATGTAATTAAACTTTGTATACAGTAGCTCACTTTGTCACAGAAAGTCAGCAGGCACAAAACGCTAATTATCCTTTTTTTACCTCTTTACTTTATCCTCAAACTTTAAAGGGGCTCTATTGAAGTGATTGGGACATTTCATTGTGTTTAGGCGTTTTAATTTTTGATGTTAGAGTTAAGTTACAGCTAGAGTTTGTGGTAGAAGTTGTGAAAATGAAACAAAATGTTTCGATATTGAAGCATTGTCGGTCATTGATTTATTTCCTTTTTATTTACTCAGTTTCAATGTGCGATCCCAGAGCCATTTTTCAACCTTAAAAAACGGGGTCGTAACAGAGATGAAAACGTCCCCGACAACACATAAGGGTTAGAAAGCATTTCATATGCTCCTGCCAGATTTTAGAGAAAGCACCGCAAAGCTCCAGCTGTCAAAAAAAAATCCCAAAGACATGCTTTTAAAGATTTACCAGCATTGAAACCACTGCAAATGAAACAATTACCCCCTCCAACTGCAGCTCAGAGTGACAGTCAATTAGCAAAACCAGTCACTCCGTTTCAGCAAACGATTGAGCCACAGAGGATGAGTGTATAAAGTGAGCTGGCGTCTTCTTAAAGCGACAATTTGACTATCTTTGGGGCTCTAGAGTAAATGTTGGAGGCTTTGGAGCTTCGATTGCATCCATGCCAGAGGCACACAGAGATAGTGAGCTAGTTTAAACGAGTTCATTCCACAGCAGAGTATAAATGTGACAAACAAAACAGACCAAAGAGCTTCAGGTTACTTTAGAAATTATGTTTGGTGGAATGCGAGAAACTACTCTGCAGATTTTAGGAACTTGAAACAGTATTTTTACAAACTGGATTGCTGAAGTCTAGGAATTCAGATAATAACAAAACACAGAAGTTTGAAATAATGTATGCAAAAATAGTATTTATGTAACATATGTATATAAAAGTCATGCCCTAAACATACAGTTGTCTTAAATTTCAAATGTTCAATATTCAAGTTACAAAATTTCATTTAAGAGGTTCAAATGCAAAACATATTTTAGTTTAAATCAACACAATTGAGATTCAGCTGAGTTTGGTGTATCTTTAGCTCTGCATTCTTTCATTTTAAAAATGTACGTTCTTGTATCATTTCGTTTCTAACCTACCTTTACTTCTGCTATCCATGTTTTAGTTTTCACTGGTCATGTGATCCTAATCACATAGCTGGTAGGATTCATCTTGCATTTGGCTTTTTTCTGTCCACGTGGCTTTCTTTCTCTGTCCACCTTTGTTATAAGTTAGTATCTGAGAGTGTAATCAGAGACGCTTATGCATGTTTTTGTGCTGTTAATTTGACGTGCTATGACCATCTAAGCTCATAGCGAAAAAACCCTGAGTTACTTCGCCTAGAGTTTTTTTTTTTTTTTTGCATGTTTGGTTTGACTGACTTGTTGATATAGTATTTTGTTGTGTGTTCTATGCCACATATTTATCTCCTGTCTTGTCAAATGTTATTCTACTTAGTAGTTCTACTTAGTGTCTACTTACTTTCCACTTGTTCTCCTTCAGTATTAGTGTTTAAAACCATTAAGGACCTTTTGCTTGTAGCCCTGTTAGGAATTTGTGTTTAAGTACAATGAACTGCCTTGCGTCTGTGGTCCAATCAGTACACTCCAAAACCTGACAGCTCGCAGAAAAATGTGATCAAAGAGCAAATCAGAACCCCTATACTACCCATACATCATAGATTAATAAATAGATTGAAATGGGTTTTCTCTCATCCATAGCACAAAAAAAGTTTCAATATAAAAATTGTATTTCTGCCGTTGTGTCAGCCATGTTGAGGAAATCATAATATTGCAAGCTTAATAGAAAAATTATTACTATATTCAGCATGACAACTGTAATTTTCAGAGCGTAATAACATATCCAGTTTGAGGTGCCTTCACATCGAGTCTGCCATTACCAGAGCAACGGTGTGATCAATGCTTCCAGGATTGAGGCTTCTAGAACCTCTATTTGTGATATCATTCAAAAAAGGTTGTATGCTAAGATTCTGGATTTCTGTGCTCTTTAATTGCTTTGTTGTATTCACACCCTCTCATTTTGATTCCACACTTATTTAGCTTCTTTCAGCATTAGTACATTACTGTGTACTTGAGTACTGACTACTTTCGCAGAGACTTAAATAAATAAATGTAGATAATTTCATTAAAAATATTTTTTTCCCCTATCAAAGGATGAATTGTGGAACTCATTCAAAACTGGGGATATCGTTAAAAAGGCAAATGGAAGTTTAATCTAAAGCCCCAGTGTCATTGTTTGTCTAAACAGGTGGGTCTCCTGAATACTGCATATGGTGCCATGACTGTGCCATCTGCGCCTCTCATCAGTCCAGAGCTAATGGTGGAGGGCATGTATTCCTGGCAGATCTTCTGGAAGGATCTGCAGGCTATCTAGAGTAAACCACTTTCCCTCATTTCGCAGTCTGTCTTTTGTTGTTGCATAAGACCCTCATTCATCATTATAATGCATGTTCAAGAGGGTTTACTGTGCCTGTCCTGGCAACCCAGCAGTTGGACCCGCAGTTTCTCTATAACAGCCCTGTAACCGAAGACAAGTGCTCAGGGCACGGTTCATGGAGGAATGAAGGTGACATGGTTATTGTTTTCCATTCCTTTTCACATTTATTAAACATCGTTATTCACTGTACAATGATTAATACTTCACACATTTTCACAACATTTAAGCCTTGATTTAGCGACTGTATTTCAGGGGATACAGTCATAAAGCCTAGTTCAGACAGCACGATTTTACGTCATAAAATTGTATCATATTTTTTACATCATATAGAGTTGGCTACTGGGTTTTGAGAAGTCACTGACAAGAACCCGAAATAATGGGCAAGTTGGTGCAATTACACAGTGTGGATGCATGAAGACCCATTTGTAGAGTTTAATATCTTTACCAGAGGAGTCACAGTGGGCCAGTGAGTAGCAGGGTTGTCTCACAGCAAGAAGGTTGCTGGTTCGAGCCCCGGCTGGGTCAGTTGCTATATCTGTGTGGAGTTTGCATGTTATTAACTTCCATGTACATTTTATTTAAAAAAAAAATTATTTTTCGACCTTCAAGGTTTCTCTCATTTGTTAATTAAAAAAATATATAATTTAAATAAAAGTTATTAACACTTTTTACCAAAACTACAAAACAACCTACAATCTGTCAAGTGTGCCCAAACTTATTATTTCTTCATGACTAATGCATATTTAATGAAAATCTTAGATATTCATGTAAACGCTTTTTTTTTTACTCATACTGTATATGAACCAGTCGGCTCTGAACAATTTCCCAGCATGCTCTCCTAACATCCAAGCTTTCCTTTCATCTGTCATTAAAAAGTATTCTTCCCAAAGGAGCGAACAGAGCAATTTCATGCACATGTGGTCCGCCTTAATGTCGTTCTTTCCTTTTCTAAAATGCAATCATGCTTTCATTTTCTGCATTTACATGATTAGCTTTGGTCCCACACAGTGTTTTCCTCTTTGCTGTTCGTCTACAGGTAATGAAATCAATGGGGGTCCTCTATAAACCAATCATCATCATCAGAAGAACTGAGGTGCAGATGTGACCGATTTCCTCAGGTAAGTCTAAAGGCACTGTTAATGTTCCAATACTTCTCGTGTGTTCTGTCTGAATGCAGAGCAGTTGCCTGGTCTAACTCAAATGGCTTCCTCTGTTGTGATTGGTGACCTCTCCAGCCTTTCATGGTGCTTTTCTACCAAGCTGTTTTGCAGTGGTTTGACTTGACATTCCATGCTTTGGGGGATTTTTCCCACAGATTTTCTTTTGTGTATTTTTGTAACCATTGTGATGAGGTTCCATGAAGACAGCTGAGTCAAGCAAAAGTGTGTCTTTTTTCTGAATGTAAAGTAAGGTGTGATGTGACGTCCTGTTGATCGCTGATTGGTCAATCGCTGTTTAGTTTCCCATATTTGAAAGTTCACAATCCACTCCATTTAAAAGGCAAGGTAAATTTGTGTGATGTATCAGAGATTTTTTTTACTGAGATTTACAAGGTAAAAATCAAACAAGGTCAACTAATGATTAAATCAAGTTCTAATTTAGAGATTTTAGAACACGTCCTACAAATTCTCTGCATTAGATAGTGTTGCTGCTGACACAGAGAAATATTTTCAGTGCAAACACCTTTTTCTGTGTGTTTATAGATGAATGAGAGAGGAATGCCATGAATTGCTTGTGTATGTCACATTTTTTTTTTTCTTTCAACCCACAAGATTTCACCGGCCGTTCGCATTCACAGACATTCGTATTATGCTGCATTCCCCTTGAGTGGAACTTTAGCCTCAAAGTACTGTGAGAATCTCACTTCATCAAGAATCGCAAAGAAATGTGGAGACTTTCATCTTTCAAAGTTGACTTGTAATCTCCTCTGGGAGCTGTATGTTACAATAAAAACACCAATTGAAGGCTGCACAAACCCACACCCCTCAGTGACATCAACAGACATACACGAGAGCTCTTCAGAGGCCTCAAACATCAGCTAAACAGAGCTTGAAAAGGGAATTATTTTGCATAAGCGCCTATTTATCCTGACTAGCAGCTGACACTGTGGCCACATTAATGAAAAGCCAGTAGTCACGACTGGGCAGTACTGGGTGAGGAATATTTTTTCATTGAAGTCATCATCTTTAGAAAATGTTTCAGAAAACCCCCTCATGACATTGATCAGGATTGCCTTCACATAACTCCGTTAAATGTGTCCTAAAATGCACTTTTCGCAACTTGTCATGTATTCCCAGAAAAAAAAAACTTTATCATCGCCTCAAAGCATCTTATGTTGTCAAGGTGCCATTAAAGCAGATTTTACATGAACACTACAACAGATTTCAACCTCTTTAAATGCAAATTGGCTCCTGGATGAAGGCATTCCTTGATGAAAAGAACAAAATGTCAGGGTTTGAAGCTTTAGCGCAGAAACTATAACACACAAACAGAAAGCTAACAGTTACACGTGTTTATGTCAAAGCATGTAACTTGGACAGCAACCCAATCCCAATTTTAATTGAGTTTATCGTGTGTGCTTCCAAGTGCAAGTCCAAATTAAATAATTGTTGTTGGTCAGACTGCTCACATTTGCTGCCATGGTGCATTTGGAAAATTAATTAATTCTCCAGTCTGTGAGGTGAGGGGTATAAGCTCTAGCAGGCACTAAATCAAGCAAATAGGGACCTTAATTTAAATACATAAAATGGAAGAGGTTCCACAAATATGGTCCAGGAGCACCGTATCCAAGCACATTTTTGACCATCATGAAACACACCTGTTGCACTAATTAAGGCCCTGTTTGCTTGCCTGAAGCTAGAGTAGAGTAGTATGCATTTTAAAGCAGGGTTGCAACTCAAATGTTCAGGGCTCTGGAAGCAGGACTGTATTTGGGGAACCATGCGAAAATATAGCCATGCAACATTGTGGTGTTCACAAAACTCACTGAAATCCACAAGTAACAAAGGTATGATCTATATTACATTGAAACAGACATTTCCATAATTTTAAAGAATATTATTAATTGAACAAATAGTATAGTATTTTACTATGCTAGAATAAAATTTTTTTTTGGTGTATTCAATATCTGATTTAAAGACTCAATGGACTTCCAGTATCACACACTACCCAGGGACAACTTCCTGCTTTCCCTCTCGATTCGCAACAGGAACTGCTGAACTGCAGTTCCTTGAGTGGCCACTTGAGGCTGACTCCAGAAGTGAGCAGATTCCCGTTCACTCCAATGTTAAAACTGACCAACTTTGTGGCTGAAAAAAGGTTTCCACCCCTGGCTTCATTAGATTTGTTAATTTAGCTAGTTTTGACCTTCATGAACTGTGAATTGTTTATAAATTAGTTTGTTTAAGATGTTATAGAATTTAAATCAATCTTACATCCCGCCTCTGTCGACACATTGTGGAGTACTGGCTCTGCGCACACTTAGCCTTTTTTTACTTTGCTGGAAACATAAAGGTGACTTCACGGACACTATGTCCATGTTATATGTTATATGCACACTACCAACTACAACCCCGAGCCTGTCAACACCAAACTGCAATCCAACTTTACTTCTTGGGGAATTATAAGAAGTGAGCTAAATGAAGTTATATGTGTTATGAATTGTCAATGGCTGGTGATCAGATTTCGATTTGCCACCCATGTTAATGTTTTCTTTTCTTCTTTTTTTACATCTGAAGTAAAACTCATCTAGCGCCTAGTCACACCATGTTACAAGTCAACTACAACTTTAATTCAATACACTGTAAAAGTTATTGTAATTAGTAAAATTACTTGATGTAAAAAAAAGTTGCAATTACTTAATTGAATTAAGGCGACGAGTTTGCACAATTCATTTAAGTAAACCTAACATTTACTTTTTACAGTGTACACGATTACAATGCATTAGACTCACATAAGCAAGTTCATGTTATTTAACCATACATTTATTATATAATCACAAGCTTTTCCTCCGAATGCCCTTTGAATATTGTTTGACATCTAAAAATGTTAATCAGTGTGCAAACAATGGATAAAAATGTATGTCGCAGCACAGTAAGCTTAGCTTGAGTTTATGTTCAAACTTCATTAGAGTCTTTGTTTTACTGGCTAATTTACACAAAATTAAAAAGCAGCCAGAATTTTCAATTTTGAAGGTTATATTTAAAATCAATTAAGTGGCATACTTACACTTTGTCCAATTTAAAGAATGCACTTTAAATTGCATTACATTTTACCACCGTAGAGCTCAGACGGAGAACCTTCCACATGTCAGTTCTTTTAACATTTCAATATACACAACTGACACGTAGAATAAAAAAGAACTCACAGACCGAGGCTTGGCCCTTTCATTGATACAAAAAAACTTTTAGCTTGCAGACAGACATGTATAGCTTTAGATCCAGACAGCCTTTGATAGCCAAGGCTTGTGTCACTCTTTCAGGCTTCCAGACGGCCTTTTCTCATGTTATCATTGTTGAGACAAGAGGCTGGAACGCCAGAAGTCATTCTGACCTGAGAATCCAAAAACATCTACTTTTGAAGAAGTTTGACCTTACATTCCCTTATTCATAGTAGCTAAGGCTTAATGTGTGCAGTCGAGGAATTAGATGGTGCAAGGTGAACGGCTAATAACAATGTCTTGCCTCTAAATGCATGTGATTCAAGATTAATCAATTCACAAACATGTAAAACATGTGTACTTCCTGTGCTCTTGTTTTCAAGGACGCATTGGTGAGGGGATGATAATATTGAATTGTACGTGTTACGTCTCTTTACTGCTATAAAGTCTAGGATGAGACGCACATTTAAAGTTCATGAATTATTTATTGTACTGCTTAAGCAAAAGACCAAACAAGTCGGAATTTCAGTTAGTGAGATTTATTTACAGTGAAAACCAGACAATAAATCAACAATGCAACCAACTATTTACAACCATATATTAGAAAACACAACAAAACCCTGCACAAAAAACCCCACCCCAAGAAAGAGAGAGGAAAATGAGTGGCTTCCGCATATCTCGAGTCTTATAAATGATCAATCTTCACTATGAAAAGATTGAAATGTATCTTCACCACATTAGTCAGATCCCTTATAGAAATAAATTGAGTCATATATTGACTAAGTACATACAATTATTTAAAATGAGAGTGTACGATTACAAAAGTCAGTTCTTTTGATTTCATATTTAGCTCACAGTCAACTAACAACCGTCTGACAGAAAATGCAAACATTTTCTTGAAATAGAAAAACGAAGTGCTGCTAGACTTATGAGTTATTAAATTAAATATGATCAAAAAGCCTAAAAATAATAAATCAGATAATATATAATATACTTTCTCAGCGCACTGAGAAATGTATAGAAATGGCCCACTTAAAGCACTGGTTTCATTACATTTAAAAACGGAAAAGTGAAGAAAGTTTTTAATCCCAATATTGTCCAACGACAAACGTTTAATTTTTTTTGCATGGCCTGGCCATCTGCATAAACACATAGCTCAGGGTCAATTGTTGTGTCCAGAGCAGAAACAATTTTTGAGGCTGCGTTAACAGGTTTGATCTACATGTTCATCGCTATACTTTGCTCTTGCCTTAGATCTATAAAAAGTGTAGTTTGACTGCAAAAGGAGGCATTAAATTAATGAATAACCAGTCTGCCAATTGTTCTAAAGCATTCTCAGCTCGAAAAAGGGGCCTAGTATGAATAGTGACTGCATAATTAGAATTTGAGCTTTTCACTGGGACCATTAGGTTTTTGAAGTGCTATTAGGGATATGCAATGTTTTCTCTGTGTTTGCTTGAATTCATGTTCATACGCTGTGTTTTTTATTCTCTGTGTCATCAGTGATGGATGTAATTGAATATAAATGTCACTCCTGACATTGATCGATGTAACACAGTCTGTAATGGAGGTGTTGCAATATCATGACAGAGAATGCTGCGTATTCTGCTAGCTTTGAAGCACAATCATTCTCTCATGTTGCCAGAGGTTATTTATTTTTTCCAACATATTTCATGTTTGCTTCAAAGGTATAGAGGTAAAAAAAAAAAACATTTGTTTTTTTACTCAATTGTTCCAAACATTTCAGGAGGCCCACTGAGGCCGGGCTGCATGTGCTGCTGGATAGCTTTTAAATTTAAGGACAATGCTCTTCCTTGTAGAATTTTTTTAAGATGTATGCCCTCGACACGGTCCTGCAGTGGGTAGCACGATCGTCTCACAGCAAGAAGGTCGCTGGTTCGAGCCTCAGCTGGGTCAGGTGGCATTTCTGTGTGGAGTTCTCATGTTCTCCTCGTGATCTCGTGGGTTTTCTCCGAGTGCTCCGGTTGTCCCACAAGTCCAAAGACATGCGGTGTAAGTCAATTGGGTAAAAACAATTGTCCATAGTGTTTGTGTGGATGTTTCGCAGTGAAGGGGTTGCAGCTGGAAGGGCATCTGCCCTTACTTAAAGTAAGATTCACCTTACAGTTATTCTTTGACACAAAGTATACAAAATGATAAATTTTCTTTGTGCATTGACACCTTTGACCGTATATAATATGGACGCAGTAAACATGACTTCAAACATAGGTTTTAACAGAAGGGCAAACAAAACTCTTATTCGCTATCTTCTGAAAGGACATTATGGACAATCGCCTGATAAACATAAATTCTAAATTTCTACTTGAGTCTTATGAGAAACTAGACATGTTTAACTCATGAAAACTCATTTGAAACCTTGCATATTTCTCTCTTCTTATTTAATTTAATCATTAATTCAATTTGTTTCATGTTTTATTAGATTTTTTGTTATTATTTTTGTTTGTTTTTGCGTTTTTCTCCTTTTACCTTGCTTTTTGATTTATGCGCCTTACATTTAGTTAATTTACTGTTTGTGTAAATGCTTCTATGGTTGTACTTTTTACTAAAAAAAAAACAAGTTTAAACAGGTAAACAGCTATTGAGGCTCAAAGTTTACCAAAAATGAGCAGAAACACGTGATTTGGAGTATCGAGAATTGCGAAAAAGATGCTGGTGTACAAAACTAGCTCCAAATCAGCTCCTGTTTACCTCCTCAAGCTCCTACACTCTTACATGCCCTCCAGAAGCTCCTACAGTCCCTCCAGAAGCCTGCGCTCAGAGAAGGAACAGCGACAGGCAGAAGATCTCTCAGCAGAACCTTCTCTCTCACTGTCCCTGGCTGCTGGAACAAACTCCTGATCCAGTCAGGAGAGCAGCAACTCTAACAGCTTTCAAAAAGCAACTGAAAACTCTTCTCTTCAGAGAACACCTACTATAAAAAATACATACATTTTCCTCCTTTGTGTTGATTTTCTTCCTGCTATGGTTTATTGATCAGTTCATACAACTTCTATTATGAGCGAGCTGAGATAGACTTTGACTGTGTAACAAAACGCATATTGTCTCTCCCCTTCTGTAAGTCGCTTTGGACAAATGCATAAATGTAAATGTCTTAAAAGGGTCTCCTGCAATCATTAGACTCAGAGCTCGTAACTCTCTGTCACTCTTGTTGCTTCAGTTCAAAACAATCAATGTTTTAAAATAAAGCAAAACTGATACACAGAAATATTTTAAAAGTTTCTCTTTGAGTAGAGGATGATGCGCAAGCTGACCTGTCAGATCTGAACTAAGAAACAGCTTTGAAAACACCCAGAACCCTTTTAGCGGAGTACTATCCACAGATTTGTTAAGTGCATAGGCTAAAAGCATCTTTCATCGATGCTTTTCCTGTTTGAGGGTGGAAGGTGAGTCTCAGTGAGCCGGCTGTTTTATACAAACAGAATATTGCTCTCTGCTGAACATTATGAATGGCCAGGCACAACGCTTTTTTATGTTAATTAAACAACTCATACTCAGTCTCTGGTACTTTGTAAAGAATTTGTTCGCTGTCACTCTGAAACCAAAGGTCCAAATTGAGAGGTTGTAACAAAAACACTTACATTGCTGTATATTATTATGTAATTAACCGCATTTGTTGTCCTCAGTTTTTCAGGCTTTTCTTGCACTAAAACAAGTCTGTGGTAAATTCTCATGTTCCAGCTACACCTTCACGCTTCCTAAATTTCACTACAAACCTTGAGAACACAAAACTCAAGCATTTCAAGCATCCATAGCCCTGTTGTATTTGGGTTTTCTAAATAAAAGCTACAACCAACATACAGCAAAACACAGAGCTTTTTTCAGTCTGTTTAAGATTTTAGTTCTATTCTTTTGTATTTCTATTTTGTACATGTTAGTTAACTGTTTTCTTAATAGTCAGTCTCAGTTCTCCATATGTTTTAAATTATTGCTCTGATTATTTAGTTTTTTTCACACCCCCTTTGTTTCTATTCCTGTTAGTGCTTTGCTACATCCCAATCTACGTCCTATTATTCACACTTTTATGGGTGCCAAATGGGAATTAGGGTGTCCCAAACTGTAGTCTAGATAAAAAGTGCCCAAGTGGGTCCCAGATCTGTACTTTTTCCAGTTAGACTCTGAAGTGCAGATCTATGAACGCTCAATCGGCTGATATTACCCACAATCCACTCCGCTCGAGCAGGAGTTTTCTCTGGGACCAAAACAAACGCGCTCTCTCTGTAACACGACTCATTTATAAAGAAGAAGCACATAAATGAACAATACTAATATAGAGTGTTATATTTATTATTAGAATATTTTAATGAAGAAATGGAAAAGAAGGAGCGTAATATGATGTTTTAGTGCGTCCCAGATTGTGCACACTCTCGTCTTAAGACATCTTAAATTTTGATATCTTGGTCTTTTTTTAAAATTGTGCTATTTAAAACTTTTTCATTGGGACAATTCTGCTTTTATTCTTTAAAAACAATTATTTTGATCAAATAAATGCAAGTAGCACGCATTATTGCAGTGTAATACTGGATGCCAATTGCTGACAAAGAAGAAGAAAGTGCTTTGTTTAAGTACAAAGCACCTAGTTGAGACCAGGAGGATATACATACTTTTGACGAGGCATGATTGGAAAAAGCGTGTTATCAGAGTTGGTTAAAACCGATGCCAGCACACTTTATGACGAGTAAAAAAAATTGCATTTTGGAAGTATTCAACCTGAAGAAACTGTTTTTAGAAACTCTGTTTTTAAATGTCCTTTATTGTTCATGTTGTTTTAATGTCGCTGGATGTCAGGTCTTCTGGAAAATATACAACAAAAAGGTTTCCTGTTGTTAAACCGTGTGAAGTTTAAACAGTGTAAACATGTAAAGTCAGAGATCTTCTGAATATTTACTCCATTAAAAAGTACATTTTAAATAAAAATATACAACATGTTGAATCATGGTTCGAAAGGGTTAATATCAGGGCTTCCATAACTCCTTGTCCATCATTAGTTTCTGTTAGTGTCAACGTGTCTTTCTTTGCTATTTTTTCACTCTATGTTTAGATAATATATTATTTTCTTGACTCCTGTGATGTCCCTAACAGATTTAGGATTCAATACTGATGCACTATTTATATAAATATCTATTAGTGGATATTTTTGTCTCACAATATTTGTCCTTAATTACAAGATCCCAGGAGAAACAACGCTGTTACAAGCTGCAAACATTTCTAAAGATTTTCTTATAAAAGGAAGAATAAAGAATATTTTTCTAATTAGAAATGGCAGGTAAAAAACTGAGGCTTATGGGAATTTCCAACATGAAAAACGCTCGGAAACAATGGTGGGAGTAAAGTGCAGGTTTGGTGACTCCCAGACACCGCTGTAAACGCAAACAATCATATCCAAGTAAATAATAATACTATATATTTTAGATAGCTGCTATATTTACTTATCATTGAGACACTTAGTAACATCATGTTATGTTAAAGTCATAAGAGGAGTGAGTACACAGCAGTACCCTATTCCATTACTCATGATAAATAATTAACTTATGATAACTTCAGGAAGAAATGGATTCAAGGAAGACGCTGTGCTCGAATCTGTGGAAGCCTTCATGCATTTTTCCCATCTGATGCTGAAGAGAAGCTTCTCCAATTGAGGGTTAGGAGTGGATGAGGGATGCTAAATTGAGAAGGGTGTTAGGTCTTACAGAAGCAAGAATCCTGCAGGCATTCAGCTCCTGCGACATCACTTGGCCCAGTTTCTCCACATCAGATTAAATTATTATTATTTTTTTTTTTTTACTTTGCAGGTCGTGCTGATTTATGCCTTGCAGTACATTTGAAGAGACTAAAATGATGCATCTTCTTTAACTTGTCACTTTCTAATGTTTTGGCTGATTCTGGGCTGCCTGAATGCTGTTTTAGTTCTACTTAAAATGCATTTCCTTTAAAATTTATACATATTATATGTAGGAACAATATTTCAACAGCGTTGTAGCTTGTTGTCTGTTACGGGCCCTGGGCAGGTTGTCCACAATAACAGAAATATTATTTTTGATATGTAAAACAGAAATTGAGACAAAGAACCCAAAGTCAGGCGAACTGTTCGTCGATGGATCCTAAGTTTGTATATTCTTTATGCTGGGGAGGTGATTAGCACCTGCCTCAGTCAGCGAGGCTCCCAGGGGAACTTGATTGATTGATTCACTTTAGCCTTTTTCCAAATCACATCTGAGTCTGGTAGTTCCACCCATCTATTAAATCAATCACAAGGGTTCCATTTACCTTCCCTCTGCTCTATTCGCATCACTACAGGATTGTATACCAAAATTCATTATTATTTGGTTGTTCAATATAATTATTTTAATTGTTCCAAATGGGATTCTACCCCTCTGAATATGTGAATTAGTGAAACTTTACTGGAGTTAGTTCTAATGTCTTTGGCTGGAAGCTAAAGCCCAGAATGCCCAGGACAGGTGCTGCAAATGCTTCTGCGGTTGAGATTTAATATACAATTCTGAAATGAAGAACTTTCGCATGTGGAATAAATTATTTACAGCAACAACAACTTTGTGGTAATTAAATATTTTATCTGCAATTCTAAGAATATGTGGTCTGGCAATGCCCACAGTTCATATCATGGAGCAGTGAAAATCATTAATTTTTCAAATCACTGATGATAAATTTACAACCTGCAGTTACAACAAAGAGCCCAAAACAGTTGCTGCTGAATGGAGTGACACCATAACTCACTGAATGTGTCCATGGAACCAGCGATTCTCTCAGAACTTCCTCTCCCGCTTCCTCTTGCCAATAATCAAATAGAGTGGAGTCTGATGGTTGGTCCCATTTTCATAGACCCCCAGAGAGGCTTCAGCTACCGGAAGTCAAATCAAATTATTTTAATATAGTGCTTTTTTAACAGTTGCTTGCAACCAGCTTCACAAAGGCCAGATTGCAAATTGTGTCTCCCCTAATGTAAGTCGCTTTGGACAAAAGCGTCTGTCAAATGCATACATGTAAATGTAATGTGGTTTAAGAGGGAGATAGGAATTCCTATTGGCTAATTCTTGAATTAACGCTACTATATAACGTTTGCTTAGGGATTTTAAGTTTATAAGTATACAGAAAGTGTTGAATTCAACAAACTAGTAATCCCTAACTTATTACTGAAAGCCAAGTTTGAACCAATTTTGTGAAGAAGTAAAGCAACAAAACACTTATTTTATTGATTTGTTAAAAAAAAACCTGATAACCGGGATGAAAACACGCACGCACGCACACACACACGCACACACACGCGCACATGCACCCCCACGCACACAGAGAGACACACACACAGAGAAACACAGCTTATTATTAAAGCTTATTTCAACATAATTATTTTTAACAGATCGCCGGACAGGACATTCACAACTTTTGCAAGCTTTTGCAATCCGAGCATTAAACTGAGCCTCCACGACAAGGAGTTATTAGAAAAAGAGATGCAATAGTAACAATGCATGGAAATATGGTTTGGAGAACTGACTTTAAACAGCTGAAACATACATGTTTTAAAAGGGAATATGCACACATTAAAAAATTTAATTTCACTGTTATTTTCGGGATGCTCAGGTTCCCTTGCTGTCTTAGGTTAATTTACTATAATAGAGTCCCCTGATGTGGTTTTGGTATGAGGAAAGGGATAGCCTTAATGACAGCCCCATATTCTGTCCATGTGTTTTAGTTAGAGTTTAACGAATAAAAAAGCTTTTTAAATTGGACCCTCGAGTCCTCCAACACTTACCTACTCCTAATTTATTCATGTTACCTTGAGAACTATCCCCACAGTATATGTGTTTGCACATAATGCATATTTACTCCTAGGAGAAAATGAAACTTAAGAAAAATAAGAATATAGAAAAAGAAAAATAACACATTCTTTGCTAAAACAATCAGAATCTCTCCTTGCCGAGTCATCAATATTTTTTTAACTCAATGTCACTGTAAGGATCAAGAAGACTGAGAAGTTATCTAATCCCAAACACTAACATGACTTTATTAATGACTTTACCCAGGGAGGGTGGGGGTCTCTAGAGGGCATGGAAGGAATTAGCTGTGGTGCTCTGCTTTCATTAACGCTGGGAAGTCAAGCAAACGGATAGATACAAGCAACAGAGTCAACTATCCTCAGGTTAATGCGACATTCTTCACCAGGGTCAGAGATGGGCACTGCGCCATCAAACACAGACTTGCTCTGAAGCCAGGAAGCTAAACAGGTGAAGTGGATGCGAGAATTAAAACCAGAGGTTCTTGGGATCATGAAGAGTCAGTTTGCTGAAGGGATGTACTGTACAATGTTGATTTCACTCCAACATTCACAGCATGCATGAAGTCAGATAAGATGATGAGCAGGCAAAAGAGTTTGCAAAAGTGCTGCAAGTATCGTAGATTCCCTGCAGGGAAATTCAAGCCCAAATATAATCCTTTGACACAGATTCAGTGCATCAGATTCTAAAACTGTTTCAGAGCTGAGGACACTGTTCTGAATCAAACTTAAACATTTGAGTGTACTTTGATTTGTGTGCTCTTTCAGTGTGCAAATCCCAAAATGAACAGCATCATACATGCTACGTTTTCACCTACGTCATTTAGAATCTCATTGTGTGTTAAAGCTTTATTACCTAATTGCTTACCATGTTTTCTAGATTAGAACTTCTACATTAAATTATGCTTCAAAGTACAAAGGAAACAATGATTTTGATTAGCATTAGTGTTGTTTGTGTCAAGGAGGGAGATGACCAGGGGTGTTTCTTGGGACTGAGAACATTGGGGGCTGAGCCCAGACTCTTATAGTTGAGTCTCTATAATATCCATTAAAGAGGATCTTACTCATCTTCAGCCTTATGGCATTTTTTTAATTGTAGAAGAGCTATCTGCTGGGAATCAAATCACAACAATCATTAAAAGCTCCAAAATATGTAAGATATAAATCAGATAAATTAATACTATGTTAATGCTTGTCTTCAGATTAAAATAAACATGGCTCAGCCAAATAAATTCCCATCTTTAGGTACCAGCTATGAATAAATGTGTACCAAAAATTTTCATACCTAATTTTTTACTTACAATAATTTCCCTTTTAGTTACTTAACTAGCTTAGTTAACTACTGCAAGTGTTTCTTAATCGTTTATAATATGTCAATTGTTCTTCATTCCCAATAGTTTCTGAGAAGGATTGATAGTGAGCTCACGTTTATTGGCCCCCAGTGTGCATCGTGTTTTTCTCTCAATCACGTTAGCTTTGATCACTGCTGTATTCTCTGCAGAAACTTGCTTACAAGTGCATATGAGTTCAGTAAGATTAATTTTTGAAGTTTTGAGCTAGGAAATACGAGTCATAAATCTACTGTTCTTCTCAGTTTTTATGCATTTCCTTTGAAATTAGCAGGGCTGAAGAAAAAACATTCGGCGCTAAAGCCCTGACTGCTCAGGCCAGGCCACAGGGGATGACGAAATTATTTTGTAGACACCTTTTTCATGACTTTAACAAGATGATGACGAGCGAAATGTGATGGGGAAAACATGACGAAACGAGTGAAAGCTGGACAAAAATGTTAAGGGTTGGACTCATACAAGTTAAAAATGCAAGACATTTCTGCTCATCATCTTAGATTCTCAGGCACGCTTCTGCTGTTGCGTGAACAATGAGTGCCAGAATGTAAAACACACAGAAGCCTACTTGCTTCTTAGTGGTTTTATGAAGTAATCTTTACTACCAGTAGATGTTTGCTTGTAGTTCTCTCTAAGTGATGGACATCATGGCACTGCACTAGACTGACTTGAGTCCTTAGGGTTCAGTCTTTGGCGCTCTTCTTTTCTTCGTCAACACTATCGCTCCCTGGGCCCTATCATCTACGGGACACGGATTCTCATGCCCCTGCTAAGCTGATGACACACAATTCTATCTGACCTCACCATTCAACTGGAATCTTCAACAATTTTCTCCTTCAGTCAGGAATGTTGGAGCAATCCAGGATGAACAGTTGTCCTTCAAAGACCAAATCACCAAGACAACTCGAGGTTCTAGGTTTGCACTCCATAACATCAGACTCTACTTAACTCAAATACTGGTTCAGACTCTAGTCTTATCTCGACTGGACTACTGCAATGCTCTTCCAGAAAACATGCTTAAACATCTTCACAGCTCTGTAACTCGCCTTATCTTCAAGGAACCGAAGCGAGCTCATATTACCACCCTATTAATTACTTTTCACTGGCTCCCCATCGCAGCTCATGTTCAGTCCAAATCACTGATGCTGGCTTGCAAAACTCAGCCCCTATCTACCTTTAAATGCTCATACACTCCTACATGCCCTCCAGAATCCTGTGCTCAGAGAAATACAGTGGCTTGTGGTCCCGTCCCACAAAGGCAGAAGATCTCTCAGCGGAACTTTCTCTCTCACTGTCCCTGGCTGGTGTAACAAAATCCCTGATCCAGTCAGGAGAGCAGCAACTCTAACAGCTTTCAAAAAGCAACTGAAAACTCTTCTCTTCAGGGAACACGTACAATCATAAAAAAACTATTTTTTTTTTCTAATATTCCCTATTATTTTCATATTATTTACAAGTAGTTAATGTTTCTTGTAGAGGAAGGGGTGCGGACCACTCAGAGATTCAGAGTTCCTGCTCTTAAAAAACACTTGTCTTGAACATCCCCTAATCATTTCTGTACTACAGTAGTGGTCCAGTTAGCCGACTTTGTGTGAACGTGACGTCAGAGGCGGAGACTACTGTATTAGATGCTTATAATCCACTACAATCCAGTTTTTTTCTGTAACAAGTGTTTGTAGATGTTTAAGCAGTAAGTCCCCACAATGAAATCCGCACTAAAAGCAATAATCTCATAAACACTTCCTATTTAATCAATCTGCTACCACTAATTCCCCCACATTGCTCCAGCTGGGTACACAAGCTCTCATCAGGACCATTATTTACATGAGACCTCGAGTGAAGCACAACACACTGGGTGCTTATGAAGAGTAATATGATGCAAGTGTGCTTCTGGGAGTCCTCTTTTCATTTCAGACATGTATTATGCGCGTGAGAACAGCTCGAAGCAATTAAACTGAGTTCTTCCTCTCCTGAGCTTCACCGAAAACTTCCCCTGCTCCTTGTTTAGTTGAGGCGGGTTATATGGGAGGGATGGAAGAAAGGAAGGATGGGGATGAGAGTTGAAATAATGCAGGAGCTGAGACACTCTCATCCCTGTCTGAGCTGCAGTCCCTGGAGTTTTCACTGATTCAGAGGAAAAGAACAACCGTTCTCACATTGCCCCCTACTGCTCAGGAGTGGATGCAAACAAGGATATTATTTATTTGTAAACTACGAAATTATATAGATGAGAATAGACTTGTAGTTAAATGTATGTATGTGGCAGAGCCTTTTGTTCAAAGGAAGAGTTTATGAATAACTATATTATATATATAAATATAAAGGGTCATGAAACCCCCAAGGCCAACAATGTTAGATTTCCAGAGATTGATTTATAACCATCTATTATGAACATGTATAAAGTGTTAAATTGGGCTGTGGTTTTGTAGATGCTTCCTTATTGGTGTTCATTTAAATTAAAGGGTCATTGGTAATAATGTTAGATTTTGAGAAATTTGTGTATATTGAACATCAGTTACTTTATACTTTAGTGTCTGTTTGCTTCAATTTAAAAGGGAAATAACCTATAATATATCATATGGGCTTCTTCTTATTTTTCAATGGCAATCCCATCTTGATGGTCATCTTTCAGGTTGTAATATTTGTATCTGTACAACTGAATTTCTCTAACTCATACTCTCTATTTCTGACCCTTGTCCAAAGTTGCAACTTATCTTTTTCCTCTGGCACCCTGGCTATGGAATCATTTCGTGATTTAAAATTATATGACTCTACTTTCACAATTTCTACTGACCCTAAATAGGTTTGCCTGAAAACACTGTCATACGAATCTAGCTACTATTATTATTTTTTCTGCTTGAGCCATATTACAGAATTATTTGACTGCTAAATGCTTGAGGTTCTGACTTTAAACTTTTTTAAAACTGGTACCACTAAAGGATTGGGGGAAAATACTGGGAAAAGTTCCCATTGACTTGACATGGGGTCAAACTTTTCAAGCTAAAGCTCAAACTGAGAATCTCACAGAAACTTGAAATGCACAAAACATATGGAACTTGCCAAATTCATAAATGTAATGTAAATGTAACTTTCCAGTCTGAGCCATATAATTGCAATTGCAATGTAAGTTTATATAACTCACATTGACATCGGGATCATTATATGATGTCACTGATCCCTCCTTAGCATCTTTACTGTTTACCATAACAAACATTTGATTAAACTGACTACTCAACTGGTTAAATCTTATGCTATTAGCCTACATTATATAATTAAAAGAAAATCAAACATTTCACATCAGTATTGGTATCAGTGTTGATGGCACTTGCATTGAAAATACTTGGTGTCAGATTTAAAAAATAAAATCACTGGTATCCCTTATTCTTTGTCTGAACAATATCCTTCATATTATACATTAAGAGACCTATGCTTTTAAGTAACCAACCCTCAAAACTATCTTTTGAAACCTGTTTGACTTCTCTTATTCTGTGAAAGAAACGATTAATAAAAGAACATGAGATACCCAGGCAGATCCAAGAACACTGTAATGCATTTTCCACTTGGAATCAAAGGTCAAAAGGATTTAAAGTCAAAGAATGAAATCTGCGAAAGTAGGTTCACCCTGGATGTCAACATTTTAAATAGTTTTATGATGGGGGGAAAACTGGAGAAAATCATCAGGGGAAGAAGACCAGACAGACGCATCCAATCCCTTTTATAACAAAACGCTTGAGGGCATGTGGTTCTCGGGGTGAGAATCGATTCGGGCCCGAGAACCCCCCGACCAAAGTAGGCTGGGTAACTTTATGTTCTGTTTCAGTTGGTTCCAGTAGAAGGTACACGTCCAGCTTACATGTCTTCACTACCATTGACCGTATATATAACATGGACGTAGCATGCGCGGCGTTTAGTATGATCAATGAAACAAGCTAAAAATGTGTGTAGCCAACCATATCCAGAAGTCCCATATATATATATATATATATATAATATATATATATATATATATATATATATATATATATATATATATATATATATATATATATATATATATATAAAAAAGGCGGGACAGTAGGTGGAGCACAGATGTCTGATTGGCTGAATGTTTACATTTAATGTTTCCGAAACAAACAAATAACAAAAATTATGAATCCCCTCAGAATGCTAATGAAGGTCAAAACTATCGAATAAAAACATAAGACATTACAGCACCAGGGGTGTTTTTCATGTTTTCATCTCTCTAACTCGCTTCCTTTTTATTTTTCTTCTCACTTCTTCACTTGCTCTCTTCCTCTCACTCTCTTTTCCTTTCTTCCCCCCCTCTTTCATGCTCTCTTCCTCTCTTACTTGCGCTATCTTTCTCTCTTTCTCCATTCTCTCTTGCTTGCGCTATCGTTCTCATTCTCTCTCTCTCACTCCTTTCCTTTTTTGCTCTCTCTCTCTTTCTTTCATATGTAGGAAAATTGTGGGGAATTACTATTCTATCAGATCTCCTTCTTTCAAAAAAATTCTTAAAAAAACAACCATAATGAATTCCATAATTACAACACACACACACACCCCTGCACGCACGCAGACGGGCATATATATATATAACTATATATATATATAACGTCACCAAATTAACCAAATCCATTTGTATTAATATATTTTGTGCCAAGGCTATGATTTATTGCGAATAATTATTTTGACACTCTTTTTTAGCAGAATTTAATTGGCTACCTATACAAACCTGTTTTCTGTGATACAAGCTGTATGTTCTGTTGAGACAGCATCTTACAAGAACAGAGCCTTTCTTTTCTTAATATTCCCGCTGCAGGCTTGTGACGTCCTACTTTTATTCTAACTTGCTCATGTGATTTGGTCTTCCCTGTCGGTTGGTGGCGAAGAAAGACGGTGGCATGTTTAATATAGTTTGGCACAGATGTTTGATTTCCTTGAGGGCCTGTGGGCGATATTAACAGATTCATGCTGAGCCATGTTTAACTCGACCTGTGCTGAAGGAGAAAAAACAGAGCCCTGCTGGGTTTGAGCCCACACGTCAGTCATAATCGCCTTGGCACCGGATATCGTTCGGCTCTTGTGAAGATTAGAAGACGGCTGCATTAAAAGACATGTAACACTCATTTAAAGCTGTTTGGAGTGATGATCTGCTGTCTCTGCTATCTGACAGACATACGTGTCCTGAGAATCACACCTGTCTGCCTGAACACATCCTTTTAAAACCAGTAGAAAATGGATTTGACACTAATGAAACCGTTTTCTCTTCCGTTATCTACATTGGGTCTTCTTAACAATTTAATTAGAGTCACAAGACCCCCTGCTGCCCTCTTCACACAGGTCGCCAGGCAATCACCAGGATTTTATTAAGTGAAACAGAGTTTTCTTGCATGCATTTTTATATATACAATATCTA
>UELW01000168.1:0-66547 GCA_900490495.1 Danionella dracula | reverse complement strand
TCCTTCATTTTAGAAAATTAGTGCGATCGAATGCAATTTCCAATCTTTATCAATAAAGTGTGCTGCGGTGCCTCAGTAGTTTTCATTGCTCACAGAAGCCAGTGGTCCCCCATGAGCACGATGTGTGTGGTCTGCTGTAATGTGTTCATTCTCTGTGCCTTCTCATCAACATACAAAGTGCATACGTCTTATTCATACTTTGTTTAACACACATCGGCCACAACAGGGAACAGAAAAAACTGCAACCGCGTCAATGGCGCAAAAAAAAAAGTTTCAAACACATTTCAAATTAATCACGTGTTAACGTGTTCATTTTGACAGTACACATATACATATATATATATATATATATATATATATATATATATATTTAGTTATTGATGTTTTACACACTTACCAGAAGATTGCTGGAAATTTCCAGACCCCAGCATTGAGACATCTTCAGTCAGCGGCTTGATTCTCTGGTCATCAGAGTCGCTGCTTGCCCCGCTTGATGAACTCCCACTCGGTTCCGCAATTCTAGCAACTTTATGAGCTCTCCCTCTGGTCATTCTGGCAAAGGACCCTTGAACCTTTGAAGCTCGGCTTGAGGATCCAGAAGAGGAGGAAGAAGAAGATCTGTCTTTGAGGCTCCGCTTGCGTGAACCTCTATCTGGAGGTGTGGTTTTTACCAGCCCGAACAGCCGCTGCTTTCTAACATGTTGGTTCCCCTCATCCCCATCCCAACTGTTCCCACCCAAACCCTCTTCCTCACTGTTCCCCATGGCAGCAGCAGTCTGAAGGAGCACCTCAGGGACCTCATCAGAATCAGAACCCTCCTCAGCTGAACCAGCACGCTCAGTACTGGGGGCTGCGTTAGCTCTGCGACGGCGTGGAGTGGTTTTGACACGTGGAGACCGTTTATTCTCCTCTGTTAAAGACAATCCCTTTGTATCAGTCTTGCTTTCCTCCTCCTCCTCTTCTTCTTCTTCCTCCTGCATGGCCTCTTCATCATCACAATAATTCTTCTCTTGTCTTCCCTTTTCATTGATTTCATCTTGTTTTCTGTCCTTCTCCTTCGTAAACGTTGTAGAGGTTCCTTGAAGTGATTCATCCGTCAAGCCAGTGTTAATGAGATTCCCTTCATTGGCAGACGTTAGACTTAAATTGTTGGAAATTGGACTAGCTGGTACGGGAGTGAGTTTGACAACCAGTTCTTTGGTGACTTCCAGACTGTCACGTTTTGGTTTCGCCTTCTTCTTAGAACCAAGAGACCCTGATTTAGGTCCTGTAAGCTCATGATCCATGGCTTCCTGGAATTATGAAATTGGAGTGGGTTAATTAAGGTAATTAGAATTAGCGTTTCAAGAACTTAAGTGTTAGTCAGAATTCTTCTCAACTCTTGTTAGTTGTAGGGCTCAGGCATAAAATCTAGAAAATTGCCTTAGGCCTGCAAATGTAGCCTCATCATTAGAGGTTTAAAATAAATTTAACTGAATAGGTTTATTGTACATGTATTAATTAGGGGTTACATAGAGTTTACTGTGTAAAGGCAACCACACACCTATGAATATTAGCAGTGCGAAATGATGCATTGGACGTGCCTCGAGCCCAAAATAATTGGTGCGAACGAGACCTCATACACCTGACCGAACAATGCGAGTGAAAAAATTCCCTCTACCATGCCATCTTGGTTTGTCACAGTGCGTCATCATGTAGTTAACCAATGAAAGCTGGCTCTTTTGAACACAGAGTATTTTCGGGACACAAGAGAGCCACTGGGTGGCACACGATACCCCATAATAACTACAAAAACCTGGACAAAAGGAACGAAATATGACATCATGTATTATTGTCTTAAACTTTGCCATGTCAATGTAGTCCCCTGAGCAATATCAAAGGACAATGAGCATTGTTGAATAAACAGAGGTGTGAAAGATCCCTGCGGGGAAGCCAGGGTGGAATTTATGTTTTCATAGGTATGTGGTGAACTTAACTCATGACTCTCTTGACAAACCTGACAAATTAGCAAATGTTTTTTCCCTATCCTTATCAGATTGACGGAACCTGCCTCTTTGATTTGAATGCTAAAGATTTTTTTTATTAGAAGAAAACTAAAAATTTTTTTAATTAAACTTAAAAAATAAAGCCGTTTCTGCCAAAACCAGTTTTCTTCTTACCTGTAATGCTTTGTTCGCTGCTTGTAAATCATTCAGAACAGCACGAAACATCTGCAGCTGCCCAATTCTCTCTAGTGCACCTTCCTCCTCTTTTCCACTTTCAACAACTGCTCTGAAGGAATGGCTCAGAGACGTGGTGACCTCTACGAAGCGCTGCATTCGCTGGTAAAGCCCCTCAGAGGGCATAGATTTCCCTCCTAGTCCAATCAAGAAAGTACCACGACCATTCTTGTAAGCCTTTCCCCGAACGGAGTTCGGCTCATTACGAGAGTTCCGCTTCTGAGATAACTCCAAGTTCTCGAGAACAGCGTCACATGCCAGCACCAGGTCCACCATTGGCTCTGGACTACAGACATAACAGTCCCACTTTCTCTCCTCCTCCATGATGGAAGACAGCTCCTTCCTTCCAAGATTGCGTAGCACACATTTCTTACAGAAGGCATTGCTGCAGTAATCACAACCAATCAGACTGCCTCCCTCTGCACACCATCTGAAAAAAAAAGCATAGAATTCAAGTACAAACTTAAACAAATCAATGAGACTAACGATAAAACAGACAGTTACTTGTGGCAAAACCTTTCCAAAGTTAAAATATAATAAATACAAAACGACGACACTCTTGCCCCAACGGCATGAATTTGGTTTCAAAATTGAGAGGCCAAAAATTTAGATTAAATACAAGTACATCTGTTATATTTAGAGACTATACTACAGATAACAACACATATAACAATAACACTGATCAGGGTTTTCTGACACTCAGTGGGAGCTTGGAGTCAAGTGATGTTTTCACTCTTGTTTTGTTAACCCAAATACAGGTAACGGATCGTAGGTCGACTCCCAACGTTGTGCGATGACGACTTGAGTTTTAAACAAATCGAACACAATTTAGAAAGTGGGGGACAAGAAAAGGATTTCCAAAAGAATCTCCAGTGACAATTACACCCCTGTTCTCTCCACCCCAACGACAATCTCTCATTCACCTGCATTGCTCGTCCATCCCTTCTGAGTCTTTACTGATGTCATCACTCATATAATACTTAAAGCAGCTCTGAAACAAAGCAAGGCATTGTTATGAACACATACAATTTCAGCAGTTTTGAAGCAACTTAAGGGAGAGAAAACAGTGTTCGTTTGGGGTGTTGATACTTTCAGCTCACAATTGTTGAAACAACAAAGTGGTTCAAATTATTTTTCCTTTGGTTATGCATGTTAAAAACCACAGCTACGTGAAAAACCACAATGTCAGATTTTCATACCTTACAGATGAGAACTTTGAGCATTGGGTGTCTGAACACAGAGTCACGTTGGAAATGGTTCACCTGCTGACCGCAGGCAGTACAGTTGACCCGTTCATTTCCAAATCCTCCTATGAAGCGCAATTAGCCACAACTTTGGTGAACCAGCGGAGTTGGCAAACATGTCTAGTTAAAATAAGAGCGCAAGTAATTTTGAGAAGGTTGGTTTTTCCTCACCTCTGCGTCTGTCGATGTTGTCTTTTTGCTGCTTCTGATGGCGCCTAGAGCGGAATTCTGGTCCACGGAATTCATCCCGAGATTCATTACTGACAGGCTCCGGGAGCAAAATCATTGTTCCTGTGTCAGAAAGTCATCGCAGTTCAGAGACCGATCTTAACCTTAATAGCAGAAACCTCACGAAGAAAAGTCAAGAAGCCATAAAATTTAAAAAAGAGAGACACCTTTAGGCAAGAAGTTCGAGTCGTGGTCGCTGGAGTGGACCGATATCAAATCCTCCGCTCCACTCTCAGAGGATGTGTCCGAGTCATTCACACCACTATGTTTGGTGACAACAGCCGGTTTCCTGTTGGATCAAAGATTTACAGGTTGAGAAATTGATTCAAAACACCAAAAAGCTGAAGATGAATTTCTGAAAAGTTGACTCAGACCTTCTTGCACGAGATGACAATTTCCCGCTTTCCAAAGAACCAGAGTTCTGAAGACAAAAAATGGGATGAACTTATAATACGCTTCAATAAACACCCTAAGTTTTTATTGATTAAACAATCTGTAATAACTTTGTTATTGGATGGCAGAAGCATCACAAAACCTTTGATACAAATTATTTTCATCTTTTTACGAGCTTATCTAAAATCAAGTAATATAACTTCAAATGCCTCAGCTGGGCTTTAAAATACAAACATTTCTCAAAAATTAGCAGCCAGTTTTGACATCCATTTTTTGCCCTTATGAGACCTGCATCTGATATTTTCAGGACAGTCTGAACGACTCAATCCCAAAAAGGTTTTTATCCAGCCCAGGTCGATTTCATATGTGGTTCTGAATCCGATACATACCTGATTTTTTTGCAATCGCAGTCTAACAGGGCGTTCAGACCAAGTGCTAAACACGGGGACAGAATGCATCTCCCGCACCTATCAGACTGCTTTCAAACCCGAAGTGCACTCACGTGAGGAAGTCCGCTCTGAGATCAGCGTGGAACTAAGCGCGAGCTCGCCGGGAGAGGCACAACGATGACGAGCCTGGAGCATACCTGCTGCTGACCATCTCTCTCTCTCTCTCTCTCTCCCATTCCTTTCTCCTCTCCTTCAAAGTGTCCCTCAACCCTCTCACGTTCTTCCTGCACACTCCCTCTGATAAATTATCATGCTTAGTTTTAGCTAACATCAGCACAATATCCATTTATATCAGGTTAATTCATTAAAAATGTGTAACTTACCAGCTTCATCCACCTCAGCACCCACTTAATTCCAAACAAGGGAATTTTTGCTTCCACGTGGATAATAAAACATGTTAATAATTCTGTCTGGCCACAAACTGTGATATTTGTCTCCTCTATTGTTGTTGCTCATGTTCCCGCATCACAGAACAATCATGTAACTACAAGAGCAAGCCCCTGATTGGTTGCCGCGCAAACGAACTTTGCCTGAGTAGAAAAGATTCCTACTCCCGCGATCAGTCCGGTTTTCCACGCCTCGTCTCTTGCGGCATTCGTGTCCCCCGCGCCACGTGGTTCGGACCCTTTGCGCCGCAGGGAGTCTTATCGCGTCTTTACATTAAAATCAGCCGCTCTTACTGCATCACTCGCGCTTGGTGTGTAGGCAGCATAACGGTCAGGCCACATTTATCTGACTTTTACATCATTGTATTGGGACAGATGCCACCTTTCTGAAGACGGACGGAGAGTTTCACAACAGTCATGGTGGAAAACGAAGTTGAAAGCAGTCAGTGAAAGGAAAGGGAGACAACAGAAATAAAAAATATTTCTTCTTTGTCATCTTGATATGATTTTGTTGAAATAATGGCAGCGCTGCACGACTGAAATAAGCCACACGATCACCCCGAAACACATTCTAGTTCATGTTTACTTTTGATCAAAGCCAATTCTGCACATGCACATCTCACAGCGAGCAGGATTGCAATAATACACAGAATAGTTACAAGTCGTATCTATTCTGTAACGGCAACTAGCAAACAAAAAAATCTGAATTGAGCATTTAGACCTGCAATCTGAATTTAGCCCACAATTTTTCAAGTTTATGAGAACAAATAGCAAGTAATTGCGACAAAGGATCGGTTGTTCTTTTTTATCTAGAGAAAAGACTCAAATGGAGGTGTAAAAGCACCCATAAAGGTAGTAAATTCACTTGTGCGAGTGTTTTTTCTGCTGTAAACATAAAGGGAACAGTCGGGCAGTTGTGTTCTAGTGGATAAGGAGATGGACTTGTGATCTGAAGGTCTCAGGTTCGATCCCCAGATCCACCGAGTTGAAGGTGGAGTGAGTGATGAAACACTTGCTCGCCATCTTCAACAAGCAAAGCTGTGGAGCCCTCGAGCGAGCAGCTCACAAGCTCAAATATGAATGTATTTAATAATCAATACCTCTTCAACACGAGCCAGCTGTTCCAGGTATTCTTTGGCTGCAGTGCCTGCCAAAATCACAAGACAAAATAACATAACTCCAATTGTTCATGGAAAACATCGTTGTTATGGATCTTACATTGATTCTCCATTTAAATGAACTCTAATCTCACCATTCCAGTGTCCAGGTAATGCTGGCTCGCTTCGATCTTCGGTAGTTGCTAGGTACTCGTGAAGTCTCCCTATTAGCTCACCCAGTTTCCTTCCTTCTCCGGCCAATGGTCCGGGTCTGGAGAGAAAAAGAGATGTTTTAGCTCGACAGCAACACATTGTAAGCCCTTGATGATTCATAACATAATGCTGGTTACTCACAAAACAACTTAAAGTGTATAACCCCCAACAAAGTAACTATTCCTGTCCATAGAGGAGCACGTGTGGCATACAACAATGTAGTTAAAAAGTAGTTTTTAGTAACGTTACGTTACATTACACAAGACTGAGGAACGATAGAACACACAGATGATCGCACAGATCATTTTCTTGTTTTGGCAAGAGAATGGAAAATTAGATTTACTTGCGTGCTCGTTAACATGGTTGCCGCCCCGAGACTAATGTTACTTCCATGTGAACGCATGTCCTGCAAGGGTCACATAGTGCACCGAACTGTCAGGTTTCCATTCACGGTAGCGGTTTAGAAAGCGCGCTAGCTAAATGTCGCTAGAATGTTGGGCACCTAAAGCATAGTGCATCCAACGCTCACGAACTAATGGAACAGCACGTTTCATGTGGACAAAACCTTGCAGGTAGGTTAATACTATTTTCTCTGTCTCCTGTCTGTTTTTACTACCTGCGTGTGTGCGCGTGCATCTATGTTGTGTGTCACGTGTGTGGGGGTGTGTCCTCTGTCAAGGTATGCTTCATAAAATAAAAATAAGTTCAGATTAGTGTAAAACAATATTAAAAAGTTGAAGAGGAAAAAAATACGGTGTTGAACAATACACAAACACACAATGAAAATGTGTTCATCTCTGCCATTTCGTCCAAATTGTGTTTGCCAAATTGTGTGATCTCACAGTTGACCAATGAAAGCTGGCTCTTTCGAACACTTAATGTTCTAAACACTAGATTTCGAACACTAAATGTAATAGGAAAAATGACATTCACAAAACAATCTGAAGTGAGCATCAAGAGCCTTTCAGAGCAAATGAATTTTCGTCCTCTGTTCTTTTCTAGGGGATGAGGTAGACACGCAGCCAGGTCCTTCTATGTCTGTGGAGGACGATGATGTAGAAAATAGGTACGATTCTGTCTACACCAGGGCAACACACATTTTCCCCGCACAGGCCTTCTCCACCGGACGTCGGCTGTCTCAAACCCAATACAGCAAGAGCTTTGATCCAAACGGTGTTTAAAAGCATGCGCGCCTGTATTCTTCCAGATACTCACAGAGCAGAATCTTTTTGCAACACTAATTCTTTCACCAGCAAAACGCAGTCTAATATTTGTCCCCTGACCCCTTCTACAGAGGTTTTGTAAGCGTAGACGCAAGATGGCCCTCAATTAAGCTCACTCGAGGACGTTTGTCTTGCTTCACTGAGAACTTTGCATGACTCTAAGGCCATACGGTCCTCTTCCTTTCTCTGCTACTAATCCAGCTTGTAAGAGTAGCATGACCATTCTGTTTGGATCTGCTGGATCCTGTGTTTAGTAAGACGGACGTCTTCTTGTGTGTTTGTGTTTTAGGCCTCAGCTTCCTGCTTCTCAGGCTGTAATGTTTTCGCTCAGTCAAAAAAAAGGCTGTGTGGTTTGCTAACGGTAGGTGTAACGGTAGTTTTATTCAACAATTTTTGTTGGCTTATATTATGTCACTGTTGGTGAAATTCAGGGAAATGGTTTGGCTTGGGGGTGTCCTACAGCGTTCGAGTCGCTGAACACAGCTGTTTGTTCTTTTCTAGGAGATAAATCCTGTGACTGACTGCTGCAATTTCTTCACTTAAAAGATTAAGTGGAATCAGTGTGAATGCCTTAGTTGAGTTTTTCTTGACGAAAAATGCTTCTGTGTGCATTGTTTGGCAGTTTTTCATGCTTATGAAGGGTTGGGCTGCTTCATTTGAGGGACTGCTTTTTGTTTTTGTACACTTGAGGAGCAGTAGTTGGTGCTCTGGAATTGGTTTGTGGCGTCTTGCACGATCCTGTTTAGTCCATCCAATATTCTTCATCAGACATCGATATGGAAGAGAACAGCACTAAAGCTTAAACAAAGCCAGTCGTAGTGAGCGTTTTGCTGGTTGTAGACTGTCGATAGTGTGTTTCGAGGAAGGAAGAAGGCTTTTCCCCATGGGTTTAACATCGTGATGATGCTTGTAAGTGTTCTTACACTTCCTGGAAAATGTCATTCTTTTCTCAGCGTTGTTCCTGTTGACATCACACGCATTGCAAATTAATTTTCTCATATTTGATCGAGCTTACTGCGTCAGTGTTTTGAGCTGTTATCGCAAAGCTAGAATATTTGCGTTTAGCTTGTGCATGTATTACTTGCGTTTGTCCTGAGGTTAGTGCTATTGATTTGGACCAAATTTAGATCATCACTCAGTCTTTAACCCTATGGCCTCACTAATTTGCTTTCGAGATTTTTTTATATTTTAAAGCTCTGATTGATGATTTGAAACACAGGCTAAAGGTGTTAAATAAATAACGTCTTGGGCAGAGTGGGAAACCCACCTAAACTAAGTTAACGCGCTTCCAATGAGCTCAACTACTCTTCTTTTCAAGTTTCCTTGTCTACCTTTGTTTGGAATTCTACTTTCATTGCATTGCAGAAAGCCTTGAAGGTTGTGTATTAAATGCATGCGGATGCTCTTTGTGTGACAGTATTTATTGCTGTTGTTGTATTTGATAAATATTTTACCAAGAAACAGCCTTTTCACAGTTTCTGTCAGAAAGAAACCTGCATTATTTTCTCCTGAAAATGTAAATATTTGTCTAAGAACTGTGAAAGAATTGTAGCTGTAATAAAAGTTTATCAACCAGACACAACGGCGTCTGTGTGTTGTGTTTATGATTTGTTTGTGGGAAATCAAAACCTTTTTTTTTTTAACCCGTAAAAATTTATTTGCAATGTGTGATTGATCTCAAACAGTCGCTGGACAGTCAATATAAAGTTTTAAACAAAAAACAAACAAAACAAATCCATCTTTATCTGCTCTATTTCCTTAATTTAAATAATTTGGTATGAATACAGAGCATCTACAGTGCCAGTCATTGCATATATATGTACTAGATACGATAACTTTATTAACCCTGATTCACTGTTTGTTAAATAAAGGTTTCTGTTTGATTTGGTAATGAAGTAACTAGTTTTAAAAAGCTGTGGTGTACCTTTAACTGATTTGCTGTTGGTAAGGATTTCCATCACTTTTTTTAAGATCTTTTATTTTATTTTTTTTATACAATTTTCCTTAAATCTTTTAGACTTAGGAAACGAATTGAATATGGAGTTCAAAATACAAAGTAAAATTTATAGTCATCTCTATATAATCAGTGGAGGAGGGCAGCATCGTATCATGAGTTTGACTCCCCTCTTTCATCCAGCTCACATTTTTGTCCCTTCTCTTTTTGTTTTGTCCCCTCCCTGATTCTGCAACGCTCACTTTACATCATCGTCACTCATAAAGAATAGCGAGGCAGATTCTTCTGGCTCAGATTAGAGCTAACCTCTCTGATTCAGAGCTGAGCGACCAATCAGAAAACACCCAAGAGGAGGAAGAAAAGAGCAAGACGTCTTCGCCTCAGACAGCAGACGAGGAAGGTGAGTGAAAACTATCTCAAAAGAAGAGAGCAGCATTAATCTTTTGCTAGCCTTAGGGTGCTTTCACACGGGGAATGGCGTAATCGTTGTGTACCCGAGCACGGGTTCCAGGATCAGTCTTCCTTGGGTTTGTGTTCACACTAAACGCTCATCTGTTCTCGGGAAGACTTCTGTAAATTTGTACATTTTTCACCAACCTTTTTAATTTTGGGGAGTTTATATCATGTTCTGTAACTGGTACAGGTATAGTTTTGTAACTATTTCAACATAAAAGTGGTTTTCCGATGGGAAAAAGAAAAGCTTAACATCCTGTTCAATACGGATTGGTCAATCGCAGAGCTTACAAATTGGCTAGAAATGTTGCTGAACTGGAGTGATTTTGATTCTTCTGCCATCGTGCGGCTTTTAAACAAACCTTTTTCCTACTTGAGTCGTCTATATTGTTTCATGTTGTGTGTAGTCAGCTTTTGGCTTTCTGTCACAGACCCTGAATTCACCAAATGGAACAATAATGATGTCCTGTAGCAGAGTGATGAGTCTTTAATGAGTTGTGCCCACTCAGAACTGATACAGGAAGTAAAAATTGGTTGAAAAAAAAGCTAAGACCTGTTCAGCTGTTAGCCTCACAATCGTTCCAGAGCTTTCTTGAGATGTTCCTCAGAATAGCTCTGCATGTGATCTCTGGTTATGGTCTCAGGAGCAGAAAGATCAGCGGATCTGGGGAGTTTGTGTGCTCAGAAACAGATTGCGTAGCCCAGTGTGAAAGAACCCTTATTCAGGGGATTGGTCCAAGGAATCATTTGACTTTAATAATTTTAGTTTGATTTAATTTTTTCACAGATAGCAATGGCTCAAAGTCCACTACTGTAAAGTCAGGGTCGCAGCACCGTCACCATTTGCTTCGACACGGTCTTACTTTATCAGAGACTCAAGCAAAAACACAGAAGAAGCAGGAGAAGAAGACGCATAACAGAATGAAAGTAGTTGAAGAATTTGTTGTTGGTGAGTTGAAAATCTTGTCGTATGTTTACTATTAAAATAAAAGATGGTTTTAAAAGATAAATAGCTGGATAACAAATGACTGGTTATGACCTTAGTTACTTAAATTGTTAATTTAAATAATACTTCAGCACATTTTTTTTAGGTGCAGGTCTGAGGGTGTGACCCTAAGAAAAAGTTCAAGAAGGTGGAACATTAACATTAGTGATGTAACATTAAACCCCTCCATCTGCCTTGTTACAGATTGCAGAAAATTAGTTTTATGAATATATTTGTGTAAAAACAATTTCTGTAGTCTTTCCCGGGGGGTGGTGCAATGCAAGTGACACTGAAGTATCTTTTGAATGAAATGTAAAATTGAGGTCCTGACTCTCTGCTCTTTAAAAAAATTCTGGACCCTGGCATTTCCAGCTATATTAATCCATTATTAATAAACCTGTGTTCTAGTTGGCTACATAAGTCTGATTTGGCTCTCTTTGTCTCCTGGCTGCCATTAGCTGGTGATCATTCACCGTATAAAATGTGAATGTAGCATGAGACTTTTCAAATGAAAGGTAATTGAGTTTCAGAATTGGCGTAGCCAGCCATTGCGATCATGGCTGCCCCCCGCCCATGTTTTGGTCTGGTGGATAAGGATATCGACTTGTGATCAGAAGGTTGCAGGTTCGATCCCCAGATCCACCGAGTTGAAGGTGGAGTGAGTGATGGAACACTTGCTCTCCATCTTCAACAACCACAGCTGTGGAGCCCTCGAGCGAGCACCAGTTCCCCCACTGCTCCCCGGGCCCCGCAATCATGGCTCCCACTGCTCCCCGGGCCCCGCAATCATGGCTCCCACTGCTCCGGGTGAGTGCTCATGGTGTGTTTTTCACTGCTGTGTGTGTGTGTGTACACTGGGATGGGCACAAATTCCATGTATGGATCACTCCAGATCTGGCCAACTGCTCACTTTCACTTCTCTTTCGCTTTAAAAAATTGCAGTAGCATTTTTTTTTATTACAAAGTTGGGCAGTTCACTATGGGGAGTGAATGAGAACCTGGTCACTTCTCACACTTGTGGCAGGTGGAGGTATTACAGTTCAATCGCTTCCTATTCCGCATCGCCGATAGAGCAGGAGGTTTCCCTTTGGTGGTTATTGTTCCGGTACAAAGGGGCATCAGCCAACTCTCCAATAAGTAGAACTGTTTGAGCATCTAGAAAAGTATTGTATAAATGCCATTAGTTATTTGCTGCTACAGGTAACTGTAAAAAAAAAACTTTAAGAAATGGGTGTCTGCAGCCTGTAGTAGATGTAACTCAGAGATGACCCTAATGCAGACCTTAACTCTAACCTACGGAGCCAATTTCCAAACTCATTTCCAACACTTCCTGTTTACGCCAAACGTTAACCTTAAAAAAGAAATCCAATGCCTCTTTTAAAATGGATGTGTCAGAATAGAGAATTTCTACTATTATATTAAAAGCTCTTAGTGATGTTGTAAAAATAAGAGATACAATTATAGCTTTTAAATTGGAGCTGTTGGAAATCAAAATGAAGTTTCCTGTGAGGGCAAGAAGTTCATTAACATCTCCTTTTATTTAACTTTTTTTATTAGCTTTTCTCCAAAAAAAAGTGAACCTTTAAGAGTAGCCATAGCTCATGCGAACAAGCCGATATGAAGTAGCTACAGCTAAAAAATGCTTCAGATGTTTGTAACTTTTACAGACTGAATTCCCCCTCTCTGTCTTTGAAAGTCAGCAGCAGTGAAGAAACCAGCAATTCTGACGATTGGGATGAAGTCAGCCTTTCAGAGTCGGAACAAACCGGGTAAAGCTTTCTAATCTGCGTATCATTCATTCATTTTTCAAATAATACATTTTTTTTATTCTGTTCTCTAAAGAAAAGTGCAAAAATCAAATAGATTTATCATGTTTTGTTTCCCTTTTTAATCATTATTTGCATACCATGCTTCATTCGAGTAATGCCTTCCTCCGTATTCTAATAAATACAATACATTTATTCATGACTCTTTTATACAAAGCATCATATAATAGAGGGAGAGACGAAGCAAATTTGACAGAGGAAATGTCTAACTTAATTTGTCATCCCAGACCAATAAGAAACAAAAATAACAGTGAATGTATTACTTTTATATATAAAAATACATACCTAAATACAATTTTGTTGAATTTCTGTTTCTACTCTTGAAGGGGTTCCCAGAAGAGAAGAGGTTTTTAGAAACGTCTTTAGACTCCCAAAACAGACAAAGCCATGAATAACGCAGCAGAGCACAACTAAAGGAAGTAACGAAACAAGATCTGAGATCATTTTGTTTCAAGAACAGTTAAATATGGGAAACTTGTTTTGATTTTTGTTTGTTTCGATTTTGCGAAGAAGATTAAATAGGTATTTTATATATTAATTTCTTTCCCTGTTGTGATAATTACTCATCCAGGCCTCAGTCTCCCAGGATCAACGGGGAGCGGACGCCTGAAAAGGCCCCCTCGGACGTATGTATACGTTTTTCAGATGTTCAAGATGCTGAGAAGCCAGCCTCAGTGATGAGTGTTTGCATGGTCTGCAGAATGAATGTTCTCTCACCTCTGAGGAGCACCTGAGTGGAACGCCTCGAGGCAGGAGGCAGATCCGGGCGGTTCTGGACGATGCTCAGCTGGCTCAGGAGACGCAGAGCGCTCTGAAAGAAGAGCAGGAGCGCAGGAGACGACTCGCGGAGAGAGAGAAACTCCGCTTGGAAGCTGAGAAGAGGAAAAGAGAGGAAGCAGACTCAGAGGTGAGGAAGTTTGTGTCCAAAGATAGAAAAATCATGGCGAAAATGACTTTTTTTTTTTTTTTTACAATTTGCAATCCGTTTTAAGAGTTAAAGCTGGACATGTATTCAAATGTTTCCAGCTTTAAAGTGATGTTTGAGGCATAAGGGTGTTAAAGTATGTTGTGATTATATTTCAAGAGATGGATTTATGTTTTCTTTCATGCTTCTTCAGGTCATCCTCGTGTCTGAGAGACCAGCTGACAGCTTCACTCCTTTGGTTCTGGAGCAAGATGATTTCACACATAAGCCGCTGGTTCAAGTGCATAGACACTTTCTGAGCAAACTCAAGCTGCACCAGAAAGAGGGTAAGAGAAGAGGGTCTCGCTGATGCCTTTATCAATAGATCGTGTTTCTCAGGTTTGTTCAAGTACACTAAGTCTGTCTTAAAATGCATCTTAAGTTAAACGGTGTTGAACAAACAGAACTCTGGAGCTGAGAAAAGACTTTTACTTTGAGAAGCAATATCAAACTTTATTCAACACTGGCTTGCATCTCTGGTGCTGGGACGAGATCTTTTGCTCCTCTCGTAAGCTTCTTCTATCAATAAGAGAGAAACTTCTTTCACAGGTCTCAAAGTAACTTAGTGACCTGAAGCGGGAACACCCAGCAGTGAACGTTCTCCAACAATTTATGAAGAGCAGCATATTTTGTAAACCAGTGACTTTCGGGATGTTTTTTTGTCATCTGTTTGATTTTGTCTCCCAGAAGTTAATTTGACAGGAGTACTAAGTCATTGAGAATCACAAAGTTCCTTAAATTAAAACATTATCTTATTTGTTTCATAAAATTTGAGAAAAGAGCTGGTGTATATCATATGTATATTAACTCAAAGCTTGTACTTTAAAAACATAAAGTTCAAGCTCAAAACCTCTTAATGCCAAACACTACTCAGCTCTATCAACCCATCACTGTCAATAAAGTCAAGACGATTGAAATTGAGGCTAATCTCAAGCTCCATATTTTCTAGCAGACAAACATTTTTGAAGAACCCATATTTATCAAAGCATCACTCGTGTAAATTCTTGTAAGATTAAAGGAGATTACCCATCCCTCCCAACTCTCTCTCAGCACCACTCGCTCGATCTGACCAGGACTAAACAATCACACACACAATTTGTACATAAAGTAAGAACCATACGCTATCTTAAGTAAACCAGAATTCAGTTTCTTTTGATCTAGAACAAATACGTTGGCCCCTTTTTACACACGAGGGATGAGTACCAAGTGTTACATTAGAACAGGGGTGTCCAACGTCAGTCCTGGAGAGCTGGAGCCCTGCACATTTTAGTTGCAACCCTGCTGTAGTATGCATACTACTCTACTTCAGCCAATCAGAGGACCCTAATTAGTGCCACAGGTGTGTTTCATGATGGTTGAACCAATAATGTGCACCGCTCCGGCTCTCCAGGACCAACGTTGGACACCCCTGCATTAGAGGATACTGATGTCCTTACATCAATACGCTATGATTTGCTCTCATTTAAGTGCAAAAAGATATCAAAGAACCACTGTTTAATTTCCACTAAACAGTTATTCAGTCAGCCGAGAGTCCTGCGACTGTAATTAGAGGAGAACAGTTGGACTATGGCTGTTGACTATTCAGAGGACTATTCATACGGCTGAGAAGATCATCGGTGCTCCCCTGCCCTCTCTCCAGGACCTGTACACCATCAGAGTGAGAAAGAGGGCTACAAAATCATTCTATACCACACTCACTCCGGCCACCTCCTTTTTGAGCTCTTGCCCTCTGGCCGCCGCTTCAGAGCCACCAACACCAGGACTGTACGGCGCAAACAGAGCTTCTTTCCCCAAGCTGTCCGTCTGCTGAACTCTTAGCTCTTATCTCGCCGTCATCTGTTACCTATCTCCTGGACTCTCGCACATTTCATCTCCCTGCAGTTTGCACTTAAGCACACCACACTTTATAGACTTTGTTCAACTGTTTACATTTCATCAAACCTTAATTCTACCTCATAGCCTTCTGTTAACTGCTTGTTGTGTTGCACTTTATTGGTTTGTATTGTACTTTGTTGTTTGCACTGAAGGCTCCTTTGTACCAAAGGAAATTCTTTGTGCGCACACACACACACACACACACACACACACACACACACACACAACAATAAAACTGATTCTGATTGCAGTTAATGAAATGTTTAGTCGCACTGTTGTCTTGTTTGATAGGAGTGCGGTTCATGTGGGACTGCTGCTGTGAGTCCGTTCAGAGTGTGAAGTCGTCTCCAGGCTCTGGATGTATTCTGGCTCACTGCATGGGCCTGGGAAAGACCTTCCAGGTACAGAGCTGCTCATTGTTTCAATCAATCATATACAGCTTATGAGTATGAGGAAAATGTTTAAGCCGACCAGTAATTTCTGGCTTTATATAAAACCCTGGTTTTAACCCTTGTATGGTGTTCGGGTCTGTGGGACCCATTTTCAGTTTTCATCAAAAGAAAAATTAAAGCAGCATTTATTATTTGAAGCTGAGATTCACTGGGCTCGAGTACCGCTTGAGTAACAATAATATGAACACCACACAAGGGTTAAACTCATTTTGGGGGAAAATAAAGTGATCAAGGCACTTTAATTTAAGTGGGGAATAAGCCAGAGGAACCAGAGTAAAACGCATGCAGAGAAAAGGTCTCCCCCAGTAAGGAACCCTCTGTGAGATCATAGGAAGTCTCGTTGACTGAGGCAGGTGCTAATCACCTCCCCAGCATAAACCTGTTTGAGCTTAAGATCCATCTGAGGAGGCAAAAACAGAAATCATTTTATTGTGAGCGACAGAACACTGGTTTGTGTGCGTGCAGGTCGTGGTGTTCCTCCACACTGTGCTGTCGAGTAAAGAGCTGCCGCTGAAGAGAGCTCTGATTGTGTGTCCTCTCAACACGGTGCTGAACTGGAAGAGCGAGTTTCATCAGTGGCAGAGGGGCTTGAGACCCAACGTCCTCCAGGTCAGTGTCTTCTCACTACTCTCATCTTCTGACTGGGCCTTTTTGTTTTAGGGTGTCTTATACTGGTGCTCGAGAGCCATTTGTTGGTGGTCTCAGTCTTGTTACGGAACCAAAGGTTTGGTTTTTGTTCTTGCCTAACTCTCATTTTGTCCTGATACAAGTGTCATGATTATTTTCCTTCAAAAATAAAAAAAACAAGCTTCGAGGGCATCATTGAAAAAACGATTCTCTTTATTTTGCTCCTCTCTTCATCTTGGATCTTTTATTAAAAAAATGATTGTTTCCTCATCTACTTTAGGGGGAAAAGATGTAACACTCAGGGGTAGGGCTGGATAAGTATTCATTTTGCGATTTAATGGCAAATTCCATTAAACACTATTTTAAAATCATGTAAATAATCATGCAAATGATACACAGTCAGGTATCGAGAGTTTTACTTTTTATTTGGCTCAAGTCTGTCTAATGATGTTAATCAGTGGTTAAATATTGCACTCCACAGGTTTACATGTTTGTGACTAAATTACTAAAATAGGGTTATAATTTTGAAGAAAAATCTGTAGTTTTACTTGGTAACATTTCAGTGTTGCTCCATCAGGGAACTAAATAAATGTTATTTTAATAGTGAACTTTTTGTCATTAGATTTTCACTTTTTTGCCACTTTTGTACTTGTAAACAATTGACTTTTACTTGAGTATACTTTTTATATATTCCATCCCTTTCGAGCCATATATTAGTTTTTGTTTCTTTAATCTACACTTTAGTTTGTTTGATTTGTTACTTACTTTTATATAAAAACCTGGTTTTATATACATAAAGGCTTGAAGTTTATCAAATCTATCATTGTTACACCCCCGTGATTGTAGTTTTATATTGATTGTTGCACCACTGGAGTTCATTGTACTTATTTTGAATCAATTTAAATAATGTTATACTGATTAGTTTGCATAGGGATAAGTAAACTTTTAAGTCAAGTTTGAAACATTGCATGAATAAAGGAGTAAGAATTTTTGTACCTGTGCAATGTTTATATGCGAGGTCCCAGGAGAGCTAGATGAATGAAAACCCAAGAAACTGATCTGATTAGAACTGACTCTGCTCAAGCCCTAGGACACAAGTCTTTTTGGCTCCTAAGGAACCCAAGAAACAAACTTCAGGAACTCAAAATGTATTGTTAGCACCCCCCCTCATCCCTTTCCATGGAAGAGCTTAGCAAAGAAACACAGGCAGAAGGAACGCTTCGCAGAGGAATACAATCTTCTATCAAACGAATTGGTGTAAGTGAAAACTCCCCTCTCTGTGGTCCTCAGGTATCGGAGCTGGCCACGGTGACGTCTGTGAGTGTTCGCGTGGAGCTGCTGAGCGACTGGTTTAAGAACGGAGGTGTGATGATCATGGGTTATGAGGTTTTTCGGATTCTGACGCAGACAGACAATGCCAAATACAGCAAACACAAAGAAGTTTTCCGCTCTATGCTGTTGGATCCAGGTAAATCTATCGGAACAATCTTCTCAGCAGATGCTCTTTTATAAGGTGTTAATCGTTTGTTGTTTTAAACATGGTAAGGACCTGATCTGGTGGTGTGTGATGAGGGTCACATCCTCAGGAACGCAGAATCCAGAATCTCTAAAGCCATCCGAGCGCTCCGAACACGCCGGAGGATCATCCTGACTGGAACGCCGCTTCAGAACAACCTCACTGAGTGTAACCTTCTTTAACTTTTAACTAAAATCTGCTTGCTTTCTTAAAGAATTGTTGTTAAAGGATTTTTTAACAGACAAGACACTGAACATATAGAATGAGCAAGGATGTTTTCTTAGACCTTTAAAGGGAATTACAAAGTAAAAGTCACAATTGAAATTAAATGTTGACATTTAGTTACTAACTTGGTTAGAAGATAAAATGCAAGGAACGCTTATGCAAGGAAGTCAAAATTACAAAATAAAAAGTCATACTGCTGTCTTACTAGCCCTAAATTATGAGATAATGTCCTGAAAATGTTCTGAAATGTTGACTCCAAAATAGTTTTAAACCATTCGTGGTTAAATAATTCTTCTTTAAGGTAAAAGTGATGAATAGACGTGTGATTGTTTTTAAATGGAATACATTATTTGTAATCTTTTATTGCTCTATTCAATATTTTTTCTTATTCATATTTTATAAAATGATTAAAAAAGAATAATTTTCTGTGACGCTGTCCTCATTGCTAGGGTTACAAAATCAAAATGGTGGTTAGACAAGAGGCACAAAAATTAAAACACCACGCAAGTTTATGGGGCATAAAACCTTCCTTGTTTAGTGCGCACCAAAAATGCTGCTCTTTGCAGGTTGCTGGGAAAAGGATTTCTGTTTGTTTTTGTTTGTTTGTTTGTTGCAGATTCAGGTTATTAAGTTATGATGCTTACATCGAGACCAACGAGAGTAGCAATCACTTGAAAGAGGCTTCTCTCTTATTGAGAAGTGATTTCTCTACTTTTTTTTTTTCTCTGTGTTTTTCCTCTTTTTTTGTGCTTATTCTAAAGAGCTGGATCAGCACATCTTAAATGCTCATCTGCCTTAAAAGTTGTGTCAGCGTGAGACCTTGTTGAGGGAGCAGAACTTCAGTAGAACTACCTTGTGTCTTGTTGCAGTGCTCAATTTTACCATTAGAATCAGTATTTCCAAACCTCATTGTGGTAGAAGAGTTTGTCTGTTCCTCACCCACTTTTAAGCTTCCTACACAGATGATGTCTGTTGCAGTTCTAGACCAGGTTTTATGCTACCCATGGCATTAATGATTATTAGCATCTGTTTGGTTTAATTGGTTGATTATACGCTGGAATATAATCCTACAAGTTCTTTATTTTACGACTTTGTGCTAGTGCACCTGAAAGAACTGATACTGGTTTGAAGGCAACAGCTTCCAAATATTGATGGATTACTTTATTGAAGGAACGATCAAAAAGTGTCTTTGTCTTTTATTGTAGATCATTGCATGGTAAACTTCATCAAAGAGAACCTGTTGGGCTCTCTAAAGGAGTTCCGTAACCGTTTTATCAATCCAATCGAGAACGGTCAGTGCGCTGACTCCACTCCAGCGGATGTCAGACTGATGAAGACCAGATCTCACGTCCTTCATCAGATGTTGGCAGGCTTCATACAGGTGCGTTCCGAGAGACCAGAGCTAGATTCTGCATGGAAGACAACCTGGAATGGTTGTTTGTGTGTTTTTGCAGAGGCGAGACTACTCCGTTTTGAAGGCCTGTCTTCCTCCCAAGCGCGAGTATGTGCTGTCGGTGAGGATGATGCCTCTGCAGTGTCGCTTATACTTTCACTATCTTCATGCTTACACAGGTCAGTCTCACACCGGAAGCATCGAGCTGCAGTGATCCACCCAATAACTGTCATCATCTTTCAATTGTGTCCACTCCGTAGAAATCATTTAAAATGAGTGTTTTTGTACATCCATGAAAAAAACGTATGGAAGCCAATTTCCAACAGGTTGAGCCATAAAATCACCTCAAAGTTGAGATCTTTGTAGAAATTGAATCTCATTCGAACACTTGTTATAAAAAAGTCAAAACATCTGAAATCGGGAAAGTTTAAAGTATCAAATATAGTTTTGAGCTTGAATTTTAAAACTAGCTTGCAGAAAATGTTTTGATAGAATGAAAAATGTATATTTGAAACTATTTTATTAGATAGAGTATTTATTTTTATTAAAAGTGTGCATATATGATGCATATAGCCAGGAAACTGGCTATAAAAAAATAAATCAAACCCAAAATTATAACGATAACAGTAATAATTGAGGTTTTATATTTTGGCATTCTGAATCAAAATGACAAGGCATAATGTAAAAAAACTGACTACAAACTCAAAATTATAAAATTGAAATGTATACTCTTGGCTTGCCAGCCCTAAATTATAATATTGGTAAAATACTGTTGAATTGTTTACTTTAATGCAAATGTGTGATGCATGAAAGCATGTGTTTTGCCTTACAAAACAAAAATTGAGATAAAAATACACATTTTATTTCAAAATAACATTAAAAGTCTACATGTTTTTACTTTGCAAAGTCAAAATTACAAGATTAAAATCCAGCATTTGGCTCATAGTAAAGAAGTGAAAAAGTTCTCTCAAGCACTCTTACTCAAGTAAATAATTTACTTGTACTTGGAAAAACTTACCAACTCAGAATAAACATGTAATTTTTACTTTGTAAAGTTAAAAATGTTGAATTTTCAAGATAAAAAAACTGACATTTTGGCTAAATTCTAACTAATTCAAATATTTAAAAAAATATATATAATTTTGACTTAGTCGAAATAATGGTAAAAAGTCAAAATGTCAGTTACTAACTCACTTATGATGAAAATATTTAGCATGGCAGAAAGGGACTTTCGTAAGGTCATGAAAACAGTGGATGGTGGCTGTACTCTAGATGGATATTCTAAAAGAATTTATATTCATTACTCTATGTAACTGAGACACTGACCAAGCTTTTACACTGGAGAAGACTTAAGAAAACTTATTTTTCCTGTTTTAATTACAGGCAAAGGTGCCTCCTCTGCAACCAGCCTTTTCCAGGACCTTAATGTTCTAAACTTGATATGGACTCACCCTTGGTGTCTTAATCTTTCTGCGCTGAGCCGAAAAAAGGTACAGTGATGCAGACTACCACCATCTACAAATAGCTGAAATTTTTATTTTTTGATGAGGGATTTGTTGTCACATGTAGCACCGATTAAACATTGGCATGAGCATTCGATAAATCAAATTCATTTGTGTGTGTGAAGCCAGCTCCTGTTCTCACCGCTCTGGGTGCATCTTCACCGAACGATTCAGCCAACCCCAGCAGCTCTGAGAGGTAAGAGGAGTCCAAATGAGACAAGTCTTTGGAAATAACTATTTGCAAGTTATCGATTTAAGGAAATAATTATTTAGGGATGAACGAAAAGCTGAATTGTTCAAAGAGTAGTTCTGTTCAGGGAACGAGAGTCACCAAAATGAACAAAACTTCTCGTCACTACTGACCAATAATTCCTCTAATCATAGTCTCAGATAAAATCTTTTAGGTGTGGCACATCAGTGATATGGGGGGGCGGGGCTTGTATACTAGACTTCCTCGAATGAGTTTTTTTTTTTATGAGGGACAAACCCTGAACAACTTCTGCAGTTTTAAATAATATTTTGTGTCAATAAATACTGAACACATCCAGCTACTTTTTTGCCTTTTGGGGACCTTTAAAAGGTTACATTAGCCTATTTTAATTGCTGAAAAAAGTAAAAATTACCCTTAAACTATGTATTCTAATCTGCTTTGACATGTCCTAGAGAAGATGGAACAGAAACCGATGGAACAAAACAGATTAGAATACCTTAGTTTAGGAGACAATAGACTTCTCATATTTGACAGCATGTAGAATTAAAAGATTAAATTTTCTGAAAGGTAAAATTAGTGTGAGCCAGAAAAAGTCAGATCTATTAAATCAGAAAATATTTGTTTTATAATGAATTAAAGCTACCACATAATGCTATTACAGTGCATGAACATCAGTTAAATTTGGTGCTCCAAAGCACTCTAGGAACTTTTAAGTCCCCTTCTAGACATTTTTTTGAGCCATGGCATGTTTTTGCCATCTTTTTATAAACAGAGACCCATATCAAGACCCTCTGTTTTCTTCTACCCATCTTCACTTTGTCTAATAATATTATATATCAATAAATATTGATAATTTTAATGTGTTCTGGAATCAGCCTGAGTTTATCACGTCAGATGGGAGGCAACTGAACAGATCTGGAGCAAAAATGCTCATGGACAATATACTTTTCTCCCTCCGATATCAGTCTGAAAGACACAACAGCCATCAAATAAACTGTGGAAACACACCATCAAGGCCTATGTCGCCCACTCTCCAGACGTCACCACTGAATGAGGATTATCTGACCTCCGCAAGACATGATGAGGATCAACACTTGGATAACATGCAAAGCCACCAGGACATCTCAGGGCCCACACAACCACTGAATGAGGATAGCCACACCATCTCAAAGACTACACCACCTCTGAATGAGGACGAGGATAACCCCCTGGACAACAACCGGAGTGAACTGAACAACTCCCTGGAGGACACATCAACAATGTCCACATCCTCAGGATCCCCCCATCTCAGTTTCCCAACGCAGCTTGAAAAACGAGTCTCTGCAGGAACTAAGCTGTCCCACTCGTTTACGGCAAGCCCCCGACCATCGCCCCAAAAAAGGCGGGCACCTCTTCCTCCTATAGCAGAAAGAGTTCTGCGATCAAACCGGTTGGGGCAAAATCACCCCCAACCCACCCTTACTCCACAAAACCAGCAGTGAGATAAACAGGACATTCTGCCTCAAGACGGCGACCTTGGGGAATGTTTTCAGAACAGGCAGATGTCCTCAGCCCCTTTAGCTCTTACTTTATTAGCGATACAGATAAGGCCTGCTAGAACTAGACAAAACAAGTGGAAGAAAAGGTCTGCTAGAAATCAGAAATCAAGCAGACCAAACCTGATTAAAATAAACTGTAAGCCAGAGACCATCATATCTGAACCCACAGAAAACAGGGTAAAAATAGCACTTCTAAATGTTAGGTCACTTAGAAACAAGGCGCACCTCGTAAATGATTTTATTTTAACACATGACTTCGATTTTATGTTGCTAACTGAAACATGGCTAGATGATAGCTGTAGTGCAACCATATTAAACGAGGCTACACCAGGAAACTTCTTATATAGTCACGCCTCTCGTTCTGATAAAAAAGGAGGTGGAATCGCAAGTATGTACAAGAATGTTTTTGAATGCAAACAGGTCAATCTTGGTGATAGCACATCTTTTGAATATTTGAGTATAGCCTTAAAAAGCACCAAACGGGTTCTTCTCACCACCTTATAAAGGCCTCCAAAGTACACTACATGGTTTACCGATGATTTCACTGATCTGCTCTCAGCCATCTCTTCAGAGTTTGACTCTTTTATCATCACTGGGGATTTTAATATTCACATGGACAAGCCCGATAATAATGCTGCCAAAGAACTCAACAATATTTTAAACACGTTCGACGTGACTCAACACGTTCAGGGTGTCACACATTGTCACGGTCACACACTGGACTTAGTAATTAGTAAGGGCTTAAATATTTTATCCACCGTTGTGCAAGATGTTGCTCTGTCTGATCACCTCTGTGTTTTTGCTGATGCGGCAATCTCCCACGTCAAAATTGCAAAATCAATTTCTGTTAGAAGGAGACACATAAACGATAACACTAGTGAGACGTTTATGCATGCCATATCTCAAACACCAAGCATCACAGCTGGCACAACCGACTTCCTTCTTGATGCATTTACTTTAAAAATCAAGTCCATTATAGATGACATCGCACCTATAACTGTCAAGAAGAAACCTGGGAGGCAAAAAACACCCTGGAGAAATTCAACAAAAGTTCAAAGTATGAATTACTTAATTAATAACAACCTCAACAATACACGAACTCTCTTTGCAACAGTAGAGAGGTTAACCAACCCACCAAACCAGACTCCAAATGAGCTTCTTTCTGAAGATAAATGCAATGAGTTTGCTTCATTTTTCATCAATAAAATCATTAACATCAGAAAAGGCGTTAGTGCTTCCCCCTGCAGGGCTGGGGATAGACCTCCTCAGCCTCCACTCTCAATGTGCACCTTTAATCCAATCGATAGCAACACATTAATAGAAACGGTTCAGAGCCTTAGAACATCAACATGCAGTCTTGACACGCTACCAACAGTCTTTTTTAAAATGGTTCTTAAGAGTCTAGAAAAGGACCACTTAGAAATTATAAACACCTCCTTGTGCTCCGGCTTTGTCCCTAAATCCCTTAAAACCGCAGTTGTAAAGCCACTACTGAAAAAGACAAACTTAGATAATACTGTACTGAGCAACTACAGGCCCATCTCAAATCTCCCTTTTATTAGTAAAATCATGGAAAAGATTGTGGCAAAACAACTGATTGAATTCCTGACCCAAAATGAATACATGGATTGTTATCAGTCGGGTTTCAGAGCTCATCACAGCACAGAGACAGCTCTACTGAAGATAGTCAATGACATCCGGTTCAACACCGATTCAGGAAAAGTGACTGTCCTGGTTCTCCTCGATCTGAGCGCTGCCTTCGACACAGTTGATCACAAAATCCTTCTCGATAGACTAGAAAACTATGTTGGTCTTTCAGGAACTGTGATAAAATGGTTCAGATCATACTTAGAAGGAAGAGGCTTCTTTGTAAACATAGGTGATTACATGTCGAAGTGGACTGCAGTGTCGCGTGGAGTCCCTCAAGGCTCAATCCTTGCTCCTTTACTATTTAACCTGTACATGCTTCCACTGGGCCAAATTATGAGAAGGAACCAGATATCATACCATAGTTATGCTGATGACACACAAATTTATCTAGCTATCTCCCCAAACGACTACAACCCCATAAACTCTATCTGCCAATGTCTTGATGAGATTAAAAACTGGATGAAAAACAACTTTCTTCAATTAAACAAGGAAAAAACTGAAGTCATTGCATTCGGAAGCAAAAGCGAGGTTGTTAAGGTTGACTCGTATCTCAATGCAAAGGGCCTAACAACTACAAATCAGGTCAGGAATCTTGGAGTGATTCTGGACTCTGATCTTAGTTTCAATAGCCACGTAAATTCAATGACAAAATCCGCTTATTACCATCTTAGAAACATCACAAGAATCAGATGCTTTGTTTCCAGACGAGATTTAGAGAAACTGATTCATGCTTTCATCTCCAGCAGGCTGGACTCCTGGAGCGGTCTCTTAACCGCTCTTCCCAAAAAGACCATTAAACAGCTCCAGCTCGTTCAGAATGCAGCGGCTCGAATTCTAACCAAAACTAGAAAGTCAGAACACATTTCTCCAGTTCTTAAGTCTCTACACTGGCTGCCGGTCTCCTTCAGAATAGATTTTAAAGTTCTGCTGCTCGTATATAAGTCCAAACATAACTTAGCACCTAAACACCTAACAGACATGATCAGTGAATACACACCAAACAGAGAGCTGAGATCCCACAGATCTAATAAATTAGATCTACCCTGGGTAAATTCCAAACAGGGAAAATACTCCTTTAGTTCTCCTGCGGCCCACAGAGGAACCAGCTTCCAGAGGAGATCAGGGGTGCCAACACTTTAGTCACGTTTAAATCCAGGCTAAAGACTCTCCTGTTTAGTTGCGCTTTTGTCGACTGAGCACCAACGACCAACAACTATTTTACCTTTGTACTTCAAATTTTAATCTTTGTTTTAATCGATGTTTTAAATTTCAGTGTTTTAAATCTGTTTGATTTATATGACTTTTTTATGCTTGATTTTAATGTATGCACTTTCTTTTTACTCTTTATTTCCAATGTAAAGCACTTTGAATTACCCTGTGTACGAAATGTGCTATACAAATAAACTTGCCTTGCCTTTATGACGCAGTAAAAAAAAAAAAAAATACCCCAGAATTCCTCTGAGGGGTTTTTCCGAACTACACTACACTCAGGAGTTTGCAGGTGTTCTTCACATGTCCAGCGTTAGCCCAGTGCAGGTGCAGCTCACTAGAGCCCCCTGTCGGTTCATCAGGCTGGTTCACGTCATGCCTCCAAGCATCGGAAGGATCAAAATGTGGACATCCGCTGATTAATGGCATTTTTTTAAATGTTGACCAGCTACAAAGACAGTCGTACAATATCTTTTTCTGATGGATTCCTGGTTGAACTGGACATGAACGAGCAGATCAGGCTGCTGGACACGCTTTTAACCAAGAAGTTATGAATTGTCCTTTTCCTCAAGACGATTTAAAATCTTTCATTTGCTTTTATGTTTTGGACAGTTGGCAAAAGGAATGGGAAAACTGCAAAAACAGCAATTTGCATGAAATCTAACCTGAGGTCAGAAGTAGGAAAATCATATAATCTAAGAGTAGATTGGACACAAGACATGGTTTTTACTAAAACAAAAAAAAAAGCACCGCTGTGCCCTTACTGCCAACACACACTAACTGTAACTCGCATTCTACTGGATTGTTTTTACCTAAATTCAAGATAGAAATTATTTTATGATGGAGATCTTTAAAGAACTTTTTAATAAACGTTTAAGTGATAACATTTGAAACTTTATATCCCATCTCAAACTGAAAAAATCATTTAAAAATTTTGTTCATGTATTTTTAATTATTTAAAAAGATCTGTATTTATCGTTGATGGTGACACCTTTTCTGCCACGCAGATTGCTGACATGGCACTAACAAACAAAGTCTCAGAGAGTCACTTTTATCTCCTTGATATGTTGGTAAAAAAAGAAGCTTTGCATTGGTATTATAATATCTCTAATAACCTTAAGATAGACAAATAAAGGGTGGAGTTTTTTAGCCTGTTTTAATTTCTAATAGCCACAGCCGATACTGCAGCTGGATATAGAGAGAAACCTGCTTCTAATGATGTCTGCGCGTTCTGATTCATGTTTTACAGCAAAGATGTGAAGAGCTCAGGTTCAGTAGAGAGTGGAGTAAGAAAACACAATCTTGGGTCTTCCTCAAGAGGGTCCACGCACAACCCAGAACCCAGAAACACAGTCTCTGGAGCAGTGCGGAGGAGTGGAGGAGCGGAAGTTGGTAAACACTGCCTTCATCACTTCCTACTCAAACATTTGCTCCTCTTTTGATGCTTTCTCACTCTTTTTCTCTCTCTTTATGGTGCTTAGGGATCACTGCAGGCAGCGGGCCATCTGCAGGCTGGCATCTGCCATTTGTAACAGCAGCTGATGCCAGAGTGATGGAGCATTCTGGGAAAATACAGTTGCTGCTGGAGATTTTGCGTTGTGCTGAGGAGCTAAAAGACAAAGTGTAAGGAACGCAGATGCAACAGAAAAGGAGAAATCTATACAGTTTATTCTATATAATAATGTCACTTTAAATATAAAGTTTATTGTCTGCTTCAAAGTCATATACTAATTGATATTTGACTAATGGAAAGATAATAAAAAATGCTGTCATCCGTGTTTCGTGAAAAGTCAGCGTTAATTATGTCTCTTAAGTAATTTCAAAAGTTTGGTGTTCAGTCTCTACGTGCTGAGTTATAAAGTCACAAGCTCATGAGAACTGTAAATATAAGCATGCAATTAGATGGCAAAAGTGAATATTTCATACATGATTTCAAGTTTACATGGCTCACATGCATTTACACGGTGCTATTAATACTCCAAAAATGTCAAAGATGTAGGAAAAAATGGCAATAATACATAAGAGTGGAATAAAATATCTAAAACAGGAGCAGACTGCCGTTCCTCAACGAGTATCTGGAAGTAAAAAAAATAGTGTTTGAGTTTTGTTTTTAGACGTGTACTTTAAAAGAGGATTATGAGGTGTTTATGAACAGTTGTAGGCAGATAATTTCTGTATAACTGTAATAACCAATACATTCAAATATCCTTAATCCTTTAAAATTGATTGAAAATATCAACATTGAAGAGGGAGACTGGTAGATTCCAGACATTATATAGCGGTTGCACTGACGTGAACACTGTTTCTTCGCTCAGGCTTGTGTTCAGTCAGTCTCTGTTATCACTGGACCTGATTGAGGACTTCCTCCTGTACGCAGACGAGACTAGAGGGAAGGATGTGTGCCCATACAAAGGTATAGACATGCTGCAATGCAATGTATTTGATTATTGACTTTCAGTGGGTAAAGACATGTGGTTATTTTGTGCAGGACAGAAATCTTGGGTAAAAAATTCAGATTATTACCGTCTGGATGGACACACCAGTGCCTGTGCTCGCAAGAGATGGGCGCAGGAGTTTAACAACACTAAAAACATACGGTACCGCTTCCAAAACATTTTTCTGCTACTTTCCCTGTACTGACCGCCATGGTCTTCTCTGTTAGAGGGCGACTGTTTCTCATCTCCACTCGAGCAGGCTGTCTGGGAATTAATCTGGTTGCTGCTAACCGTGTGGTGGTATTTGATGCTTGCTGGAATCCTTCATATGACATCCAGAGCATCTTCAGAGTCTATCGCTTCGGCCAGAAAAAGACTGTGTCCGTTTACCGTTTTCTGGCACAGGTGAATATGCTTGAATTGTTAATTTCATATTGGAATGTGTTAACATTTTTAACATGGTCCAGAACAAGCACTTCCTGTGTAGCATCATTTACATTTTTGGGTGTTTGCACTACGAAAACAACAAAAAAGTAGATTTACACCAACATGGATCAAGCTACAGAGCGTCTGGTGGGATAGGTGTGGAAATATGCACACTTGAATTAAGCAAACACTGCGAGGCAATCCGAATGCGGCGTTCGCTGCGAGCCAATCCGAACGCGGCGTTCGCTGCGAGCCAATCCGAACACGGCTTTCATGCAAACACTGTGAAATGTAACTAACAGTTGTGGAAAATAGAACGGAAATCCATTGCTTTGCTATTAGACTTGTCATGTATCCCATATTCTCTCTCACTCAAGCATGCTTTAATTTCTGTGCAGTGTTTTCATGCGTTTCTTGCCTCATGTAGGGCACAATGGAGCAGAAGATTTATGAGCGGCAAGTTGCTAAGCAGTCGATGTCCTTCCGTGTTCTGGACCAGCAGCAGATTCAGAGACACTTCACCCACAGCCAACTCACTGAGCTGTACCGCTTCCAGCCAGACCTGCTGCCCAGCCGACACACAGAAACTCCTGCGGTGAACACCTCCACGCTGGGCTGGACACGGCCGAGGGACACGCTGACACCAGCTCTTAGATGTGCCTGTACTTTACTAATGACTTGCTGTTTTCTTCTGGTTTTGTTTGTCAGGACGAGCTGTTGTCGCAGCTGCTGCAGAGCAGCGGACAGCTCATCGTAAGCTATCATGAACACAACTCCTTGTTAGACCACAGAGAGGAAGAGGAGCTGAGTGAGGAAGAGCGCAAAGCAGCCTGGGACGAGTACCGCGCAGAGAAAACGGTAAACACTGGTAATCTACAGTCAGTGAAGTTATTATAGAGCACCCCCTGGTACTATGATAAACCATTGCTAACACTTCTCTCTCTAACAGTTCTCTGTCTGGCTTCTGAAGCTTACAAGTTATTATAGAGCACCCCCTGGTGTGTGAATGATGTTAAATTCATTGCTATAAGTTGTGTTTTTAAGACCAAACGAATCTCATTCAACAGCAGTCACATTTTTTTACATTATTTCTTTGCTTTGCTGAATTGTCTCTTTCAGGCTTCTCTACAGAATCCCAGTGGAGCTGCGCCCAAAACAGCCGGCCCCCTACAGGTAGATTCAGTCTCTACAGCACAATGTTTTTTACTCAGTCCTTGAGTTAGTCTTTGTGTAAATCTGTTTCTACCTAAATAATACCAGCAAAGTTTGAAGTGCATGGTGTATTCAGCTAGTACAGAATATACAGTGATACCTCAAGATACTAAATTAATCCGTTCTGGGGTGGCCTTTGCACGCTGAATTTTTCTTATGTTAAAACAAGTTTTACATGTAAAATGCCTAATCCGTTTCAAGCCACAAAAAAAAACAAAATTGAATATAACATGGAAATATTCACGAATTTAGCACACCAACACGGAACTGAAAGCTTGCGTGAAGACAGGAAGAGCTCTCCCAGGAAGACGTCATGGGGCGTCAGGTGACCAATAGGAGAGTAGGATACTGCGCACAAACACAGCATCAGGGCTGGAACTGACCAATAGGAGAACATTTGGTGGCACATGCCCAGTGTTGCCTTCCGCCGGGATTTCAAATGTCGAATATCTATTTCTCGTGCGTGTTTCTCGAATCTTGAGGAAAAATTTTGTATCATGAAACTAAAATATTCTTCATGAAGCCTTTCGTATCTTGAATTTTCTGTAACTTAAAGCATTCATGTCTCGAGGTACCACTGTAATTTTATCCTTTAGAAGAACATCACATGCTTTTTTTCTATCACCGAATTTTTTAAGAAATATTTAAATAAGTAGTAGCTTAACGGCCAGAAATGACATTGATCACTTAAAACACTGATCTATTAATATGTGAAAGTTTTTAAATTGTTAACAAGGAACTGCTGTTTTGAAAATTGCTGAAATAATAAAATTGTTCGGAACACGAGTCAATCGCTGTATTAGATTATGCCTCGCCTTGAGCTCGTTGATCAAGTCATGGGCGGGGTCCTATGGTTTGTGATGTCACAAACTATGCAAGTGAAGAGTGACTCGGTAGATCAGGGCATTAAAGAATTGTGGGGATTTACCAAAAAACCTGGATGGGACATCATCATTTTAGGTGATGTGTTACATTTCTGTTCATCAGAAAAAGTGTTATTTAATTTGACACTAGCATGTTTACTAACACTAACAGGAATACTATGATAAACCATTGCTAACACTTCTCTCTCTAGCTTCTGAAGCTTACAAGTTATTATAGAGCACCCCCTGGTGTGTGAATGATGTTAAATTCATTGCTATAAGTTGTGTTTTTAAGACCAAACGAATCTCATTCAACAGCAGTCACATTTTTTTACATTATTTCTTTGCTTTGCTGAATTGCCTCTTTCAGGCTTCTCTACAGAATCCCAGTGGAGCTGCGCCCAAAACAGCCGGCCCCCTACAGGTAGATTCAGTCTCTACAGCACAATGTTTTTTACTCAGTCCTTGAGTTAGTCTTTGTGTAAATCTGTTTCTACCTAAATAATACCAGCAAAGTTTGAAGTGCATGGTGTATTCAGCTAGTACAGAATATACAGTGATACCTCAAGATACTAAATTAATCCGTTCTGGGGTGGCCTTTGCACGCTGAATTTTTCTTATGTTAAAACAAGTTTTACATGTAAAATGCCTAATCCGTTTCAAGCCACAAAAAAAAACAAAATTGAATATAACATGGAAATATTCACGAATTTAGCACACCAACACGGAACTGAAAGCTTGCGTGAAGACAGGAAGAGCTCTCCCAGGAAGACGTCATGGGGCGTCAGGTGACCAATAGGAGAGTAGGATACTGCGCACAAACACAGCATCAGGGCTGGAACTGACCAATAGGAGAACATTTGGTGGCACATGCCCAGTGTTGCCTTCCGCCGGGATTTCAAATGTCGAATATCTATTTCTCGTGCGTGTTTCTCGAATCGTGAGGAAAAATTTTGTATCATGAAACTAAAATATTCTTCATGAAGCCTTTCGTATCTTGAATTTTCTGTAACTTAAAGCATTCATGTCTCGAGGTACCACTGTAATTTTATCCTTTAGAAGAACATCACATGCTTTTTTTCTATCACCGAATTTTTTAAGAAATATTTAAATAAGTAGTAGCTTAACGGCCAGAAATGACATTGATCACTTAAAACACTGATCTATTAATATGTGAAAGTTTTTAAATTGTTAACAAGGAACTGCTGTTTTGAAAATTGCTGAAATAATAAAATTGTTCGGAACACGAGTCAATCGCTGTATTAGATTATCTCTCGCCTTGAGCTCGTTGATCAAGTCATGGGCGGGGTCCTATGGTTTGTGATGTCACAAACTATGCAAGTGAAGAGTGACTCGGTAGATCAGGGCATTAAAGAATTGTGGGGATTTACCAAAAAACCTGGATGGGACATCATCATTTTAGGTGATGTGTTACATTTCTGTTCGTCAGAAAAAGTGTTATTTAATTTGACACTAGCATGTTTACTAACACTAACAGGAATACTATAATAAACCATTGCTAACACTTCTCTCTCTAGCTTCTGAAGCTTACAAGTTATTATAGAGCACCCCCTGGTGTGTGAATGATGTTAAATTCATTGCTATAAGTTGTGTTTTTAAGACCAAACGAATCTCATTCAACAGCAGTCACATTTTTTTACATTATTTCTTTGCTTTGCTGAATTGTCTCTTTCAGGCTTCTCTACAGAATCCCAGTGGAGCTGCGCCCAAAACAGCCGGCCCCCTACAGGTAGATTCAGTCTCTACAGCACAATGTTTTTTACTCAGTCCTTGAGTTAGTCTTTGTGTAAATCTGTTTCTACCTAAATAATACCAGCAAAGTTTGAAGTGCATGGTGTATTCAGCTAGTACAGAATATACAGTGATACCTCAAGATATTATATTAATCCGTTCTGGGGTGGCCTTTGCACGCTGAATTTTTCTTATGTTGAAGTTTACATGCCTAATCCGTTCCAAGCCACACAGAAACAACACAAAAAATTGAGAACAATATGTAAGACCAGAGACAAATAAACTAGGATTCATCATTCTTTAAAAGTACACAATATAAATATAATAAATAATAATAAAACAATGAAAATAGAAAAAAAAAAAGAATAACCCTTACCCTTCGAGTGAGGTGATGTGGCAAAGTGTCGGAGGAGAATGGATGACTACAGAGCTATGACTATAAAAGTACGCTTTGCCAAAAAAGCAATAAGAAAATATTTGCGAGTTTAAGACACCAAAACCAAAAGCGTGCATGAAGAGAGGAAAAGCTCTCCCCGGACGACATCATGGGGTGTTGGCCGACCAATAGGAGAGCAGGATACTATACGCATGAACATGCAGCATCAGGGCTGAAACTGACCAATAGGAGAGCAGAACATTTGGTGGTGCGCTTAATGCAGTCATGTGATGGCCAGTGTTGTATAATTAGATATATATATATATAGTGTGTGTGTGTGTGTGATTTTTCTTTTTTTTATATTTAAATTAGTAGCTTAACGCCCCGAAAAAATTATATAATATAAATATTTAAATAATATATAATACTTTAAATGTTGAGGTTTTTAGAATGTTAACACAGAACTGCTGCTTTCAAGATAGCTGAAATCATCTTGAGCTTGTTGATCACGACGTGGGCGGGATCCTAGGGTTTGTGATGTCACAAACTGCAAGTGAAGAGTGACTCGGGGGTTACAGAATTGTGGGGATTTACCAAAACGGATGGGTTATTTTAGGGAATGGGTTACATTTCTGTTGAACATTAATTTTCATACCTGAAGAAGTGTTCTTTAATTTGACATGAAGATACAGGCACTAACAGGAATTCTATGGTAGACCAGTGCTAACCTTGTTCTCTCTCTCTCTAGCTTCTCCGTGCGAGGCTGGCTATGGCGACCGGAAAGAGTCGAAACATTGCTTATCCTCCCAACATGGCTCCTCAGCCTCCACCGGTATATCCTCAACAATTTCCCCCTTGGGGTCAAGCCTTATTTCCTCGTTGGGGATGTGCTACTCCTGGCGCTGGATTTATGCAGCAGCAGCGTGAAGCAGTTTCAAAACCAAATCCTTGATCCATTTCTTCTTCCTGTCCTTTCTGCACAATCAATCACAGACGCTTGGACTACGTCTCAATACTTTAAAAGTTCTTTACAGGGAACACTTCAGGAAGTGAGTGAGAATGGTTTGTATTTCTGTTGTGTCCGAGAAATGTTGCTCGGGAAGCTACCTCGGAATTCAACAGCTATGATTACTGATTGTTTTTGACGGGAAAAAAAAGACTTGAGTATGGTTATGTTTAAATGTACAGATGGAGTTTTATTTTAATAAATCTGAAACAGAAAGTCTTCTATAGTGGGTATACAGAAGTTAATGTTCCATTATGCTCAGGTATACCAACAGCATACAAATAAACTCGAATAGCTTTTGTGTTGAGGTTTCTTTTTATTAATGAGAAGTTAATCTAATAAAACAAAGGTAAAAAGGTGTTTATTGTGTTAGTTGAATTATGTAAATTGTGAATAAGATGTAAAAAAAAAAAGGGCAAAGTAAGAAAAGGCTCAGAAATTAATACTTTGTTCTATCTACAAAGTTCAAAAATCTCAAAACACTAAAGTTAACAATGTTTGGCAAAATTAATTAAGTGATTAGACATTTTTCAAAATTAATCAAAAAGAGAAATAAAATTTTGGAATAAAATCCAGTTTAAGCAAATAGAACATTCCATATTGCAAAATTTGTTTTCGTCAAAATGTTGAGAAATCTGTGTTTTATAGGTTTTTTTTAGAATGATTTAAAAAAAATTACTTTTGCAAACTCAGATTTTAACCTGCACCATTCTACGAAAAGTTTCCATCAGCTGTTCCTGCTGAAATGAACATTTCCTAATTTAGAATATAAACATTAAAAAATAAAGAGACACATTTTCAATATAAAATATTTTATTAGTTTTTTTTTAACCCATCATTTTAGAAACTGCAATTGGGTGGGCAAATGTAATTACATAGTATGTCCAGTTCCAACAATTTACAGGCAAATACTAAAGAACAAATAAAAAAACAAAAACAAGCTCAATCAATAAATTTAATGTGCATGTTATATGCTTGTCAAGTTTTATCAACCTAGCTTCAAAAATAAATTATCTTCTTGTAGGGTGTCAGTCTGTGCCGAAATACCTCTGGCCAAAATGTGTTGGTGCGACCGCGTGAACTTCAGTCGTGAGTATCGTGATGTCCGGAAACTCCTGAACAATGGACCGCGCTCCTGCACGCACACACACACACACACACACACACAGAGAGCAACAATAAAATGGTGTTCTATATACATCACTAAAGGTTGCAATTATCGTAATTTTTTGGCATTGCTATTATTTTCTCTGTCACATTATTTAATGCTCATCAGGCTAATAATGAACATGAGTATATAACAATTTTTTTGTATTCTAAAAAAAGTGAAAGAGTGTATTAAAACATTTAAGCTTTTTTTTTTTCACTGAGGTGTCGACACTACGATAGTTCAAAACAATTCAGAATTATGAACGCAAAATAAATTAAACACAGTTACACTTCAGAAAATGACCAAAACTGAAAGAGAATGTGCCATTGGGGAAACAGCAACTTGTCGCAGTGCGACAAGATTTTGTCTATCATGCATACAAATTATTTTCTGTAATTTGGGCTAAAAATAAGGCTAAAGGTAATGGAACAATTTTTGGCGGAAAGATACTCACTGATATAACGAGCTTGAGGGATACTGTGCCTTTGCTAGCACTATTACATAAATAAATGTAAATGCAGCTTCCTCTGTACCTTGATTGACAAAAATCTCGGTCAATCAGCATCAAGATGTCGTTTCTCAGAAAAGAAACAAATGAACAAAGCAGAAAACACATGATTATTTTTTAGGGATGGGCTGATACGGGCCTCGATACCACATTTTCTAAAGTATTCGTTAAAAGACCGCCGATACCGGCGTCTGAGAAATATCTATGTTTGAGCGGCGTGTAGGGCCCGGCCCCACACTCGAGACCCTGCCCCACACTCGAGGCCCCGCCCCCACTCTCGAGGCCCCGCCCCCAGACCCAGTTCTGAGCTGGCAGAAGACGAGCCGAGACCCGTCAGCGTGTGGAAGTATTTGAAAGAGAATGAAGACGACAAAACAAAGCCGGGCTGCAAGTTGTGCTCAGTGAAATTGTCCCGAGGAGGCTCAAAAGGTAGCGCATTTCACACAAGTAATTTAATCAAGCAGCTAAAATGACCCGGAGGGCAGATATGATGTCACAGGCCGCCGCTACATGACTGACACGAAGCTGCCAGAACTACACACTCCCAGAAAAAAACATAATTATCCTCAGCCTGCTGCAAACCTCTGCGTTTAGTTTCATCACGGATATTTGTGCTAGCAGTGTTAGCCCGTGTCGCTAATTAGCCTAAACTCCCAGTGTGTCACGCCACAACGAGCCGTAAAACTATTCCGCGGCTCGAACACCAGCCAGGATTAATTTATAAGAATTAAGATTTAAGCCCTTATTTTTCTAATGATTTATTCTGTATTATGTTGCATACAACATACATTTCAGTGTAAATAAATGGTCTTAATTCCAATCTAGTCCCTTGTTTATTTGTTTGTTTGTTAGATATATGACTAAAGCTGTTACGTGTACATTTAAATCATGTTTTTATTAAGTATCGGTATTGACGAGTACTGAAATGCAAATACTCGTTTTCCAAAAAAAGTGGTGTCGGTGCATCCCTAATTATTTTGGACAAAATAAAAAGGGATCGTACCATTTGAGCACAGACAAGTTGATTCTGATTGGACAAGACTTCTGTCAATCAAACAACTGAAGAAGAGACAGAATGTTTGGAGCAAGAGACACATTATAAATAGGATTATTTGATTCAATTAACTTTGAAGATGAAATAAAAAACTTGTTAGATTTTCTTTTCCAAAATCTATTTCTTTTCTAAATGTATTGACTCTTATGGAAAACCACAAAAGACAAACAGCAAAGGTTTATTTCATGGTTACATGTTGTATTTGGTATGAAAAAGGTCTAAAACTTATTTAAAAAAATATATATTTTCTCAACTATTAAAACAAGTATGGTAAATCAGTTTTGAAAATAAAATGTAATACTAAAAGTGTTTTAACTTGTTCTTTTGCTCAAATTACTGTGAATATGATCCCTTTTCCACTAGATGTTAGTAACGATAGAAGTTTGCTACGGCTTCCAGCATGGGTTGAGAGTTTGAAACGCGAGATCTTTTCCTTGCGTTCCTACCATGAGGAGTGGAGAAGAGACTCAGTAGTATGATGTGTTTGGCTTGCAGTCCGTGTTCCGTCAGCACGCGCACGGCTTCGATCACAGTGTTCCCCGTACCTGAAAAACATTCAACAGATTCAAAGAATTGGAATTTAAGATCCAAAAATGCTACTTTTATAGCAAACATATACTGTACAATCAGTGTTTAAAAGCACCGGATGTTATTTGGCAAACACCTACTATATAGAATGGCATGCATTCGAATTATTGTGCCTCATTTCATAAGTTCATTTACATAGAATTAGCATAATTTCAATCGTAAAGAGGGGTACTGGACAAGCTGCCTGCAGAGGGGCCCCTGGACCCGGGAAGGTGATGGGTCCCGAGTCCCCATTTTGTCAATATGAGTACAAGCACGAGTACTTTTATCTGAGTATTTGCCAAAATTAGTAAAGTGGTACTTCGAGATACGAATGCTTCATGCTACGGAAAATTTAAGATACGAAAGGCATTAGAATATTTTTGTATCTTGTGGTATTCCTTTAACTTTTACTTCTATGAGCATTTTCTTTTCATCACTTTTCATTCACTTATTTAAAACGGCATTTTTTTTGTCATTAAAAGAAAAATCCTCGCAAAACTTAGCTTGAGGTAAACAGCGGTTAACCATTATTGCTGCGATACTCACTGAGGATAGGGTACATGAGCAGCACCTTCCGTCTGCTGATGTCTGGAGGAAACTTTGCATAGTAAACTTTGGCTTTTTGCGTCTCTTCGTCACTCTGGATCAGAATTTTCCCAATCCGGATGGACCGGCAGCAATCTCTCAGGCCTTGCTCCATGGCCTCACCTGCGCACAATCGCATGCATAATAATGCAAGCTGCAACCTCCTGCTTTTCCTACTGCAATTCCTCTAGCAGCCTCTAGAGGCTGACTCCAGAAGTGAGCAGGCTCACGTTCAGTCCCATGTTAAAGTGGACCAACTTCGGATTGAAAAAAAAAACGTGTCCACCACTGGCTCCTTAGGTTTGTTGATTCAGATCACTACTTTTGTCTTTCATGACCACTGATGAGGTGAATTTTTATTTATTTTTAGGATTTATTCAAATTTAGACTCTCAACTAATATAGGTCTTTGCTTCGGCCATTTTCCACCTTGGCACCCACTCTGAAACTCTTTTATCTTTGCCAGAAAGCAACGTGGACATCTTTGATGCTACGTCCTGTGGGATTTAGATTTTACCTTTTATATATTTAAAAGTACTTATTTTGTTAACCAACTTTCTACTTTCTAAATTATGATTAAGAAAAACTGAAGAGTTAACTAAGGAGAGATTCATGAAGGTTTGTGTGCCTTTTGTGTGTCTGAAGGCCATGGCACATCCTGTTTTTCAGCAGATAAGAAGAGGAGCACAGGAGGAACCATCCTGTACCAGGCGAGAAGCGGAGCATCCCACTCCAAAAAAGGGAGTCAAAAACGTGGTTTCGTTTCGCCAGAAAAAGAAACATTGGCTTGTGAGCAGATAAAAAGCTAGGGCTTTTAAAAAGGGACCCAGAAGATAATAGAGCTTCTCCAGTGAGATGTAACTGCTCTTGATTTCTCTCTGCTGAAGTCTTCATTAAAACTCGATCAGTTGGCAATCTGTCTCTTGGTCATTTTGAACATGCATTGGACACCATAAAGTCCAGCAGTCCATGTTATATAAAAACATGTATGTAAAGATGAAGGTCATTAACCCTTGTATGGTGTTCGGCTCTGTGGGACCCCTTTTTAGTTTTCATCAAAAGAAAAATTAAAGCAGCATTTATTATTTGAAGCTGAGATTCACTGGGCTCGGCTCATTTCCTGTGAAAAACATTTATCAGAACAGATTTTTTATGACCCCACACGTACGCCCCCTACACATTTATATTACACACAAGGTGTTCGGCTCTACTGGACCCGGGGCGTGTTAAAGTGTGAAAATGGTAGATTCTTTACCTTAATTCTCTCTTCCCACACAAACATAAATCACACATAAACATAACATTTTAGAATAAAATTGTGTGATTGTGTGAATTAAAAGCGCCAAAATGCAATGGGTCCAGCAGAGCCACCAACCCTGCCAAAGTACCAATAACGAGAACACCACACATGGATCTAATTCTAAACGTGAAGAAATCAGGTTAAAGAACAATAAATAAAGTATATTTTACTTTTTTATTTTAAGTTATTACTTGTTTCTTGGCTAAAGGAAATCTTGTTTAAGTTTTTAACATAAAATGTTGTGATTGGATAAATTAAAATCCACAAAAGGCAATGGGTCCACGAGACCCGCAAACACCGCCTGAGTAACAATAACATGAACACCACACAAGGGTTACTCAAACACCGCCTGAGTAACAATAATATGAACACCACACAAGGGTTACTCAAACACCGCCTGAGTAACAATAATATGAACACCACACAAGGGTTACTCAAACACCGCCTGAGGAACAATAACATGAACACCACACAAGGGTTACTCAAACACCGCCTGAGTAACAATAACATGAACACCACACAAGGGTTACTCAAACACCGCCTGAGTAACAATAACATGAACACCACACAAGGGTTACTCAAACACCGCCTGAGTAACAATAACATGAACACCACACAAGGGTTACTCAAACACCGCCTGAGTAACAATAATATGAACACCACAAAAGGGTTACTCAAACACCGCCTGAGTAACAATAATATGAACACCACACAAGGGTTACTCAAACACCGCCTGAGTAACAATAACATGAACACCACACAAGGGTTACTCAAACACCGCCTGAGTAACAATAACATGAACACCACACAAGGGTTACTCAAACACAGCCTGAGTAACAATAATATGAACACCACACAAGGGTTACTCAAACACCGCCTGAGTAACAATAACATGAACACCACACAAGGGTTAAATAAAGCAGTACTCCCTCTTAAAGTGAAACTCACCACTTCTCATGATGCTGACGCCACAGTTTCCCTTTTCAAACTTCACCCCTTCATATTTATGTCCTGCACAAATAAAGTTTGTTAGCACATATTCAACAGCTGCAAGTGGGATGCTAACAGTCTGAAAGATGGAGGAATTCGTCTCCATGGTAACAATGTCCCTCACCTGTTGGCGTGGTGACGGTGCACTCACTGTAAGGAAGCTGATTGAGACCCTCTTCCACAACTAATCTTATCTAGGAGCGGAACAAACAACCAATCAGGGAAACAAACCCGTAACATTAGTAAACGCTAATTTTGCAATACAAAGACAATCAAGTTGATTCGTCAGAGTGCTGCTGAATATAGAAGGCAATCAGCAAAAATGCTTCTGTTGATTGCAAAAAGATCCTTTGTTTAAGGAGGCAATCATTTGTTTGTAACCATTAACATAATAATATTTCATTTATTTATGCTCACCAGTCTGTCAGCACAGAATACAAAATCCCCTCTACTGGTAGTTCTGTGACAAAAAAAAGATGGAGAATTGAAAATTAATAGATTAAGAAACGTCGACATTTTGATAAGCGATAAGGGACCGGTGTTGATCTGGACCCATGCGGGGATGGCTGAAGCATGCCTCGGACTTGGCCTGCTTTTACACACGCGGTTAAACACAGACTGGACACTCACTTGTCCCGAATGATAGTCTGAAGTTCTCGTATTTGGTCATTTAACGGCAACAGTTTCAACTGAGGTCCTATTTGCGGCTGGTTGTCGTTCACTGTGAGGTTTTGACACGGTTCTTCGTCGATGTGGCAGCTCTCGCTGCTGCGGGCGAAGCGGACGTGCTTCGCGGCGTGTTCGGCGCAGTTCTCGCTGTTATTCAGCTGCTGGTTATGGCACGGCATCTTCTCGATAAACTCCGTTTCCATATGATTACAGACAGACAATGAGGTAAAACCACCACTGGCCTAAAACGCCTGGTCCGCCTGGTAGAGATGGTTGTTCCACAATCAAGGTTTCAGGCGAATCTGTCCCAGCGCTACCTCGCCATGTCTGAGGCGACACGCTCCCGGGAACAACAGTGGTACGTCACATCCCGCGCACATGATTGGACAGAATGTGTGTCAGTCACAATTTTCATTGCCGTAAAGGGCGGGACACTGCGGTGCTCGTTATAGCCAATCCCTGATCAGTTACTTTTTTTGTAGCTTAAAAAACAAGCAAAACTAAACCTAAAGTACAGAACAACCACATTGTATTAAAAACGTCTACAAATGTTTTCATAGTACAGGTTATCACAAGTAAACGTAAACAATTAAAAAATATGTATGGAGTATATAATTTTAATAACATAGTGTTTAAAATTAAAGTACCATAAGAATGATATGACATTGCTCTGTTTTATTTACTCTATACTTCTATATATTTATAAGTATTTACTATATATATATATATATATAATTTGATTTAATAAAAAAAAATTATACACACATATTTGTATGTAAGTATGTATGTAGGTATAAAATAAAAATATTTAATGTGTTATATATTTTTTTTAATAAAATATATATAAAAGAGCAAACAAAAAGGATCAACTTATTATTCGCAGGGTACTTTGCTTATTTCACTTTTTAAATCTCAAACATTTTAACAGTTATTAACACTTTTACAATTTAATATGTTGTTAAATACCTCTATATAATAATGTTTATCAGGTTATTAATCATTCATTCGCATTCATCATCTAAATCAGTGCTGAACCAATTAATTTTACTTTGTTCTCATTCTACAAGTAAAGGTTCTAAAAGGGTGTGTATTTTCAGATAGATTATTAAATAATAGTTAAGCTGTATTCATTGTTTTCCATTTCAATTCAGATAAAAACATGGAAAAATAAACATTAGTTATAGCTTGTTATTGCCAACAACAACAAACCGTCTATCTGCTGACCCTTTCAAGCCAAACAATGATGTCTGCATGCAGACAACTCTGAGCACAAAATAAAGCTATGTTAAATGTAAAAATTTTACTTTTATTCTAACATTCTACCTATCGTTGTTTTTTATGAACTTGTATGTATATCAATTTCCCCAAACATTTTAAAAGCATATTTATAGCTCCCAATCTAGCGACGAGCTGCACAATTGTATTTAAATGATGAGAAAGGAGGCAATCTCATGTTGCGTTACAGAATCTGTGGAACTTGTTTGGGCAGAGACTTTCTTGTGGTTCTGTTCACTGTATATTGTTAATATTACATTTTGAGTATTACTATTTATACAATATCCAATAGTGCAACTTTAACCGTTACAGCCAGACATTTTCAGTTGCTGGACTGGGTTGCAGGGAAACCTTGCTGCCTCATCTAAGGAAACACTTCCACTTCCGCTTCCAAAATGCGTGCGCAACTATTTGATCACGTGACCATTAAAAGGTTCCCTGACTTTCTATCTCTCCGTTTCTTCTATTTCTCCAACTGCTCACTTTACTTGTTTCACACGCTTCATATAACGAGTGTGTTTTAAACAGCAGTGTGTGCGACATGTGAAGCTCAATAACAAAGATGACGTTGCTGAGGTGGTCATGTGACAAAACCTGTAAACGTATTTACACGCGAAACATACACCTTCACCGTTAAATCAACAAAACATACATTTCGGACGCTAAACAAATATTTACACGGTCATGTTATATTTACAGGTCGCTGTAAAACTTTGTTTAGCTTAAATCATCTAAATCCGCAGCTCGTGGAGCATCTCTGCGCATGCGTGTTCCTCTGCACCTGTTCAGCAGAGGCGCGCGTTCCCGATTTTCCGCGCGCCGCCGAGCAAAATATGGGGGCGCGCTCTTTATGGCAGGTTAGAAGAAGAAGAAGAAGAAGAAGAGGGGGGGCATCAGCAGCATCAGCATCAGCAGCAGCAGCAGCAGCAGAATCAGCAGCGCACGAGCGGGGTACGGCTGGGAAAAACACGTCCGCACGCGCACACACCCCCGTCTCCGTCACACACGCACACAGCGCCAAAACAAAAGCGATTCCGAAGGAGGAGAGAGCGGAACGGGAGAGGGAGCGAGAGGGAGAGCATGTGGCGAGGAGCAGGGGCTGCAGCAGACCTTTGTTTGTTTCCTGGAAGAGCCTGGAGCGCGAGGGGATAAAATGGAGCGGTAGGGGCTCCGAGGCGCGTCCACCTGCTGCTACCAGTGTGGCGTTTCGGGAAACATGTTGACACCAGTCCTTTGAAGAGCCTCGGGATACACACCAAGAGAGACAACAACATATGACAGCGGTCCCCACGCCGAGCGAGCGAGCGCAGGCTTGAGACCGCGGGCGGGCGGGACGAGAGGCCCGGGTGGAACGCGAGGTGAGCAGGGGTTCGCGTGCTGCGGTGAGTGTGACGCGCGTCAAACGCTGCATTGGGGAGAATAGTGGAGCGATGCTCAGCTGTCACCGCTGTGTTTGAGAGTGTGTGGATGCGAGGAGACACGGGCCGTCATCATCTGAAGGGACAGAGAGCGTTGGTGCTCGTGACGCGAGAGACGCACGCTGCTTATCTCTCCGTCGTTTTATGACAACATCCCCCAAAATATGGCCAGAGCTTCAGAGACGTACGCAGACGGCGCCTGTTGTCATGTGGCTCCGTTCTGTTTGCGCGTATTTACGCAATTAGCCCTTGTTCGTTGCGGTGGGCGCGCACCGCTCAGACCGATGCGGCATTTGGCGAGGCGGTGCAGAATAAACGCGAGCATCTCACAGCGCGCCAGGCCTTCAAGAGCTTAATTAAGGGTGGATTCAAACCTGTTACCTCTCTGAATAATGTTCGCTCTCAGGGATATCTGTGCTCCTCTCTCAGGCTCTTGATGTATATATGTCCAACAGGAGCTGTTGCAGTGTTTGGCCATTTTTGTATTGTGGTGTAGATTTAATTTAAGTTTGACATGAAGCTTTCACAGGCAAGAAACACTCCTTATATACTAACAGCTCCAAAACTACTCAAAACACTTAGAAACGGTAGAAAATGCATTAAAATAAAGGTGCTAGCAAATCCAGCACAGTAAATTGAACTTGAGTAGAACTGAAAACAGCCTGCGTCCCAATCTACGCACTATGCACACTTTTATTAATGTGAAATAAGAATTGGAGTGTTCCAAACCATACTGTACAAGAAAGTGTCCGAGTGCTTTTTTCATTTAGATTCCTAAGTTCAGATCAATGCACACTCAACCAGCTGATCTTACCCACAATTCACTGCGCTCAGATTTTCTCTTGGACCCAAACAAGCGAGCTCTATCTGACATACGACTCATTTTTAAAGAGGAAGGACAGTAATAAATAGTATAGCGATCCCTATAGAGAGTCAATATAGAGAGGGTTGTGTATATCGTGAGAACTTTTTAAATGAAGGAATAGAAAAGATGGAGTTGAGTTCTTACACTCGTCGTGTGTAATCACACAATCACAGCTACTTCCCCATCACTTGATGTTTTAGTGCGCGTTGTTTTAGTGCACACTCCCGTCTCACGCACTCAAAAGTGTGTACATTTTCTTCTGAAAATGAGTATCTACTTTAAGGGTGCAGTGGAAGCATTCAGATTGGGACGCAGTGAAACTCTGTAGACGGTTCAAATGTCCCTGTCATCATTTAAGCAGCAGTTCTTCATCAAAACATTGTACTTAGTAATACATACTTGTTTTGTTTTTGGTTTTTTTGCTTTGGAAAAACCCTAAACTTTTTGTTTCAATCTTGATTTAAACAGCTCAACTTCAAGGGGCCGTGTCATGTAAACTTTTCAGACATTTTTGCATGTATTGTTCCAAGTCATATTCAGATTGGTGCAGGCATGTTTATGTAATACTATTTTCTTTTTCCGGGAGCTCAAAGCGACTCGAAGGCCGAAGATGAACCGCAGCTCATCTCAGTGAAGAGCGTACGCGCTGACTGACCCGGAAATATGAGTAGTAGAACCGCATCAGATAAACAATGAAAAGAAAGTCTTGTTTTTGATGTTCCGGGCAAAAAAGCAAGTTTTTGGCTTAAAAAGATGAATATATTTGTTGGAAATTGGTGGATTGTGCCAACAAGAAAAAAACCCAGCAGAGGTTGGGGTGGAAGTGTGTAAGTGGGAGGAACATGGGGTACATGTTTTGTTTTTGGTTTTGTGGAGCATACTCATTTGACGTGATTCAAAGACATTGTTTATGATAAATACTACTTTTTGAAGGTTATTAAGGGTGCAGTGATCGTCCAGAGGGGTCTCATATGTATTATTAATTATTTAAAATAGACATGATAAAGCACCTTTAACACACTTTTAAGGCGTTAACACGCTCAGTGTTGTGTCGCAGCATACACTCACATAAAACACTGCATTATGTACTCCTGCCAGGTAATTATAACTCATCTCTCGTGGAAATTTTTGGAAGATTTCTGGTATGGACAAATAACATTTGGCCGAATGTGGGACAGCAACCTTAAATATATTTGTAAAATAAAATAATAAGCACCGTAACACACTGTTTATTTAGTTATAATTATGTAATATCCTAAAGACTTTGTCTGAACAATTTATTGCATTGGCAGTTAAATAACAATATGAATAAATCTTCTTCTTCTTTCGGCTGTTCCCAGTTTAGGGGTCGCCACAGCAAATCATCTGTTTCCACCTAACTCTGGCCTCAGTATCCTCTACTCTTGCACCAATTACCTTCATGTCCTCCTTCAGCACACCCATATAACTCGTCTTTGGCCTTCCTCTCGCCCTCTTGCCTGGCAGCTCCATCTCCAACATCCTTCTACCAATATAACTACTATTCCTTCTCTGCACATGTCCAAACCATCTCAATCTGGCTTCTCTGACTTTGTCTCCAAAACAACCAACCTGAGCTGTTCCTCTGATGTGCTCGTTCCTAATCTTGTCCATCCTTGTCACTCCTAAACTGAACCTCAACATCCTCATCTCTGCTACTTCCATCTCTGCCTCGTGTCTCTTCCTCACTGCTACAGTCTCTAACCCATACATCATAGCTGCTCTCACTACTGTTCTGTACACCTTTCCTTTGATTCTTGCTGACACTCTTCTGTCACACAACAACCCTGACACTTTTCTCCACCCACTCCAACCTGCCTGCACTCGCCTCTTCACCTCTTTTCCACACTCCCCGTCGCACTGGACTGTTGACCCCAAATACCTAAACTCCTCCACCTTCTTGACCTCAGCCCCCTGTAACCTCACTGTTCTACTTCCCTCCCTCTCGTTCAAACACATGTATTCTGTCTTACTACGACTGACTTTCATTCCTCTTCTTTCTAGAGCAGACCTCCAACTTTCCAGGTGTCCCTCCACCTGCTCTCTACTCTCACTACAGATTACAATGTCATCTGCAAACATCATTGTCCATGGAGATTCCTGTCTGACCTCATCTGTCAACCTGTCCATCACCATAGCAAACAAGAAGGGACTCAAAGCCGATCCTTGATGTAGCCCCACCTCCACCTTGAACTCCTCCGTCTGACCTGCAGCACATCTCACTGTTGTCATACACCTCTCATACATATCCTGAACTACTCTGATGTACTTTTCTGCCACTCCTGACATCCTCATACAGGACCAAAGCTCCTCTCTCGGCACCCTGTCATACGCTTTCTCTAAGTCCACAAAGACGCAGTGCAGCTCCTTCTGACCATCTCTGTACTTCTCCATTAGCATTCTCAGAGCAAACATTGCATCAGTAGTGCTCTTCCTGGGCATGAAGCCATACTGCTGCTCGTAAATATCCACTTCCCTTCTTAGCCTAGCTTCCACTACTCTTTCCCAGAGTTTCATTGTGTGACTCATCAACTTTATACCTCTGTAGTTGTTACAACTCTGCACATCACCCTTGTTCTTAAAGATTGGCACTAGGACACTTCTCCTCCATTCCTCAGGCATCTTCTCCCTCTCTAGAATCCTGTTGAATAACCTAGATAGGAACTCCACTGCTGTCTCTCCTAGACACTTCCACACCTCCACAGGGATGTCATCTGGACCAACAGCCTTTCCACTCTTCATTCTCCTCAGAGCCTTCCTCACCTCATCCTTTCTAATCTTTCCTGCTCTACAATGTTCACCTCTTCCCCCCTTCTTTCCCTCTCATTCTCCTCATTCATCAACTCCTCAAAATACTCCTTCCATCTTCTCTGCAATGTAGCAGGAAATGTAGAGAAGCAACCTAAAAAAATCTAAAACAAAAAACATATTTCAAACAGAATAAAAACAAACTTAACAACTTGGCAGTTTCTTTGAGCAGATAAAAAAACAGTTACAATGGCATGAACATAAAAATGATTAAAGGACACGGGGACACATCCATATGAGCTCAAATTACTTTTATACAGACACCTCCAATAATCCAAAACCAAAACAATGAATGAAAGAAGAAAAAAAAAAAACAAGAAAAATGGTCAAAAATCTTTTACATTCTGTTACATATATCTGTTACATATGAATAAATGCAATTTTCAAATAGCAAAAAACTGCAATTACAGTCATGCGAGAGTTTAACAGAAATAAAAGTTCTACTTTCTATTTAACTGACATCTGTCTGAAATTAATCAGTTACTAAAAAGTGCAATCAACAGATTCACATATTTGTCACGACATCTTTGAAAGACTAAAGTAGAGGAAAATTACATATTTGATTTTTAAAATATTTATTTAATCTACACTATTGGCTATAGCAATATTGGTTAAAAATAATCTCAGTTGAATTATTTTCCAAAATTGGTTAGCCCTAACTTTGAGACTACGCTCAAAAAGAAGACCGTTTGCTTAAATTTGATCACATAGATCATCTAGTTGCATTTCTGTGTAAAGAATGAAAGAGAGCATTCAAAGAGAACATTGTTTTATGTTATACTGTCAAGCTTTTATTAGGTCTTCTAAATAATAGTGCACCGATATTGTTAAGAATGATGATTGATTGTTATAATCTACAATTTATGAACTCATTTTGTAAATGTGACTCAAACACAGGTAGAATACATTTATTTTCAAGCATGCAGAATGGCAGCGCAGAAAAGCTTGCGTCTGATTTAGCCGAAACAATTAGCTGTTAGCTTGAGAAACATCACAGGTGCGTATCGTGTTTTCTTTCTCAAGTCGTCATTTCCAATCATGTTGAGGTTTAGAGGTTTAGTGTGTGCGCATTTCAGCACAATCTGGCAACCTGATTCATGCCTCTGAGATTGGACTCCTCGTCACATCTACACACAAGCTGTGATCACAAACACAAAGACGTGTCTCGCTCTAGAGTGCCTTTTTAATTCCAATTCTTTCAATTCTGTTAGCACTTGAACGGAACACAATCTCTTAATGACTCTTGACACACATTGCTGAAAATGCCATTAGCCTCTCGAGATTGATGAGTTTCTGTAAGGTTTGTTGCTAGCTGCTTCTGCAATAATATAATAAACTTAGTAAACACTTCTTTATTCATGTTTACTGAAGAAAAAAGCTTCTTACTAGAAGATTTTGGAGAAGGAAAAACTTTCAGAAAAATCCAGTATGCCTTCTGGAGATCATGATTTTGTACTTTTTTATAGTTTGAAGCCTGTAACCAAAATATGTCAAAGTCGAGTCCCGGGGCCAGATCCGGCCCCTTGAACATATTATCTATGGCCCTTGGGATGATAGTGAAATACTTTACAGCCTGGAGCCACACGGCGGTGTTTTGCACGCACATTTCCCACAATGCAACAGTAGCCTGCGAACTCAAGAGTACAACTGATTTGATTTTTGTTGTCTTACTCTTTGAAGGGCAGGATCATAGATCAATGATGGATTTTCAGTTTATAATGCATTCAATTTCGTTTATGCATTTATGTTGATATTAAGGAATGTATTATTTTTTTATTGACTTTTTATGCTATTTGTTTGTTGAAGCGTTTTCTCTTGAAATTACTGACAGCCATGAGAAAATAATGCTTTATTAATTTAGCTATTAAATAATATACAGATTAATGTTAGATTTTGGTTCAATAGGCTCTGTGGAGTCATTTAAATTTGTTTTAATAAAACCTTGAACCAGTCCGGCCCTCAGCTTGTAGCAATTTATTTTTATGCCCTTTGTGATATTTGACTTTACGTCAATGCTATAAACAATCAGCCTCTCAACTGTACACATGTTGATTTTGGTCTAGGATGTGTTTTTGGAGATTCAAACGTTAACATCGAAACCATAAGATCACATACCAAACCATTAATGGAACTAGAAAAACATTAATCAGCATCTGATACCTAAAAAGTGTGGTATTTAATGATCAAGTAGCTTTGAAATGTCAAGAGGAATTAAAAAAGGAATTAAAAAACTCATGCCATCACGCTGTCACCGGAAGTAGTGGTCCAGGCAGAATACTCACATCTTAAAATTAAAGTCACAGCCCTGAAATAATGTTTATGTTTGTGTTCTGGCCGGATGCACATCTCTCACCTTTCATTCATAAACACCTGGTTTTCTGTGAGGCTGCAGCTGGATATATACCTGAGTTACAAGCACACAAGTGCACAAACATTATCGCTACAAAAACAAGCCAAACCGATTGGCCACGGACGGAAAGCAGCACACAATATTGATCTCTAAATAAAGATCACGCAAACTCAGTCAGAATGAATTTGGCTTCTACTGCCATTCCTACACCCCCCCTCCCCCCCTTCGCTCTCTCTTTCATAATTCCATCGTGTGTCTCTTGGGTAGATGCTGAAGCTAAATAAATATTAATTTAGTTTTTAATAAAAGCAGTGTGCAGACAGTGCATAGCCCTTTCTCTCTCTCTCTCTCCATCTCTCTCTCTCTCTCCACCTCTCTCTCTCTCTCCACCTCTCTCTCTCTCTCTCTCCATCTCTCTCTCTCTCATCTATCTCTCACTCTCCACCTCTCTCTCCATCTCTCTCTCTCTTCTTCCACCTCTCTCTCTCTCTCTCTCTCTATCTATCTATCTCTCACTCTCCACCTCTCTCTATCTATCTCTCACTCTCCACCTCTCTCTCTCTCTCTCTATCTATCTCTCACTCTCCACCTCTCTCTCTCTCTCTCTATCTATCTATCTCTCACTCTCCACCTCTCTCTCTCTCTATCTATCTCTCACTCTCCACCTCTCTCTCTATATCTATCTCTCACTCTCCACCTCTCTCTCTCTCCATCTATCTCTCACTCTCCACCTCTCTCTCCATCTCTCTCTCTCTCTTTCCACCTCTCTATCTCTCTCTCTCTCTATCTATCTATCTCTCACTCTCCACCTCTCTCTATCTATCTCTCACTCTCCACCTCTCTCTCTCTCTCTCTATCTATCTCTCACTCTCCACCTCTCTCTCTCTCTATCTATCTATCTCTCACTCTCCACCTCTCTCTCCATCTCTCTCTCTCTTTCCACCTCTCTCTCTCTCTCTCTCTCTATCTATCTATCTCTCACTCTCCACCTCTCTCTATCTATCTCTCACTCTCCACCTCTCTCTCTCTCTCTCTATCTATCTCTCACTCTCCACCTCTCTCTCTCTCTATCTATCTATCTCTCACTCTCCACCTCTCTCTCTCTCTATCTATCTCTCACTCTCCACCTCTCTCTCTCTATCTATCTCTCACTCTCCACCTCTCTCTCTCTCTATCTATCTCTCACTCTCCACCCTCTCTCTCTATATCTATCTCTCACTCTCCACTTCTCTCTCTCTCTATCTCTCACTCTCCACTTCTCTCTCTCTCTATCTATCTCTCACTCTCCACCTCTCTCTATCTCTCACTCTCCACTTCTCTCTCTATATATATATATCTCTCTCTCTCTCTCTCTCTCTCTCTCTCTCTCTCTATCTATCTCTCTCTCTCTCTCTCTCACTCTCCACTTCCAATGCGTTTAATTCAGTGAAATACTGTTAAAGCCCTTTTTAAAACATCACCAATTTTTTTTTTTTTTCGAGTTGGAAACATATTCAAATTTTTATATTCATATTTTAATGTGGGACCTTTTCCGTTTACATATGAACTGTGTAGAATTCTTTCTTTTTTTTGCAGTGCCTTTAAGCCTTGTTAAAGGTTTTTGGTTCCTTGTCATGCAGGAATAAAAAATATTTTGTTTCATTTTGAAGAGGGAATTTAAAAAGGAGGCGCTCAGTAAATGTAGTAGTACATTTTCACTTTTCACTGTCTCACTATTCCTCCTACAAACACATGGAATGGAGATGTTAAAGAGCTCGATTCAGTCTCACATGACCTGATGATCATCTGCTGAATAATTCAGGCTCCCATTGACACACAGGTCAGATGATGTGCTTGTTGAGATTGTGAAGAGGCACCTTTGTGGTTCTATGGAGTAGCAATCATTCACAGCACTGTATTTGATCAATTGTTTAATTTGTGACAAGCTGCCTATGTTCTTAGTGGAAACCTCACCTTAATTCAGTGTGATATCTGTGAGGAGAAACTCACAGGGTACTGCTTTCAGATAACGTGCTGTAGAGGGGTGCCCAATAATCAAATAATAAAAGATTTAAAAGTGACTTAATTAGAAACATGTTTAAGTCTTGTTTACAAAAAGAAGAGGGAGACCGTGTGTGCAGTCCAAAACGGCGTTCTAAGCTTTGGTGTTAGACTATAAAAAACTCTGATGCAGCGGGTGGATAATGGCTTAGTTTGAGCATGCGCAAAGCCTCTGAAGCTTCTCCTTGTTGATGTTCAGAGCTGGGAGTTGGGAAAAGCTGTTCATACGCAGGAGAGAGTCGATAGATTTGTTGCTAGATTTAAAAAAAGGTTGCTAGAGTGTCTAAAAAGTCACCAATTCTAGCAACAAAGTCGCTAAGTTGGCAACAAGGTTCCAGAAACCTATGGGTCACTGCATCGGATCTGAGAATTATTTAAATCTAATGGATTGGTGTATTGATACTTTTATTGAAATGATGATATAAATAATTACTGATGTTTCACTTTAGTGTTTTTGATCATGATGGCGTGCCACGCACCACACGGTTGAGAATCGCTGCCCTAGAGTAGTGAGTGGAAGAAAAGGAATACAGCAATGGTGAAAAAAATTATTGCACCCCTTCAGTGATGTTCCACGAGTTTACTTAATCTGAATCTGAACACAGCTTGAGAGGAGTTTTCATGTTCTCCACTTGCTTGGGGCGTATTTTCTTTCTCCAAGCCAAGTCCAAAAACACACTTCATGTAAGTGGAAAACTATATTTCCTTTGGAGTAAACGAGCCTGAGGTGTAATGGAAACCTATTTATACCGTATTGGCGCCAACAAAACCCTGTACCCTTAACCTTTACTGATTGTGTTATTTTTGGGATTCCTATGTTTAATTGTCACCTCACCGTAAACATTTCTCCCTATAGTTATATCCATCTTTATGTGTTTAACAGGCTGGGCAGAAGAAATTATGATAGTGAGCAAGAGATTCTGTTCATATTGATGGATGTTCTTCGAGAGTCCCGGTACCCCGGGGCAGGTCCAAGCCCCTGTCCAAGAGATGCAAGTGAAAATGGTAAGTACACATGCATGCGCACTTCATTGGTTATGTTATTGCCAAGAACAGTATTGTAATTATGAGGAATTTTATTTAGGTAATCTTTTCTCTCCCTATAGAAGCACATGACCTGCTGGCAGATGTGTCGCATGAGCTGAGGCGCTGTGATGACATGAACCCTGCTGTGCTGTCTTTGCCTTCACTCTGTGTCCAGAGCCAGAACTCTGAGTGTCCACTCAGCCCAGCTGACTTGCATGATGGCTCCGCCTCCAACACGACTTCTCTGTCCTCGCTCTCTTCCTTCTCCTCGCTTTCCTCCCTCTCATCCATCTCTTCTGTGCCCTGTTCTAAACCGGTAGCACCCTGGTCAGTACAGCAGACCTGTGACAGGTCATCCCTCTCTACCATAGACCCCAGAAGCGGACACTGCCTTAGCTGCCTAATTCCCAAAAATCAGACAGAACCAGAGTCCTGTGAGTCCGTTCTCAGCTTTGCCAGCATCAACTTACAAAGCCTTGGTCCCACCCCTAGCACAGGTCGCTACGGTGACCAAGTTCTATCTGACCAGCTGCTAAGCGGCCCTGCTGCTCCAGCTGCAACCAATGAAGGAGCTGAAGAAGGGAGGTCAATGCAGGAAAGCGAATCAGACGAGGACCCTACATCGAGGAGTATTTACGAAGGTCTTGAAGAGGAGGGGCAGGACTGGAGTTGCCTTGAGACTCTCATCAGTGAGAGCCGTATGGAGCTCTTGGACTTATGCTCCCGAAGTGAACTTGCTGTCAATCTGTTCTGCGAAGAAGATGTGGAGAATTATATGTTTCAAGAGGAGGACGCGGCGCTCAGTAATGATGTCTGCTCACTCAAGATACGTTATGAGTCCTATCAGGATGGAGTGCAGCAGAGGAGCGAATCTCTCTCGCAGAACGAATCTCAGTTAGGATTCTTTCCCAACTTAACTTGCAGTAGAAAAGAGGTGCCAAAAGTGAAGGCGGAACACTTGGTTGAGCTTAAAGCTGATGTGACCCCCAATATAAGCCCAGACAGCAACTTTCTTTTTGACCTCAGTAACTCTCCGGAAGATTCTGGGGAGTTCAGTGATGACAGTTCTTGCACAGGCTCCCCACTCCAGGGGCTTTCTCAAAACCATGGGCGCTTGTCGAGAGAAAACTCCAGCTCATCCAGCCAGCAAAGCTACCGACTCCGCGCCAAGCGGAAGGTGGCTTACAGAGAAGACTACTTGTATGATGTGGATTCTATAGAAAGTGAGAGAAATGCAGAGAAGCGGGAGAAACAGCCTGCTGGGCTCAAAAAAGAGCGTGACGATGACTGGTGCCCAAAAAAGAGGCGGCGGTCCAGTAGGAAGGACCCACCTGTCATTATCAAGTACATAATCATTAACCGGTTTAAAGGACAAAGGCACATGAGAGTGCGGCTAGGACGAGTCGACCCATCGCCTGCTGTGGTCTGCCTCAGTCCAAATGCTTTAGTACACTACGAGAGACTTGCTCCACTAAAAGCATACTGGCAGCAAATAGAAAAAGAGCAGCAGGAGAAAAATAGATTGACAGCAGCAGAAACAACCAAACGTCTGAATGGTTGCAAAAGACCACCCAGCACTTCTAACAAACGAAAACACAGAATGGCAAGGCTTAGGATCCAGCAGATCCATACAATACAAAATTCGCTCCCCAGTCAAACAGTAGTTGTCCCGGGCAGCCTTGAGCCAGAGGGCATTGAATTGCTTAAAAGCACCGAAGAACCAAAAGAAGAGATTACCTCTCTCATACACACTGCCAGAGCAAAAAGCAGAACACAGGAGCGAGAGGAAAGAAGAAAAGCGGGAAAAACAGGGAAGATAAAGAAATTCAAAAGTGAAGCAAGACTGCGGTTGAAAAACCTTAAAGAGAGTGAAACACGGGAAGTCTTTGAAGCTTCTCAGATTGAGCTGTGCTGCCCCGAAAATCTTAGTAAGTCATTGGGAGGTAACACTGCTAGTGAAATCACCAGGAATAACCCCGAAAAGTGCACTTCGGGGGCTGAAGGCAATGCTGAACTCCTCCCTGGGGGATACCTGCAAACGCTTCTTGAAGCCTCAGAGTCTTCAAACACTGCCGAAATCACCTATTTTCATCCAGGACTGCAGAATGCCACAATTCCGTCGGTCCAAAGCTGTGTTCTCTCTCCTCCTTCAGAGTCAGAGCTGCCCCACTCTCCTTCGGCTTTGAACCATGGGCCCCACCATCTACAATACGCTGAGCCAAATCTGCCCAATTCATGGCCATCCCAACCATCAGCTGAACAGCTTCCCTTCTCTCCAGATATCCCGACCCAGTCACCCATGATGCCATCTTGCTTTCCCACACCCTTGGCTGCTTTAGCCAGTGAGGGAACAAATGTTTCAGGCTATGGACAAGCATCTCTTTCTGGGTGTAGGTTGTCATTTGAAGAGTCCCAACCTGATACCGATTATGGCTTGAGTCCTGTTGGTTCTCGGAGTGATGGTAATGTAGGGCGACTTGTTAGCTTTAACTCCTTGGGGTCTCTTTCAGCGACTTCTAGTAACTACAGCTCTCTTAGTCTGAGAGAGGGAGAAAGGGAAAGGGAAGAGGAGATTGGTGAGATCAATGATGGCTACTTACCACATTGCAGCCCACATCTCATCCTTCAGCAGAGTCTAGAAGAAGTTGCTCCTCTTCGAGAGTCGACAGACCTCTTGGATATCTCCAATTTTACTCCTGACAAGTTCCGCCATTCGTCATTATCTGAGATGTCCCCACCCGAAACACCAAATTCGTCCCCACAGCTGCTGGGGAATGGTGGGAAAGTTGGGGAGTTCCCGGAAACCACGGAAGTAAATGATCAGTGGCACCATGGCACTTCTCCTCAGCTCAACCAAGATGGGAATGCACATCTCGGCCAGATAAACTCTTTCAACACAGAGGATCAAAAAATTGGGCTTAAGGAAAAAAGTGGTTCTATGAAGGCTGTGAAAAATGGACAGGGAACCAAAAAGACCAAAAAGACGAAAACGGTGAAAGGGGATAAAGCAAAGCTCCCACGTCAAGGTTCTCGTTCAGTTCGAAAGATCAAAGCCCTGCTGGAGGGGAAAGCATCAAAAAGTGGTAGCGATGCGTTATCCTTCACCCCTTCGCTTGGTGCAATTGGAGCTCAAGGGGAGTGGCCTTTAACTGGAGGATTGTCAAATGATGACCAACGAGAATTCCAGGAACCATCAAATATCCTCTCTAATATTGTGTCCGGTATGGCTGAGGTACAGCGTTTTATGAAAGCCTCTGTGGAACCTATTTGGGGGCCATGTCTATCCCCAGGTCAGCATGCCCTTCAGAGCCAGACATTGAAGATTCTGGGTGGTGCTGCCGACCTTAAAAAGCGTGGTGGAGCTTCAGGTGGTGGTCGAGGGAAGAAAGGGGCTAGCCGTGGTGGTAAAGCACTGCCTAAACTTCTCCCGCCAGGCTTTTTCCCCAACCTTGGATTGGACTGCCTCCCGCTTCCACACCGTCCTGCCCACAAAAAAATGTACCGTCACAAAAGTAGTGCCAAGTTTGCCCGCGAGGAGCTCCTAGCAGGCAAAAGGGACATTAAAGGAGTAGCGCTGACTGCTTTGGTCGAAAAACGGAGGTAATATTTTCTCTCTGCAATGTGCCCCTTCTCTTAATCCGCTCCCTTTCCTCGCACCCTGCCAAATCCTCCTAAAATCCTTTCCACATTTCAGAGCTGCATGGCACTGACTTTACCTAAAATCCTTTGCCTGGCCCACTGGAGGGCAGGCATACCCTGCATGTCAGCCCTGCTAAACTACCTACTAGACTGACTGAAGTCTCACTGTCATGGCTGCACCCTACTCACCATTGCTTTTTTGTTACATTTTTATCTGACAAATGAGTTTGTGGTGGTTTTATTTTTCACAAAGAATATTGCCTTTTTGGTCTTTGGATTCTCTGTTAGTGTGATGATAATCTAAACATCGAATGTTTTGTCTTTTGTTCTCCATTGCAGCTCTAACACTGTTTGTGTTAAATCGGTGTCACAGCACCATGGTTTAAACCAGGCCCAGCGCCCTGCTCTGTTTCTCAGCAAATGGTTGCCTTCTGTTCAGGGGCCAAAAGTCATGTGTAGTATTTTGTGCTAGAATTGTTTTCTCCCTTATTTCGGTGCCAATACCTCGGGATCCCTGGGCTAAAAGAAATGTCGAGATCGTTTTCTATTGTTGGCTGTTTATTACCAAGTTGTGAAAAGGAGGCTCGTCCATCTGTTCTTCAGTGAATCTCCTCCTGCCAGTATCAAAATGCTGTTGTACACAAACAAATGCACTATTTAAAAAGGAAATTATATCGAATATTTAAATGTGTGTGCCAAACTATGAACTTTGAAATGTACAGACACTTTGATTTCTGTGAGTACTAGCTGTTTTGTAATCTGGCAGTGATTGAGGCTTGTGTGCAATGGAGAGTAGGGGGTTGGTTCCTGTTGCATCAAATCTAGAGGCACCGCTAGCATCCAAACAATCAAAAACAAACAGAGGGTAGAGTTTGAGAGAAGCCGAGTTTGACTCTGCCTCATTTCTGGATGGTTTCAGAGAAGGATTGAGGTATTATAGTTGAAGACTTGATTCTCTCTGACGTTTACATTTCCAAAATTCTGCTTTGGCTTTGAGTATCGCTAGACCTGACACACTTAAAACAATCTAAAAACAGGACCAACTTTTTTTTCAGTCTGTTTTTTCTCATTTGTTGCTAGTGATTTGCATGCATTTATAACATGATATGACTATGTGCTGTGAATGCTGATCCCCTGTATTACTTTCTCTGACTTGCTTGTTTTCTCAAAACATTGTTTTATTGCTGTTGGAATGTTCTATGTTGTGTTCTGAAAAGAGAGATTATGCAATTTTGGTTATTCCATGCTCCGTTTGTAAATTGCTGCAGATTTGTTTTGGATTGAAATGCCTCAGATTTGCTTCTTTGCTTGTTTTTTTTTTTTTGTTTTTTTTCAGTTTTTAAGCTCAAGTTGCAATTGGGAACAAGAAAGTTCAATGGATGTGTGATATTTTACAGTTTTTTAAAGTGAGATTTGCTGAAAATGGTGAAACCCTACAGTAGAGCGGAAGCCAGGAACTTTGAACCTTTGAGAAATCATTTTTTTTGAGATTGTCCGAGTGCTGAGAGACTGGAGATGTTATAGAGTTGGTTTAGGTCCGCTGGCTCAGGGAACCCAACTGCACGAGCGTCTCCCGGTCCCTCGGGGGCCCATCTCACCGTCGGACTCAAGCTGCCCTCTGCTGTATTGACATTAGACCTGCAGAACATCTGCCAGGCCTGTGCATGAATACTTTCCTGTGATTTTTGGGGAAAAGAGTAAAAATTTTATGAAAACATATCACGTGAACTAGCTGAGGCTGCTCATATTTTTAAAAGTAACCGAAACCAGTGCAATTCCCTATAAGTTATAAAGTAACGTTTGATCTTGCGTATCGACATTTTATTGTGCCCGATATTTATGAATGTATTATAGTTGTCGAGTAGACTTTTTTCGTCTTTGATTTGACTGCATTACTTCTATCCATTTTTGCCTTTTTTCATCATCAATAGAAAAAAACTGTTTCTACGGCCTGGTCTGTCTTCGCCAGGAGGATTCTTCTCAATGAACTGTTGATGTGGGGAAAAAAACTGTATATTTTTCATCGTGCCAATTTGTAACATATTTTCTAAGTGTATATTTTTCTTAGAAAGTGATGTGGGGTCGTTCTTACTGTGGCTTTGTTCTTTTCCCTTTTCATCAAGCGAAAAGGTTGCTAATTGCCATGGTGTTTTCTTTTTTCTTTCTCTCTCTCTCTCTCTAAATGTTTTTTTTTTTCCTTTTGTTTTAAAACCAACATTTTTAAACTCGTATAAAAATAGAAACTATTGTAAAGGAGAGAGAGAAGGAGAGCAAGCTGTGACTCTTTGTTGACAGTTTTGTAATTGGACCAATTATTGTTGTAAGAGTGTTGTGCTCTAGTAAAACAAATATATATACATATATATATATATTAATTTAAATATTTAAAAAAGAAGCTGACAAAACATGCAGTGAAAACAATAACATTAATTTGTGATCTCATTACTGTTTTATAGATTTTCATGTAAATTATTCTAGTATTTTGTTTCGTTGTATTCGTCACAAAAGTTGAAATATTTGTGATCAAGCCTGTATGGTGACAAATGTAATATTGGTAACTTGCTGAGTTTTGTAATCATGTTTATGGAATAAATATTAATTAAACAACCTTTTCATCACTGGTTTCAGTATAATTTCTCCTTTTTTTTTTGTTAATAATGTTTATTATTGTTTATTATTATATATTAATTTCATTGTTTAATGTTTATCATTTTACAAACAGATTATTTTACATGATCTTTGATGATCGCTTTTGCCAGATATTCAGCAATGGAATGGACATTAGACATTTTTTTTTTAATGCTAAACAGATTTATCCATCGGATTTAAAAAAATATCTTCATTAAAGTTCAGAAAACTTTATTCCTCATATTCATGTGTGTTGTTAGACTTTTCACAGTTTTATTTTACAATAACTGCTGCCCCACCAATAAAAAGAAGAAAGATGCATAGAGTGATAAGCTACATTTATATTTAAACATTTAGCAGATGCTTGACGTACACTCGGGGGAGACGATATGCCACTTTCTACAAAATAAAAGTCTCAATAGGAAGAAAATAAACAGATTTGAGAAAATATTTGTATGTAACTGGTTTGTTAAAGGTTGGGTGAGAATTGCCTTTACAATTACAAGGTTCAATGACAAATAAGGATTGGTATGAAATTAAAGTGTAGAAATAAAAGAAAAACACGCGAAACCTATTCGTTACAATATATAGTCAGGTCACATTGCAATATTTAGATGATATTTCTACCATTCTTAACTAATTCCCAGTCCCCTTGAACTCAAATCATATCTCACCAAATGTAAAAAAAAAAAGGTTTTAATTTGTAACCTTAAAAAAAATATTTCACCTTTTGACAGTTTAATTTGACTCTGCTGCTTTAATTTGATAAAACCTGGAAGAAATATCCTATCAACCACTGTTTTTTCAATTCTTAGAAATGTCCCAAATAAATAAATCAGGCTTGTTATGGTAAAAGAAAGTATGCATATTAAAATTAAATGATCAGGAATTCAAATTCAACCTCTGATTAAATTCAGTCAGACTTTACAGAGATTTTCTACGCACTGATTAGTTCTTGATTGCAGTTGTTGCTGTTAAGAGTGACCCCACCAGTTATTAGCTTTAGGGGCAAACACTTTATCACACTTTTTTTTACCCTTAATAATAAACACCTTCATTCCAAACTTGCTGATGTGTTAGCTTGTGTTATCTTTGACTGATAGGTTTGATGGGTGGACAAATGTGTGACAAACACTCTTTTCACACCACTGTATTAACGTCGTTTGTTTGTCGTTGGGTTTTACGCTAACTGGCTGAAATATTTTGGGGCAGGTGCCACAAAAAACTCAAATACAAGACATGACAACAGACACTTGTTCATTCAATCTCTTGAATCTTAAAAGAACATTAATAATTATGAACCAAAAAAACCAAAGCAGGAAGAAAAATTTTGAAAGCTGTCAGTGTTGCTGCTCTCCTGACTGGATCAGGAGTTTGTTCCAGCAGCCAGAGACAGTGAGAGAGAAGGTTCTGCTGAGAGATCTGCCTTTGTGCGACGGAACCACGAGTCGCTGTTCCTTCTCTGAGTGTAGGAGCTTCTGGAAAGACTGTAGGAGCTTCTGGAGAACATGTAGGAGTGTAGGAGCTTCTGGAAGGCATGTAGGAGTGTAGGAGCTTCTGGAGGGCATGTAGGAGCTTCTGGAGGGCATGTAGGAGTGTAGGAGCTTTTGGAGTGCGTGTAGGAGCTTCTGGAGGGCATGTAGGAGCTTCTGGAGGAAATGTAGGAGTGAAAGAGCTTCTGGAGGGTGTGTATTAGCTTCTGGAGGGCATGTAGGAGTGTAGGAGCTTCTGGAAAGACTGTAGGAGCTTCTGGAGAACATGTAGGAGTGTAGGAGCTTCTGGAAGGCATGTAGGAGTGTAGCAGCTTCTGGAGGGCATGTAGGAGCTTCTGGAGGGCATGTAGGAGTGTAGGAACTTTTGGAGTGCGTGTAGGAGCTTCTGGAGGGCATGTAGGAGCTTCTGGAGGAAATGTAGGAGTGAAAGAGCTTCTGGAGGGTGTGTAGGAGCTTCTGGAGGGCATGTAGGAGCTTCTGGAGGAAATGTAGGAGTGTAGGAGCTTCTGGAGGGCATGTAGGAGTGTATGAGCTTGTGGAGGGCATGTAGGAGTGGAGGAGCTTCTGGAGGGCATGTAGGAGCTTCTGGAGGAAATGTAGGAGTGGAAGAGCTTCTAGAGGGCATGTAGGAGTGTATGAGCTTGTGGAGGGCATGTAGGAGTAGAGGAGCTTCTGGAGGGCATGTAGGAGCTTCTGAGAGGGTATGTGGGAGTTTAGGAGCTTCTGGAGGACATGTGGGAGTGTAGGAGCTTCTGGAGGACATGTGGGAGTGTAGGAGCTTCTGGAGGACATATGGGAGAGTAGGAGCTTCTAGAAGGCATGTAGGAGTGTAGGAGCTTGTGGAGGGCATGTAGGAGTGGAGGAGCTTCTGGAGGGCATGTGGGAGTGTAGGAGCTTCTGGAGGGCATGTGGGAGTGTAGGAGCTTCTAGACGGCATATGGGAGTGTAGGAGCTTCTAGAAGCCATGTAGGAGTGTAGGAGCTTCTGGAGGGCATGTAGGAGTGTAGGAGCTTCTGGAGGACATGTGGGAGTGTAGGAGCTTCTAGACGGTATGTAGGAGTGTAGGAGCTTGTGGAGGGCTTGTAGGAGTAGAGGAGCTTCTGGAGGGCATGTAGGAGCTTCTGGAGGACATGTGGGAGTGTAGGAGCTTCTGGAGGACATGTAGGAGTGTAGGAGCTTCTGGAGGGCATGTGGGAGTGTAGGAGCTTCTGGAGGACATGTATGAGTGTAGGAGCTTCTGGAGGGTATGTGGGAGTTTAGGAGCTTCTGGAATACATGTGGGAGTGTAGGAGCTTCTGGAGGGCATGTGGGAGTTTAGGAGCTTCTGGAGGGCATGTAGGAGCTTCTGGAGGGCATGTGGGAGTGTAGGAGCTTCTGGAGGATATGTGGGAGTGTAGGAGCTTCTGGAGGGCATGTGGGAGTGTAGGAGCTTCTGGAGGATATGTGAGAGTGGAGGAGCTTCTGGAGGGCATGTAGGAGTGTGTGCGCTTGTGGAAGTAAACAGGGGCTGATCTGGAGATAGTTTTGTACGTCAGCATCAGTGATTTGAATTTAACACAAGCTGCGATGGAGAGCCAGTGAAAATGACTTCTAACTTTTTTCAAACTGTTCTCACTTGAGATGCTTTATCAGCTCCAAAGGGTAACCTCTTGCTTCCCCTCTGATAGGAAGTGACTGAACTGCAGTCGCTTGAGGTCGACTCCAAAAAGGAGGAAGTTCTTATTCTCTCCAAATTTAAAACTGACCAAATTTGGAGGTGTAAAAACATGTTTCCACCCCTGGATCCATTAGCTTTGTTGATTAAGATGACTAGTTTTCATCTTCATAAACACTCTGAATGGGGTGAATTTTTTTTTTTGTTTGTTTGAGATATATAAAATGAAAACTATTAGGCAGTATTCACTATGCCTATGTCCCGCCTCTGAGGACTCGAGCACTGGCTACACCCATTTGAGTTTAATTTCACTTTGCCAGAATCCTATTGGTGACGCTAAGAACACTTTTTAAAGCTGTAGCTCAGACTGAGAATCTCACAGAAAGTCACAACCCTCAATACCATTGTAGCGGCTATCCAATAAGCCACTACTGAGAGCTTGTTGTGAGCAGGTTTCAGACGCGTGATGAAGTAAAGAACCAAGTCGTTGACGTAAATTAAAATGCCCTTTTATTCTTTCAACTTAAGTCCATAAACTGTTCCAAATAAAGAAAATAAATACCTTTAAAAAACAAAGTTCACTTTCACAGTCACGTTCTATACAACTTTGTTTGTCACGGTTGAAAAACGGTGTGCTTCCAAACTCTCCTGATGAGCACACAGGTGTCTCCTTAAATAGCGCATAGCGCCTCACAGTGGTCAAACATACAATCATCAATTTGGCTCCAACAACCATGCTAAAAGTATTTGATCCCTAGGCTCTAGATGGGGTCAAAGGTCACCATTAATTTATCATTGCCAAAAAAATTATATAAAAAAAAATTATCATTGCCATTAAGAATTAATGGAAATTGGGTCCCAAATTATCTCAAACACGAAACAAGCTAGAGACACAGGGGTTGGGTTATGTTACTCATAGTGGCATATTTAAATTTTGACCAAATTATTATTAAATATTAAAAATATTTGACCAATTATTTTGTAAATAATACCAAGTTTTCTATAAATTAGTAAGGCCACGTGCACTTTCCACTTAAATGTTGCAATCAAATTACAAAAGCGACCTACAGGAGGAGCAATTGATTTATCTTAACTCTAGTGGAGAGCGAAATTTACCAAGCTACCAAATTTGCATAAATTAATTAAGCCACAGCGTCACGGTGGCGCAGTGGGTAACACGGTCGTCTCACAGCAAGAAGGTCGCTGGTTCGAGCCTCGGCTGGGTCGGTTGGTATCTCTGTGTGGAGTTCTCATGTTCTCCTCGTGATCGCGTGGGTTTACTCCGGGTGCTCCGGTTTCCCCCACAAGAACAAAGACATGCGGAATAAGAGAATTGAGTAAGAACGATTGTCCATAGTGTTAAAGTGTGAATGAGTGTGTGTGGATGTTTCCCAGTGATGTGTTGCGGCTGGAAGGGCATCCGCCGCATAAAACATATTCCAGAGAGTTGGCGGTTCATTCCGCTGTGGAGACCCCCAAAGGGAAGAAAGCCGACATGAAGATGAATGAATGAATAATCAAGCCACGCCCACTTTTCACTTACTTTTATCTTAACTCTGGTGGAACGTGGATTCTATTGTTATATGAAATTAGCACATATTTATTAAAATACACACACACTCGACTACAAAAACCCAACTCAGACCCTCTCACAGTTTCAAACTACAGACTTATTCAAACGAAAAACCTTCAGACTCAAACAAACGCATCAAACTGTTTAACCTTTGTAAATACTTTTTACATTAATTAAATTTTTAAACAGATTTAAGCTTTGAAATTTTCTCTACTTGCTAAACCTTTATCAAACTTTTAAAGACCGACTTTCTCAAGCCAACATACATTTTGCCATTCAAACTTTGAAAATTAACTAAGTTCAACAGTGTCTCATCATCTGTTTCTATTAATATACTGAGATAGCAAAGAGTCCACGGAATAAATCTTATGAAGACCCTGCAGCGAATTTCTTGACTTTTATTTCAGAAGATACAATACTCTGGATTTAATAAGCTTTCTGCCAGTCAATAATTTGCACATAAGATCTATAATGACACGTTCCTCTTTGTGTAATCCTCTTGTGAAATTGAAAAACCTCTTTGATATCATGTCATTTGCTGCATTTACTGTCAGCGACTTCTATCCAATTTACAAAAAATTGAGCTATTAAAGTCTGATCAGAGTTAGATAATACATGTATTATGAGAAAAATCAGAAGGAATAGTTTGATTAAATTCAATTAATTTTGAGGTCTTTTACTGCATGGAACATTCAATATTGTGCATAAACATATTTCCAAATCCATCAAACTATAAGCAGAGAAAATTGTTTAATGTAGGCAAGAATATTATTTTTTTTCTTACTGTGAAATATCTTTGTTATTTCAAATATTGATGTATAGGAAGACAATTTGGGGGGAAAACATCTTTTACATGCACGCAAACACCGCTGAAGAAATATTTATAATGCTATATTTTTATATCCAAGTTTATGAGGGAAGTAGTTCCCCTTTGAAATGATCATGTTCAAAAATAGGAGGAATAACAGGATCTTGGTTCAATTAACTCCTAAGATATTGATAGAGGCTGCACATTCTTGTTTCATCCCGTCAGAAAGTACATTAGCTGTCAGTCATCCAGTCTCAAAGACACGCATCCAATCAAAACCCTGGATTTGAGGCGGGCCGCAGGGTGTGGGCGTGGCTAACTCGACATTGGGAGGGGCCTATCGAAGCACACAAAGTGCTCTCGCTGCGCGCGCCGCCTGGACTCACTTGAACCAAAGCAGAAGTCACGCGTCACAGGCCTCTCAACTCTCACTTATCTAGCTCAACAGCGTTTTTGTCGAGGATATTTTATCTTACAGTGTTTTCACAAACACTGTATTCTCACACTATAGGCACCACGGATCAACCCAAAATGCCAAACATAAAAATATTCAGCGGAAGTTCTCATCAAGACCTGTCGCAGAAGATCGCGGACCGGCTGGGGCTCGAGCTTGGGAAAGTGGTCACGAAAAAATTCAGCAATCAGGAAACTTGGTGAGTTATTTAGAAAACAAGCTGCAGCTGAAACGATGTTTTCCTCGATGTTTTGGCTAGGTTGCGAGCAATGTTAAACACATGGTAAATAAACCAGTTATTTTTCTATTTGTAGTTCTTTGGCTAAACGTGTGTCGTACGTTTCGATGCGTTCCGCGAATTCGAAACACTGCGTTTCCCAGCATGCAAAGGCGGCTAAGCTTGTGACTCGTGCTGCTAATGCTAATTTTAAACATCCTCCCTGGCCTCTTCTCCTCTGCCACGTGAGGAGATTTACCGCTAATAGACAGTGTTCTGGGCCATTTTGGGTTTTTTTAGCCACGTTTGCGTTAAATATTCTGGATGTAAACAAAGATAGCGCTGCTTTGCTAATAATATCATTCAATTAAAATCGACTACTGCTGTCTGCATTATGTAATTGACATTTATCCCAAGTTGAGGGTTGTATTGTGACCCCAAGCGTTGAAAACAGTTCCTCACCAGCACTTTATCTGCTCCTGGAATGTGATGAATGCAGACAGGTTCTTGCTGCAATAGTTTCACGTTGATAGATAGTTTAAAGTCTGATCCAGCTCAAGGGAGTCTTGCTCTTCTCCCATCATAGACAAGTATGGATTTCTAGGTCTTTGCATAACTCAGCGCCTGTGTTTTTGTGTGTGTGTGTGTGTCTGCAGCGTAGAGATAGGAGAGAGCGTTCGTGGAGAAGATGTCTACATCGTGCAGAGTGGATGCGGAGAAATCAATGACAACCTCATGGAGCTATTGATCATGATCAATGCTTGTAAGATAGCGTCGGCTTCCAGAGTCACCGCTGTCATTCCTTGCTTCCCCTACGCGCGGCAGGACAAGAAGGACAAGGTGGGGGTGAGGGGAACAGCTTGCTTATTAACATGCACTCTCAGATCTTCACACGGTAACCCCATCACTGTTGGTGGATCCATGTGGACAGCTTTCTGTAAGTCACTCCTCTGTGTGTAGGTCTGTGCTTTCCTGCTTTGCAACTCACAATGCACCGCTATCAACGCTTCCTCGAGGACCCCTCTTTAGCTCCTGAGTGGATCGTGGTGTTTCTTTTTATTGGTGTGTATTTATGTTTGAGATGTTTGTTTCTTAGAGTCGGGCTCCTATCTCCGCAAAGCTGGTGGCCAACATGCTGTCTGTCGCCGGAGCAGACCACATAATCACCATGGACCTGCACGCCTCCCAAATACAGGTACAGATGCGCACACGACCATCCACGCCTCCTCCTGCACAAGCCCTTATCTCGCTCGAGCAGACTGTATGGTCTCGACTCCGATTAAAAGTGGGGGGGTGGGTGCAGAATATTTTTTCTTTCAATGTTTTTCCTGTATTTTCCCCTCCTTTAGGGATTTTTTGATATCCCGGTGGATAATCTGTACGCGGAGCCAGCCGTCCTGAAGTGGATTAAAGAGAACATAAACGAATGGAAGAATTGCACCATAGTTTCTCCTGATGCTGGGGGAGCAAAGAGGTGTGTTTCTCTCTCTCTCTCTCTCTCTCTCTTTCTTTCTACCCCTCTTTCTCTCTCTCCCTCTCTCTATCTCTTTCTCT
>UELW01000917.1:0-20877 GCA_900490495.1 Danionella dracula | reverse complement strand
ATTGAATGCATTATTATTATTATTATTATTATTATTATTATTATTATAAAATAGCAGAGAAACTTAAAGTTCCAGTGTATGGTCACCCGATGCTGTACGATGGCAAACACGCCTTTAAAAACACAATACTCAAACAAATCTTGCTCTGAAGAGAGTCAGAGAAGGGATGAAGAGTCGGGTGAGTTTTCTACTCACATTGGGAAGGTTCTGAACAGTGATGGACGGGTTGTCCCGAAATGAGCAGGTGTCCGTGATTACGAGTCATCCAAAAAATTTTTTAATGATATTCGGGTCACGGTCTGTCGGGTCACTTGAAATAAAGACGCCATCTAAACCTGTAATTGAACACTAATTTATATAGCACTAGACACATTTTTCTATGAAATACACTTTATTACACCACGATCGAGCTCCACTATGAGACTCCTTGTTTCAAATAAAACATTGACAATCGGTTTGTTCAGAAAAGGATACATTTTTCACATCCTGATTGCGTGAGCTCAAGACGCGAGCATCCCCTGATGCTCTGAGACACGACGTCAGCAAACGTTGGCTTAATAAATGAAGTTTTATTCCGAAATTTCAGGAATTGGTTCAACATCGACCTGTGTGAGACTACAGGCACCACAAAGAAAAGCAACTTTACGCGTGTTTCCTCACGTTCATCAGTCGTCTTATACTTCTATATCTCTGTTGACCTGCTGATGAATTCTTCAAGCAGGGCTGAAACATAAACATCGCACTCATCAACAATATTATGCATCTAGACAGCTGAAATAGAAAATGAAGGGTCGTCTCAAGAACTGCTTGCTCTTGCCGCCGCACCTCTGAGCACACCGCATCAGCGGACGCATCAACGTTCACGCGTCCGAGTTGCGGCCGGGTTCGGGTTGTTTAAACATTTACCCGCGCATCACTGGTACTGACAGTCTGCCAAGTTAGCACTGTAGTAGTGAGGAGATATATATTATTTTTTAAGTGTGTTGAAACAAGTGGAAGATATCAAGCGAGAGTTTTTCAAGGTAGAAAAGAAGGGACACTGAAAACCCTCCCCTCCGTCTGCCCTCTTGATTTGGAGCAGATTAAAGCTGAACGTTTTGTGAGTATCTCGGGGCAGTACATCTGCTTTTCAGTGTGAACAAAGTCTAGCAGAGAAGGAAATTATCTTTTAGAAGTCAGATTTTTTGTTGTGTCGGTTCGGAATCACTTCCTAGGACAAATCGCAAACAGATGAGAAGCTAATGACACTGATGAGAAATGAACTAATGCACACAGAACACTGGACACAAGAGAAAGAGCCTGACAACAACACATGGCTGCACATGTGATGGATTATTTGTTAGCACTGCTATTATTTTAAAATCTACTACTCAATCATCATGCTTGTAATTTGCTGCAATGCTAACAAATACAATCTTTTGAAATCCCACTAAAACTCATAGCCACAATAAAAAAAAAAAACATACCTCTCCTCCTGGATATCTGTAGTGGTACTTGTCCTGATCTCTTAGAGCGAACTCTTCCGGAAATGTGTTCTGGATCATTTCATAGCTCATCTCCTCACATACACCCTGCATCACAGCAGCAGATGATGAATACCAGACTAAAACTCAGTAACATCTCTGCAGGATTGAGTGATACCAACAGCATCGATCTCGTTGAGGATTTTCCACTGTTCGTAAGGAACGCCCAGCTCCTCAGCTGTCTGGATGGTCCTTCGTAACTGGCTGGTCCAAACCTTCAAATCAGAGAGCTTATGCTCCTCGATAAACTCGCGCAGGACTCTCGCAAACTGTTTTTATGAGATAATGAGAGTTAGGGGCTTTGTAATGAGCTGATGGAGTAGAGGAGAAGAGGGAATTCAGACCTGTCTCCCCCGTGACGAAAGTTCAGAGTCTCCGCCGATGCTGCCCTGGACGTTGTGCAGGCTCTCTCCGTGCCGGCACAGGTAGATGGAGTGCTTCTGGACGTGGATGTTCATCAGATAGTAAACAATTTTGCTCTGGATGTAGTCCTGAACACGGTTCACCAAGAACCGACGGCCCACATTCATCACCTTAATGAAGGACAAGTCTCTGGGGAAAGACAGGAACGTGAACATCGGGGAACTCAACTCGATGAAGAACTGCAGAGAACTGAAACATTGTGATACACACCCGTAAATGTGTGTATCAAAAAAAAAATCTGATGTACCTGCTCCCAAGCTGATACTCATTTCACATTCCAAGTTATTATCAAAACTAGTGGTAAGATTTGTGGGGTTTTTTTTTTACAGTCAATGAGAGACTCATGGATGAGCTCATGGATCATGACATTCCAGTAAAAGATTAGTTTGATTCGTTGCAGCGACTCTGTTTTTTTTTTATTTTAAAAAGAGTCTACTCAGAGACTTAGGCTGACCCACCCTTTAGACCGGGGGCCTCAAACAGAACAGGATTGTTTATTCAAGATGGCTGAAATTAGCTGCATTTCCACAACACATTTGCATCAAATTTGATCAAATTTCTAGAAATAAAATAATAATAATAATAATTGCACTGTTTCCGATAAATCAGAACTATGAGATTAAACACACACCAATTTACGCAAGAAGTCATTCAAAAACATGTTTTGACGTGGATGGATGTGAACAATACTCTGCTTTACAACAGATTTATATAGTGCTTTTCCAGAGCTCAAAGACAAGGAGAGCATTATTCACTCACTCCACATTCACTCTCTGCTGGTGATAAGCTACCTTGATAGCCCTCAGCTGCTCTGGAGCAGTCTGACAGAACGGGGCTACCATTCTGCACTTACGGCCTCCTGACCACCACCAAACACACCCCACCAGTCACTCACATCCACCAAACACACCCCACCAGTCTCACACATCCACCAAACACACCCCACCAGTCTCACACATCCACCAAACACCCTCCACCAGTCACTCACATCCACCAGACACACCCCACCAGTCACTCACATCCACCAGACACACCCCACCAATCACACACATCCACCAAACACACCCCACCAGTCTCACACATCCACCAAACACACCCCACCAGTCACACACATCCACCAAACACACCCCACCAGTCTCACACATCCACCAAACACACCCCACCAGTCTCACACATCCACCAAACACCCTCCACCAGTCACTCACATCCACCAAACACCCTCCACCAGTCACTCACATCCACCAGACACACCCCACCAGTCTCACACATCCACCAAACACACCCCACCAGTCTCACACATCCACCAAACACACTCCACCAGTCACTCACATCCACCAGACACACCCCACCAGTCTCACACATCCACCAAACACCCTCCACCAGTCACTCACATCCACCAAACACCCTCCACCAGTCACTCACATCCACCAGACACACCCCACCAGTCTCACACATCCACCAAACACACTCCACCAGTCACACACATCCACCAAACACACTCCACCAGTCACACACATCCACCAAACACACTCCACCAGTCTCACACACTCCACCAGTCACTCACATCCACCAAACACACCCCACCAGTCACTCACATCCACCAAACACACTCCACCAGTCTCACACATCCACCAAACACACTCCACCAGTCACTCACATCCACCAAACACACCCCACCAGTCACTCACATCCACCAAACTCACCCCACCAGTCACTCACATCCACCAAACACACCCCACCAGTCACTCACATCCACCAAACACACTCCACCAGTCACACATCCACCAAACACACTCCACCAGTCACACATCCACCAAACACACTCCACCAGTCTCACACATCCACCAAACACACTCCACCAGTCTCACACATCCACCAAACACACCCCACCAATCACACACATCCACCAAACACACCCCACCAGTCACACACATCCACCAAACACACCTCACCAGTCACTCACATCCACCAAACACACTCCACCAGTCTCACACATCCACCAAACACACCCCACCAATCACACACATCCACCAAACACACCCCACCAGTCACTCACATCCACCAAACACACTCCACCAGTCTCACACATCCACCAAACACACCCCACCAATCACACACATCCACCAAACACACCCCACCAGTCACTCTCATCCACCAAACACACCTCACCAGTCACTCACATCCACCAAACACACTCCACCAGTCTCACACATCCACCAAACACACCCCACCAGTCACACACATCCACCAAACACACCCCACCAGTCACTCTCATCCACCAAACACACCCCACCAGTCACACACATCCACCAAACACACCCCACCAGTCTCACACATCCACCAAACACACCCCACCAGTCTCACACATCCACCAAACACACCCCACCAGTCTCACACATCCACCAAACACACTCCACCAGTCTCACACATCCACCAAACACACTCCACCAGTCTCACACATCCACCAAACACACCCCACCAGTCTCACACATCCACCAAACACACCCCACCAGTCTCACACATCCACCAAACACACCCCACCAGTCTCACACATCCACCAAACACACCCCACCAGTCTCACACATCCACCAAACACCCCCCACCAGTCACTCACATCCACCAAACACACCCCACCAGTCACACACATCCACCAAACACACCCCACCAGTCTCACACATCCACCAAACACACCCCACCAGTCTCACACATCCACCAAACACCCCCCACCAGTCACTCACATCCACCAAACACACCCCACCAGTCTCACACATCCACCAAACACACCCCACCAGTCTCACACATCCACCAAACACCCCCCACCAGTCACACACATCCACCAAACACACCCCACCAGTCTCACACATCCACCAAACACACCCCACCAGTCTCACACATCCACCAAACACACCCCACCAGTCACACACATCCACCAAACACACCCCACCAGTCTCACACATCCACCAAACACACCCCACCAGTCACACATTCATATTGGGCAATGTGGGTGAAGTGGCCTGCCAAGGTCCACAACGGCATAATGGACCTGTTGGGGATTGAACTGCCAACCTTCAGTTACAAGACGACTAATTCCACCATCTTTCCGCCCCATATTTTCTGTGGAGTCCCCTCACCGTACAAAGTGTCAGCTGTCGAGAGCAAGATGATTGGTTGGAGGAAGCATTTGCTGCCAAATGTTTAGGTTCTGGTTTGTCTGTCTCCCACGACCACAGCATCACCAAAGAATGTGTCACCAAAGAAGGCTTGCAGCTTGCTGCAGGAAATCAATATCTGCGTTGCAATTTGGCTTTTGCTGCATGATCACATCTTCTCATTGACGTAATACATAAGATATTTGGCATTCCAGCTTTTCTGCTTGTTGGTGTGAACAAAACATTAAGCCATTTGGTCTCAATGCGTTATTTTTTATGTTTAAAGCTATTTTACTAGATCTCAAAAAAATAGCCTGATTAATTTAACCACTCTACCATGAATGTGTTCACAACGCTTACGCACACATTTATGACAAACAGCAAAGAGGGTGCCCTTTAATAAATTTTCCTCAAGAGAGAACTGTATCTCTTTCCATTTGAGTCTTTCATTTAAATCAGTATAATTAAGTAACAACAAAAATCTCAGTAAAAAAATATGTATTTTGACTTCTCTGCTTTTTTTTTAATCCCATTTTTCTTTGACAGCTGTTAATTGTCGGTTATTTTGCTAACCCAAACTATTATCCAGAGGTTCTGAGGTGGTGTACGGTCATCCAAATACTTGTATGTTGCAGCTCTAATCTAAAGTGCTATCCACTTTTTTTTGCAGTCGTATCAGGACCTGGTCCAGAGACTGGAGCCTGTGATTATGGAGCTTGAGAGACAAGGCAATGTTCTCGTAATCTGCCATCAAGCTGTTATGCGTTGCCTGCTCGCCTATTTCTTAGACAAGAGTGCTGGTAGGATAATTTTTCATCCGTCGTACATGTGCACTGATTAGCGTGTGAGCATTTCTCAATCTGTTTTCTCACAGATGATCTCCCATACTTGAAATGTCCTCTTCATACAGTCATCAAGCTAACTCCTGTCGCCTATGGTGGGTGCACGCTTCATTTTGGTTGTTGAGGTAGTGAAAGAAGTGGAATGTAAATAATGACAAAGACTCCCACCACTGTAATTTAGCTTTTTTACTCTTATAATTACTTTTTAAATGTGTCATTTTACTTTGACTTGAATACTTGTTGTATGAAAACGCTTGTCCTCTGTTCACCCCGGGGTATATAGTTATCCAGAATGCACTTCACCAACGAGTTTGGTTGATTTTTAGGCTGCAAAGTGGAGACGTTTCCTCTGAATGTGGAGGCAGTGAACACGCATCGTGAGCGCCCCCTGGTGAGTCCTGCACCACTGTGTCAACAGATATTGATAGCTGTTTTATATAGTGATTTTTGTGTTTAATTCAGTGCTTTTAAAGTGTTACAGGTGAGCAACAATTCTCTAACCACAGCGTTTTATATGTTATTTAATTTTGGGCTTTTTTCCATAGTTAAAAAAAACCCCAACATCCAGATTATCTCACCGTCTTTCACTTTTTCTAACCAGGCCTCAGTGTTAGGTAGTATTTAAGATTTCTACAGGTGAATGATTTAAATTTAACACGTATTTATTGGGACCTTTAACGTATAGAATACACTAGAAGATTCTAAAACATTATAATCCTCTTCTCTTTTTGATGTAACATCCTGAGATTTTTAATGACATGATTCAGAGTCAAGATCTGAGTTTAACATCTCGTCTGAAAGACAGAGCCCCTCTCCAGTTAGCTTCCCTGTAGCTGCACTGGGGTGCTAAGTCCCACAGAGACCATTGGGTAAGCACCCCCTGCTGGCCACTTCGCTTTTTTTCCCTTGAGGTCCCCCATTCAGGTACTAACCAGGCTCAGAACGGTTTCCTGTCACAGGTAAAGGGCACCTGAAATCACTAAATCAGCCAGATATACACAAGGGAGCATGATGGGCTTCGTCAGAACCACTTTGGATCAAACGTTCAGCATTTTGAGCACTGCAAACACCTTGACTGTTGTAGAAAAGGATTGGTTCAAAGGGTTACGAACTGATATTTTTACGAACTTTTTCTCTGCACATAAGCCTTTTACAAACACAACAATCAAACAGATCTTCATTCAGAGGAGAGTCTGCTTTTCAAGTAGTCTACTCACACTAGGAATTTAATGACACGATGTTCACTTTTGCTGCTAAACTAGCGCTGTACTGTACAGGAACTGCTGTGTTTGTAGTTGAGTGCTGAAAGAAGAGGAAGATACTGAGAGAGATTCATTGAAGAGGAGAAGAAAATGGTCTGAAGGCCCTCCGTCTGTTTTGGTGCACAATCTGGGCAGATTTTATGGTCACCTCAGAGCAGGACATGCAGATGCTCTGCTTTTCTGATTTTCAGTGTGAAGAAAGCATAATGCTCCAAATACACTATTCATACCACAGTACTTGCAATCCCAAGATCTACTCAAGATCACATCTACCCGTTGACTTAACATGCAATTCACTTCCTAACTACCCATCCGGGTCTCAGCTTCAGTTTCTGAATTATTTCAGTAATTAAAAACATTTCAGTTCAATTTATTTAAAATGCCTCTAAATGAAGCCCACAAACCCTTTGATTGTGGACTATCGTATGAGACCCAGAGTTATGAGTGTAGTTTATTGGAGAAGCCAGGAGAAAACAGGTGCATCCAAAACTCAAACGCAGCAGATTGAGGTGCACAAAAATCCTTTGGGAACAGATGAGTAGAAATCTGTTTAAAAATAAACCATTTGGGTTCTCCAAAGCTATGTGTTTTTCCTGTGCTTGAATTAGGAAATTCTGTACATGGTTGAACGCTTGTGGACATCTTTGCTCACCCGTCCGCATTGAGCTGATTAAAATGAGAACCTGTTACAAGTTCAAACAGGATATATTTGTGAATATGCTCTCCTGACACGCCTGTTAATGGTTTTCTGATCTAGAAGAGTGTGGTGAATGCTGTAAAATGAAAGTGTGTGCTTCTCTGTCTCTTTTCCGTCTCAAAGCAAGAGAGAGTGAGACGAGAGTCCGGCCCTCAGCTGCTCCGGCGGAACAGTTTCACGCCTCTCTCCAGTCACGATCAGGTGAAGCGTCCCCGTCTCTACAGCGCTGGGAACCGGCCCCGGCTGCCCCTCGCCCCCTCCCCCGGCACCTTGCACTACCCCCACACACCAGACGGGGCACTGCTGCTGCAGCAAAGCCAAGTTAGTGAGAAGCAAAGACTAATCTGATCAGCTGACAGGGGTCGGATATAAACCTACAGCCAAATTAAAATCAGAGACTTCAAAAAAAGTGATTGTAAGGTTCCAGAAAAAATTGTATCTGAATATTTAGAAATGTGTGGTTACGCTGTACCGCTGCTGTGTTTGCATAAAACTACAAAACCTCTCTGAATGCCAGAAACAGTGCTAATATTGCATGAAATTATTTATGACTTTGTTTGCTTAAGTTTATATTTTGCTCAGCTTGCTTTTCTGTTTTGTTAATCTGTTGTTGTGCTTGATGCTGATTAATTAGCGTTTCATAAACAATTGCTAAAATGTCTGTTTTAACTCTGTGTTTTAATTAATGGATGTTTTAAACACTTACTCAATTCTGCTTGAGGAGGTTGTAAAAAAATACTTAATTAAAGCTGCCTCTATCAACATAGTACTGACATTTTGCACTGTGAAGAAGCCCCTCCCATGACCTCGCATCTGTTGTAAAGAGCATTCTGCATGTTTTTTTCACCATAAATTTTGCTTGCAGACTAAGTGAATGCATTCAGATTTTCTAGTGTCCATCTCGGAGTATAAATCACTTTACCTACCCTTGGTGTGAACGCACAGTTACACTTGTTTTCACGTTTTCTCATTGATTTTCATTTTCAGTCTGGTGTGGTTGGCAGCCATCTGTGAGTACGTTTTGTCCCATAACGTGTCATGCATTTCTCATTTGTCTCAAAGGGAACACTAGATGCAATTAAATTGTACAAAAAAATGTTAATGAACCTTAACGTTATTGTAAAACCACCTCTAAAACATGAAGTATGCTCAGCGAAAACTGATCCATTCACAGAGAGCATAATCCCTCAAACACACAGCTCCCATTTCAGATGTTGTGTGTTTTCACATTCCCTTTCAAGATAAGGCAACTAAAAAGAATGACTGTTTCGTACACAACACGGAAGTGCTTAGCTAAAACCTCTTGCGCAGCAGCTTTCTTTACATCAGAGATCATCGGCACAAAAAGAAAACCCTATCAACAGGTGAACTAAAATCTATCCATTTTTTTTTGTGTAATTAGTAAAACCCTGATTAAAGAATAAATGAAACTTTAAATGAGCAAATTTTACACCATTTCACATTGAGAAGAGAAGCTCTTTTCTCTTGTCTCTGACCAAGAATTTGCACCACAAAGATTGATCACATGCAGTAAACACGCTGCATGGAGCACACACATGCAGGAGAGGTACAGATGTGTAGACTGTTTAAGCTTTGTGACTTTAAGCTTCCGTTTAGACACTATTTAAAGATCAAAGCAATGCTCTGACCCTCTCAACTCAAGAGCTGTCAGAAATACAATGTGACTAGACGTACATTCATGAGAGAACTCATTCAGGTTACAGTAGTCATTAGAAACAGATGCGTGTTAAAATCTCAATAAAAGTGTTCTGGGGTTTTGTCTACTTTGAAGACATAGCCCACCTTAAAATGTCAGGTGTTGAGAGGACGAAGGAAGCTGGAGCAGGTCTGGATTCTAGAGCGGCAGCTGGGTTAGTGCGTTTAGAGACGTGTGCTGAACGAATCGATTAGCATCATGGGCAACAATAATAAGCATTGTTTTTATTCTGTTTTCATCGGGCGTTTTGTATTGCGTGAACAAATCAGAGCAAAGTCAATAGAGCTGAGGTGTCCCCTGCACATTGTTGTTTTCATCATGCGATGAAATATCTTTCTAACCTGATTTAGTTTATTTTACTGTTGTGCTTTATTTGTGTGTTTTATAAGTTTTATAAGTAAATCATGCAAATGTTCAGACAAGCAGATGTGAACAAAATTCGGACTGGACTAGAGGAAAACTAAATTAAACTAAAACCAAAAACCAAAACATGACACAGAAAAATGTGTCTGATATTATATTAGTATTAAGCTGTTTGTTTCATTAATGTCCATACTGTGTGGGCCATAGTCATGCAGTGAAAAATTGCTTTCATAATCAACTTAAGCTAGACACCTGAAAAAAAAGAAAACTATATGAATAAAAATGTAATACTGTACAAACACACGATGAACGCTGATACAAACCAGAAGAACCCGTTCATGAGCCGATCAAAAGAACTGCTCTTCCAGGTCTGCTTCTGGGTTTATTGGGAAGGATTGAATGAACAATCGGGGTCGGTGGAAACTAGCGTAGCAGTGTCTTCCGGGGCCCTGCTGAGCGAGGGACGAGAAACTACTGGTCTGAGGCTGCCTAGAAGCAATCTCAAATGCAACAAAGAAAAAAAGATTCACTCCTAACTCTTTACTCACAAAACACTTTGAAGATTCGTCCTACTAGGAAATGAATGATCTGATCTGATGTATTTTGTAACAGAAAAGTATGAATTAGAAGTCTGAATCGGTGTAAACCATATGAAACATAATTCAGTATTCTTTGACTAAAAATCTCTGTTGATTTATTTATGTGTTTGTTTGTTTGAAGGACTCTGTGTGTGAAGGAATCAACTGTGAATACTCAGACGAACTGAACGACTGCTTCCACTTCTGAGAGAGAAGACAGAAAACGCTTGATTAGGAAACCTTGCTGAAAAGATTACGTTTCCCATCTATACTCTGCATGGCAAAGCTTCAACACTACAACTACACTGACTTATATCATTTGTCTTCAGGAAGTAGACATACCTATTAACCTATTAATTAGAAACAGTAAATAACTTATTTTAAAAGGTGTGATGGTGAAGATCCTTCAAAAGAACGGAACCTACAGTACCTGGAACTTGTTTGTGCAAACGATGATGAATGCCATTTAGATCTTTATGATGCAACAGAACGGAGATTACAAAGTTTCAGAACTATGACTGCACATGTTCAAGAGAGAGTCTTTAGCCAGAAGTAAAGAGGAGGAAAGTAGAGGAGGAATGTTTTGCTTTTAAAAAAAACAACACCACCGAGTTATTTTTGTAAAGTGTTGAGCAAAGACTATTTTATAGTTCTCTGTAAATGCAGACAGTTATTTATTTGTGTGAAAGTGTTCTCTGTTGTATGCGTACGGTTGTTTTCTTGTTTGTTGGAATAACTAGCAGAACAAAACTGCTCTTCACTCATCCGCATGGCAACGAAGAGCAGTGCATATCACAGCAACTGTTTTTGCCCAATAAAACCCAACGTGCTTACAGTTTCAATTTTTTTTGTCTCAGTTTCTTCTTGCTTTGATGAAATAAACAAACAAACTACTTTACTTTTTTGGCTATTGAGCTCAGTATGATCCAAATATTTGATACTTGGGATGCAATCCTAAACAATAGTACTCGGATCCCAAGTTGCATGACTTTTAGCCCCGATTTTGATTTGCTGACAGTGAAAGTGAAATGAAAGTGAGCAGTTGCCAGATCTGGGGTGACCCATACCTGCATGCTTTTGCATGTAACCCATCCCAGTGTACACACACACACAGCATTGAAAAAACACACCATGAGCACTCACCCGGAGCAGTGGGGGCCATGGCTGCGGGGCCCGGGGAGCAGTCGGGGCCATGGCTGCGGGGCCCAGGGAGCAGTGGGGGCCATGGCTGCGGGGCCCGGGGAGCAGTCGGGGAACTGGAGCTCCTCGAGGGCTCCACAGCTGTGGTTGCTGAAGATGGAGAGCAAGTGTTTCATCACTCGCTCCACCTTCAGCTCGGTGGATCAACAACAAATGGCTGAAACTTCTCACACTCACACGGTGTGAAAGATCAAAGATGCAACATTATAGAGAATTGCAGACAGGTCAATGACAGCTGCAAGATCTTTGATATTGTAAATGTCTGGAGCTGTCGATGGCTCAGAGTCATGCAGGAATCCTCCTGATTATATCAGACAGGTGCTGATAATCATTAATGAAACATGTCGTTGAAAACCAATCAAAAACTGCAACAGCTGTGTAGGAGGCTCAAAACTCAGTCAGGAAACCAAGAAACTGATGCAGGGCAGGCTATGAGTTATTTACCTCCAACTGGTGCAATGAGTTAATTCTCATTTCTTAAACAACTATGAAGAAAAATACACTGAATCGTGGAAAAATCATGGAAAATATGTTAGTCTGTTAAAAAAAGAATCCAATCTTTGGAATGCACGAAGCAGAGAAAACATCTAAGCAGGTTTCAGAACCTTCATTATATATCCCAGATTCAACCATCATCAATGCAAGGCTCTTTTTTTGGCCAAGTCAGTGTGTGTATATGTATACATTTCATAATAATAAATTATGGATATTTTCTTTTTCTCCCCCCACCTCCCTTTCTGAAAACGTTTTTAATGAATTATGATGTATACTATATAATTCAACACATCACTTTAACTCTCACCTGAATCAAGACTAATGTAAAGTTGTTACCTCTTATGATATTAGGTCTTAAACAAGAGACTTGTTCACATGATATCACTCTAGCAGCATCATAAACAGAGGCATCATAAATGGAGTCATTTTCAAATGTCTGAGATTTTTATTTTGATGTTTAGTTATTGAAATTCGTTCTGTTGGTTTTTCTTGTATCCTTGCCACCAGATGGAGGCAAAATACCAAGTTAAAGCTACTCTAAACCTGTGTGTCTTTATGTGCATTTTGGATTAACTTTGAATAATAATAATAATAATAATAATAATACACTAAATAACTGTTAGATTGAGCTGACACGGGACTAAATCGAACAGACAAAATACAATATCTCAACTTTTACAGACATACGCTGTTATTATATTCGTTCTGCTATTTTTGAGAAACTAATGGAGTTAGTCAGAAAAGTAAATATACAAAAGAATAAAGCTGTTTATTTTAGGAAACAGCAAAGTAAGTGTTTTCTTACATTTTATTTTTATATTAACGCAAACAACTCTTTGCAGGATTCATATTCTGTGCCACTATATTTATCTCAAGATAATGTAATTTCACATCTAGCCGCAGCGCATCGCTTGAGCCTGATTGGCTGGAAGCACTTTTCATCCGGACCCTACGCTCAAGCTGTTCCCAAGCAGCTCGAAGGGGTTCACGTTCTCAATCTCTCTGTTGCAGTCACAGTCAGGGACAATATATAGCGCTCTTTTAATGTACTGTAATGTAATAATTATCCTCTAAAATTTGATATCTACAGGCAAAGAAAAATTCCAGAAACAGTCTATTTCCACATTAGAAAAATCTATGATCTGCTTGCCACATCAACACACTGCTAATAGAGAAAAAAAATTAAAAGTAATTTAATCTGTTGAATAAAAAACACATTTATCATAGTTTTATCATAGAACGCTTATAATCCCTCCACCTTAAAATCTATTCCTCTTCTGTCTAAATGTTGAGATTTTACTCTGAGGGAAAGAGGTTGAAGGGCCATTATCCTTTCTCTGGTTTGCCTTCTACAGTTTGACCCTTGAGTAAAAGTAATTGGGGACCCCTGGAATAGAGTTTATTTTACACTATGTTTAACACTGCTGGTAGTTCACACTCGTGATTCGACGTAGAACAGGTTATGCCTGTTCTAAAAGCTAAGATATGGCCCGAGGGGGAAGCCCTGATGATAGGCTTCCTCTTCTCAGACTGCTTCGAGGCTAAACGTCAGCCGTTGAGTGTGGCACTGCAAACCTCGGCTCATCGTGTGTCAGCATCCTTTCATGCTGGAGCGAGAGCTGAAGAGTGCAGGTGCTCTCTGGATGAGTGTTCTAAGAGCGTGTTCAAAAGCCCATGAAGAGCTTTCACCTCAGCTCAAGTGATCCAGCCTGACCACAATCCCCCAGCGCTCCTATCTGGAGAACATTACGCAGATCAGCTTTCCATATTTATCTTTCCCTCCTCTCTGCTTCTCTTCTGTTTTGTTTTCCATCACTTAGCAAAGCTTGTGCTGTCTTTCGAATCTGTGGTTGTTGCAGACAGTTAATTATATTTTGCTTCCTGGAGGAACACTGCTGTTGGTCTTCGACTTCTACTCAGCGAGAGCCGGCAGGACAACTGCGTCCTGAAGGTTCATGTGCTACAGAAATAATATTGTTCAATCAAAGCCTCCACTGCAGATTACATTGGCTCACAATCTCGTGATATCAAATTCCTACAAAAGTATCTGCAAAGTGGAGACGCTGTCAGTGACAATATTTGTATTACTTGAGCAAAATATTAGCATCTTGAGGTTTAACCTTTAGAACAATACCTTAAACGCGCAATGGCAAAAAGGGAGGTTGAGGAGAGGTATTTAATAAAGAAGCATCATTAAACTTAATTCAATGTAAAAACATTACTTACCTTTGAAGGACATTGCTGCTTAAGGTGTTAAGTTGATTTTAAAATGCAAAATACAGGGAACATTCAGCTTTTCAAACTTTCACATTTACCTATATTTACCTATATCTTTATATTTAACACCAGTTCTGTGAATTAAAAAAATATTTTGTTTAATTCAATTCATGATCTCAAGCAGTTTTGTAAATATACTTTTTTTATCCTGATAGTTTATGAAACTTTCAAGCTTTCAACATACACCTTCATTGATAACGTAACCTTTATAGCATTTTTGGCTGATGACACACACACACGCACACACACACACACACGCACACCCACGCACACACGCATACACACACACACATGCACAAGCACGCACACCCCCACACACACGCACACACACACACGCACGCACACACACGCACACCCCCACACACACGCAAACACACACACACACGCACACACACACACCTTCCAATAACAAGTACACACGAGACCCGGTCCTGACCCAAATCAAGAGCGCACACTACCTGTCCTTGAAACACCTGAAGTCCGTCTCATCATCAAAGCTCATGTTCCCAGAGGTGGAAATGCAGAACTATATTTTCTCACACTACTGTAACTGAGAAGTTTTTAATGTATGTTTTTAAAGGTGCCTTATTATGTAAACTCAAGTTTTCTGATATTTCTACCATGTTTTGGTATTGTTCCCTCATCAGAAACACACCTCCAGGTGAACTCAGATTGGTGCATGCATGCTCTTCTACTCTTATTTTCCTTTTCGAGGAGCTCGAAACAACTTTTTAACTTCTGTTTGCCATTACAAGGCTGCTAAACCAATCAGGAGCTTCATATGCTGCTCATGTGAGGGAAACCCATACACCAGCGATGGCGGCGGGCAGCGCTAAGGGAAAGCGTGTGAGTGGATTCCTGGTCTGAACACACATTAGCAGAAATTAGTTGTTTTTGTGTGTGCCAACAAGGAAAACCTCACAAAGCTGATTTGTAGTTTTCACATCTACTGGTTTTTAAACAAAGCAGAATTCAATACAATACTTATAACAAGGACGGCTCTGAAAATGTAAATTTTTTTGAGTGCCCCAAGCAGTAAGTTCAGTTGGTTTTAGAGGCTAAGCTTAAATGAATAATATTTGCTATAACATTACCCCCGTTTCTACTAAGGCACGCTTACATCACACACAGTTATTTTTCATCGATTATATAATGTACTTCTTATTGTAAAGGTTTTGAAAGCATCGCTCATTGTTGATAAAAGGAGGCTCAAAATGGGCGGAGCCAGCTATAATCATCATAGACTTCACTTTACGGTAACCAAACATGGGTTCAGAGAGGCGGGACATAGGCTTAACACAGACGTCTGATTGGCTGAAGGTTTAAATTCAGAACTGGCTGGCGATCTGAATCTGCAAAAATTGTAGCAGCAGGGATGCATTTACAACTCTAATGAGAATCTGCTCCTTTCTGACCCCACCCCCTGTGGCTGATCACGGTACTACAGTTCAGTCCCTTTCTATTGCGCAGCAACAAGAGAGCCAGAGATTTAACAGACACACTAGCAAACACTAGCACTTACTTTTTAATCATTCAAACGGGTGAATATTCACACTCTGATAGACAGGTTCTAGTTTACAGAAACACTGCTGCCTCCCGTGAACTTACAGTAAAATCTATGTCAGATTTCAAAACTGATGTGATGAATGATGAAAAACGGACAGCGACTCACATTGCAAATACTCACTGAAGCTCGTACCTGCATCCCCTGTATTTTACTCTTGTGTCATCGCCACTGGCTAAATCTACATATTAAATTCTGAAACTTTTAGAGTGTGAGGCGTTGTCTAAACAAGAATTGAAGAGCTCTTAGTTTCTCAGTTCACGACCCCTTTAAGAAGCATCTACACAAGCAGAGCAATAGTGGTTTGTGTGCAACACAATTGAGTGAAAGCAATATGATCGTGCCAGACTATATTTCATAAAACGCAGTGTAACCCAATCCACGCGGCCTTGAGATGTCGATACTCGCTGCCAGGAGAGATGTGTAAGAATCACACCTGCGTGTGTGTGTTTGTACCTGAGAGCCGCAGGGAGCTGCAGTTCAGCAACGTAACGTGAGAGATGAGGGTCAAGCAGAGCAGAAGCTGCGCTCACCTGTCTTTGTGCTCTCAGTGGAACCTGATCTCTCTTACTCAGAGAGAGAGAGAGAGACCAGAGAGAGAGAGAGAGAGACCAGAGAGAGAGAGAGAGAGAGAGACCAGAGAGAGAGAGAGAGAGAGAGAGAGACCAGAGAGAGAGAGAGACCAGAGAGCGAGGGAGAGAGACTTTGACTTTTACACTTCTTTTATTTTAACAGTCCATCAGTTCTGTACAAGTTTTAGAGCTATTCACTCAGCTCAAGCATAAAAACGATCATCTCTTCTTGTACACAGCATAAAACATTTCCAACACACCACCGTTGCCATGTTCATCTCCTCTTCCCCCTGGGCTTCCAGAAAAGGTCCCGTGCAGTCGCCGAGGTCCGGAGCGAGGCTCAGCCGGGGGAAGGGATGGGTCACTGCTTCACCGTCCTGGGCGCTGTATCCCCCGAGCTGAGCTCGCTCCTCCGATGTTAGGGCGGACCTCCAGCGATGCAGCAGCTGTTCGACCACCCTCCTGGACCGGACTCCTATTCTTTCGGCCAGGTCCTCCGTTCCCGACAGGTCCCCTCCAGCCACCTCCACCAGATTCCGGAGGGTCACCACTCCCGAGGCGACGAGGACTCTGGTCAGCCCATGGACGGCTACACTGGAGATGTCCAGCCGGCCTCCGTACACCAGAGGCTCCTCCAGCAGCCAGTGTATCGTTCCTCCATCTTTTTTCTTTTTCTTAAAAAAACCCCAGATCTTAAAAACCACACGATAAAACACAGGTAAAAGCGAAAGGTCCAATAAATTAGTATTCATTAAAAACAGCGATCTGTCCAACCCCAGCCTTTGGACAGTCCTTAAAATACCACTGGCTGCAGTTCTCCACGTGAGGTCCTCCGGTCCGGTGAGGAGCCTCTGCACGAACTGGAGACGGAAGGCTGCGGCTCTGCTGGACAGCTGGACCAGTCCTTGTCCTCCTTCTTCCTTCGGCAGGTGTAGCACGCTCTTTGGTATCCAGTGTAGACCGTCCCAGAAGAAGTCCAGCAGCTGGGCTTGGAGGGTGGTCATCAGGTCCGGTGGCGGGTCCACACAGGCGAGCTTGTGCCAGAGGGAGGACGCGGCGAGGTTGTTGATGACCAGCACCCTCCCCCTATAGGACATCTTAGGAAGCACTCGCTTCCACCTGTTCAATCTGCTTCTAATGTGCTCTACAGAGTACTCCCAATTCTTGTTTAAAAACGTGTTGTCCCCTAGGTAGACACCCAAGTATTTAAAACCACCCCTCTTCCACACTAACCCCTCTGGTAGCGATGGCTGCTGCCCTCTCCACTCCCCGATTAAAACAGCTTCACTTTTCCCCCAGTTAACTTTGGCAGAGAACAGCACTTGAAAGTCTTTTAAAACACTCGTTAAAAAGTCCACCTCACTCTGCGTGTTCACCATCACTACCAGGTCGTCTGCATATGCTGATAAAATCATCGGGGTTTCACAGTGTGGAATCTTAAAACCAGAGATAGAACATCTTAACTTGTTTAAAAGAGGTTCGATCGCGAGTGAGTAGAGCATCCCTGAGAGGGAACAGCCCTGTCTGATCCCTCTGCTTACTTTAAAAGGAGCGCATAAACCACCGTTAACCTTCAGCACACTCTCAATCTCACTGTATAAAATCCTCACCATGTTTGTGAATTTCGGGTTGAACCCAAGCGCTTCCATCACTCTCCACAGGTACTGGTGTTCAACCCGGTCAAACGCTTTCTCCTGGTCGAGGGAGATCATGCCAGTCCTTAGGCCTAGAAGGCTGGCAACATTGAAGATGTCCCGAATTAAATAGATGTTATCAAATATTGACCTATCAGGCACACAGTACGACTGGTTATGATGGACGATCTTCCCAATGACCTTAGTCAGTCGAGAGGCTAATGTTTTGGAGAACAGCTTGCAGTCGGTGCACAGCAGGGAGACCGGGCGCCAGTTCTTCAGCAGGGTGAGGTCTCCTTTCTTGGGCAGCAGGGTGAGGACGGCTCTTCGACAGCTCAGCGGGAGTGATCCTCTCTGCAAACTGTCTCGTAGCACATCCAGCACGTCCTGCCCCATCACGTCCCAGAAAGCCTTATAAAATTCGCAAGGGAGACCATCGATTCCTGGCGCCCTTCCGTTCTCCATTCCCTTGAGCGCCCCATAGACCTCCTCGAGGGTTATCTCCTCGTCCAGCTCTTTGGCCTCCGCCTCTGGGAGTTTAGGGAGGTCTATGAGGAAGGAGTCCTCCACTGCCTGCGCTCCAGACCACTCGCTGCTGTAGAGCTTCGAGTAGAAGCTTACTGTCTGCTGGCGTATCTCAGAGGGTTCGGATACGAGCTCCCCTGATTCGGTTTGCACAGCATGGATCAATCTTTTCTGTCCATTCTTCTGCTCTAGACCAAAAAAGAACTTTGACGGGGCGTCCATCTCCGCTGCGCTCCTGAAGCGTGAGCGGACCAGCGCCCCCTGTGCTGTGATGTCTAATAGATCATTCATTCTAGCTTTTTTTATTTTGATTTCTTCAATGTGCCTGCCGTTCTCATGCGCTTCAAGCTGCTGGAGTTCTACTATTTGATCTTCAAGGGCTCTTAATGTCTCTGGTGACATTGAGAGTGTACTGCTGACAGAACTCTTTTATTTGTGCTTTAGCCACATCCCACCATAGCTGAAGTGAATTAAAAGCTGATTTTTCAGATTTAAAAACATTCCATAAAAAATTAAAAGACTCTTTAAAATTGTTATCTTCTAAAAGAGTGGTGTTAAAAATCCAGTAGGCACTCGAGGGCTTGATCTTCTCTCTCGTTAAAACACACTGAACCATACAATGATCTGAGATACCTACTAGAACAATAAAACATTTCTAATAAAGCGTCTGCTGATGATTAAAATCATAAAACCGGTCCAATCTTGCCATGGAGAGCACGTTCTCTCTGGCATGAAGCCATGTGTACTGTCTCTTGTTCAAGTTAAAAGATCTCCAAATGTCATTGAGCTCATGCGTCTCCACCATCTCCTTCAGACGCTTCCGGGAGGCCATGTGAGGTTCAGCATAGTTCCGGTCAATAAAATCTGTTGTACAAATAAAATCACCACCTAAGATTAAAAGCTCTGCGGGGTCACATTCTGCGAGAACATTGCTCAGCGTCTCTAAAAAGCCCATTCTCTCCGAAGCACTGGTGGGAGCGTATACACAGATAAAAACTAAAACCTCAATCTCATAAAACGTCTTTACTTTTAAAAGCCTCCCATTTAAAAACTCTTCAACAGAATAAGAACAGGGAATAAAAGAACGAGTAAAAAGCAAGGCTACACCATCGCTCAGCGTCGTTCCGTGGCTTAAAATCACCAACCCATCCCACTCCTCCACCCAGTCAGAAGCATTGCTGTCATCGCTGTGCGTCTCTTGAAGCATAGCTACGTCAATGCGTTTCTGCTTTAAAATGATGAACAGCTTCACTCTTTTGCTCTGCTCTCTTGCTCCGTTAATATTAAAACTCGCTATATTTATTCCAGACATTAAAATGATGAAGAGGCTTAAAACCACTCTAAAAACTAAAAACAACACCCATTAAGAACCCTCTAAAAAGACCAGCTCTTTCCTGATCAATGTCAGATTTTTCTTCAGTCTGGCGATTTCTTGGTCATCAAAAAAACCCTTTTTTCCTGAAGAAATTAACATCATTCATGAACTGGAGAGTGTTGGGGAAGTACTCGGTACTCGGTCCGGGTAGGAGCGGCACTGGAGCCTTCAGCTCTCGGTTGATCATCTCGTCGGGGATAAAAGGAGGAACATTGGATAATAAAATCTTTTTTGCTGGGGAACTGAGGGGGGACACCGCTACCTGAGCATTCTTGATCACCACACCTGTCTGGATCACCTACAGCGCTCGCTCCACACCATTCACAAAGATCACGATCGCGCTGTTCATTCTGGACGCTGAAACAATGTTCTCGTGACCCACAACATTCCCGACAGACAGACAAACTTCTTCCACGCTTTCCTTCGACAGGAGCTTCACTCCATGCCGTCGGGTCAAGCTCGCACACGCCATGCTCACTCACACACACTCGCTCCACACACACACACACAAACAACCCCTGCGCCCTCGCCCGCGCTCACAGGGGTGTCCCGCCGCACTCACTCGCTCACAAACACACTAAACACAACCTAAAGCAACGAAAAACAACAGAAAAGCTGCACTTTAGTGCCAAACGAGGCAAAAAAGCCAACCGCTCTCAGCGCTCTGCCACGCCACGCTCA
>UELW01000414.1:0-45978 GCA_900490495.1 Danionella dracula | reverse complement strand
TTTCAGTTCATTTTGGCTCAGTTTGATTAGGTTCAGTTCATTTTGGCTCAGTTTGGTTTGGTTCAGTTCATTTCATGTCAGTTTTGTTCGGTTAGCTTTAGTTCATTTTGGGTCAGTTCGATTAGGTTCAGTTCATTTTGGGTCAGTTAGGTTTGGTTCAGTTCATTTTGGGTCAGTTTGGTTTGGTTCAGTTCATTTTGGGTCAGTTTGGTTCGGTTAGCTTTAGTTCATTTTGGGTCAGTTCGATTAGGTTCATTTCATTTTGGGTCAGTTTGGTTTGGTTCAGTTCATTTTGGGTCAGTTCGGTTCAGTTCAGTTTTGGGTTCAGTTCATTAAGGATTGGCTCATTTTTTTATTCTTGGTTCTGTTCGGTGTAGTGTAGTTCGGTGTAGTTATTTTTGTTTGGGTTAGCTTGTTCAGTTGAATTTGGTTAGGTTCATCTCATTTCAATTTGGTTTGGTTTGGTCAAGATCATTTTAGGTTAGTTCATTTCAGTTTGATGCTGTTCTGTTTGGTTTGGTTTCGGTTTTTTTTTGCGTTCAGTTTGGTTTAATTTGACTCGTGTTTGTTTGCGTCAGTTGCGTTCAGCTATGTTTAGTTAGTTCTGGTACGGTTTGGTTTGGTATTTCTTTTAGACTGTCTTGTTTTCTAATTTGTCCCTCACGTGGTGGTTATGTTCTTTTCTTTTCTCTCGTCTTGTGCTTTTGGTTGTGCTATGTTTTTTTGGTAAATACTTAACAAATACAAACTTTTAAGAATAATAACAGAACTCTAAAGACTTTACCATTTACAGGCATCAAGTTAAGCAAACTTTCAAAGAAAGATAAGATAAGTGGGAAAGTAAATAATCTACCTCACCAAATCAGAAGCAGAAACATCTAGGAAACTCCAGAGAGAGAGAATTTTTATGTTTGCACTTTTAGTTAATCAGTTGTGTGTATTAGGAAGCCAAATAGTCTTGATGGCTTGTCCTGTCCTGAGAGAGAGAGAGAAAGAGAGAGAGAGAAAGAGAGAGAGAGAGAGAGAAAGAGAGAGATTTTTCTGCTGCAGGGAATTGTGGGAAGGCTGTGCATCTGTCGGCTGCAGTGAGTCCATGGCCTCACCAGCTGTGCAAGCAACTGCTCCAGTGTGTGTGGAGATAACCCTGGTGTGTGTGATTTATGCCTGGCGATACACATCCGTGCACGCCCGTGTGTGTGTGTGCGTGCGTGTGTGCGTGCGTGTGTGCGTGTGTGTGTGTGTGTTTCCTCCTGACGCTCAGATGTCCGCAGCGGTGTGTGTTCGTGCACAACTGTGTGCAGCATTTGTTTTCCTCGCTGGATCTTCCTGCTATGCTCAGAAGGTCTCACTCCGGCGCAGCAGTGTTTTCATCTAGTGAACGTTTCTGACGTGTTTGTTCACTGGTTTTATTAAATCCCCACATTTTATTCGTTTTTGTGTGTGTCAGTTTGGTTGCAAGAATTGTTCGTGCCAAATCATGTCCGCGACAAAAGCCTTCTTCATGCTGTTTGTTCAAGGTTGTCTCAACGCAATAATCCAAAATTGGTCAAATCAAAGAGCAATAAAGACCTCAAAAATAAGGTTTATCTTTAGTTACAGGAATTCCATAATTACGAGTTCTAGTCCCACGCTTCATATCTCAGACCCTGATTGGTCCATGGCCTCACAAGATACACCCAAACAAACATTCATATTTGAGAAGAAAGTTTATTTAGGTTCCATATTATTGCCTTCTAAATCATGAATAATAAATGTTTTCCATCTCTAGACTGTCACTGCACTCTTAATAACCTTCAGAATGCATAATTTATCATAAACAATGTCTTTGAATAGCTTCAAATGGTTGTGGTCCTCAAAACGAGCCACATACCTCATGTTCCTCCCACTCCTATGCTTCAGCCACGCCCCCTGCTGGGTTTTGCTTGTTGGTGCAAAGAAAGTCCACCCATTTCTGACGAATACATTCGTCTTTTGGAGCGGAAAAAACACTTTTGGCCCGGGACATCCAAAAACACTTTCTTTTCATTGTTCATCGATGCGGTTCTGCTACGGTTCACTTCCGGGTCACTCGGCACATGCCTTCTTCATTGAGATGAGCTGCATTAGCGCTTCTTCTGATTGGTTAGGGGGCGGTGCTTTGGGTAGTGGGCGTGGCTACATTCACGTTTTGAGCTCCCACAAAGAGAAAAGGATTACGCGAAACCATGAACCGATCTGAATGTGACTCGAGATGTGTTTTTGATGAGGAACAAAACTAAAATATGAGAGAAACGTACGAAAAGTCCAGTTTATATAATACGACACCTTTAATCTTTAAGCTTTATGCTTAAGTCATGTTGATGGTTCTTTTCCACTTCTAGTTTTGTTTGTTTGATGCAAATTAGGAGGAAAAGTTGATGCATTGTAGCTTTTGTCCCTTGAATACAGACCACCGTTGTTAGGTGAAAAAACAATCCTTGCATACATGAAGATGGGAAGTGGCTGCGCACTTCCAGACATGACTTGCACACTGTTTTCTCTCAGCTCAGCAGCATCTGTGTTCTTTATGTCTTTGACTCGGGATCAACAAGATGGGGATCACCACTCATCACGTTTAGGACTGGAGACGTTTGAGCTGCCATCGAGTTAAAATACAAAAATAAGTTTAACATTTTCAGCTAGGGGGTGCATTTCTTGACTGTTTGACTTTAACAGAAAGATCATTTTTGTATTTCCGCTTCTAACTATTGCATTCAACAATATGGCAGCGTTAAGAAGATTGTTTATGTCTGTGTTTTCGAGACTCTTGTGGTGTGTTCGTGTGTGTATGTTTGCTGCTTTTGTCTTGCATGTGTGTGTTCATGTGTGTTCGTGCTTGCTTGTGTGTGTTCGTGTGTGTTCGTGTGTGTGTTCGTGCTTGAGTATGTGCGTGTGTGTTTTCGAGTGTGTGTGTGCGTGTGTGTCAGACAGGTTCTGCTCTCACCCCTAGGACCATAAATCCTGCTCCGTTCATGGTAAAAGCCCCTCGTCCAAACATCTTTCTGACTCATGTCCAGTCCAGTCCCCGTTATCCCTCGAGCGCTACAAGACTACAGACTTTCAGTTTCATCAGAGAGGAACACGTTCAGATGCTATCATCTCTCTCTCTCTCTCTCTCTCTCTCTCTCTGTCATTCTTTCACCCACTCTCATTCCCTCCTCCGGTCTCCTTTCACTCTCTCTACATGGTTTGTTCTGTCTTTCATCTATACTACACTACTGCTAGGGGACTTGAGAGAAAGAGACATAAAAAGCTAAAAAAAATAAAAGGGAAGAAGAAATATTCCCTCCCTTTCCCGCTCTTCTCCCTCATCTCTTATCTCCTCCTTCCTTTCTTTCTCGGATCTCCGCCCTTTCTGCTCTCTCATCTCTCTCCCAGTCTCTTCCCCTTGAAACTCCCCTCCTCCTCCTCTCTCAGTTATCTTTCTCTCTCTCTCCCTCTTGTTTGAAGAAAAAAAAGTAAAGAAAAAAAGAAAAAGGAAGAAAGATAGATATACTGGGAGGAGAGTAATTAAAAAAAAAATTAACATGGAGAGAAAGGGAGAAAAAATTACAAGAGGTAGAAAAAATTTAAAAAGAAGAGGGGAAAAGGAAAAGAGCAAAAAGGGGGAGTTGAAAACACCGGATGGGACCAGTAAAAGGTATGTGATGTAACAAAATTGAGGGGGGATGGGGGGGGGGGGGGGGGGTTGGGGTGGGGGGTTGGGGGGGGGGGGGGGGGGGGGAAGGACAAGAAATGAATACAAAATTAGAAGAGGGGTAAAAAGAAAATAAGATGGAGAAATAGATTAGATAAGGAGGAAAGGGATAAGAAAGAGAGGAACTAAATAAAAAGAAAAAGGGACAGAAAGAGAAGACTAAAGGGAAAGAACGTGAAGAAAAAAAGAAAAAAAGAAAAATAAAAAAGGGTGGGGATGAAGGAACATAAGAAAAAAAGGATAATAAATGGAAAAAAGAAGCGATGAGGGAAGGGTGACAAAAAAAGGAAAGAATGCTAAAAAAAGAAAAATAAAATGGACATAAAAGAAAAGTGACAAGAACGGAGAAAAGGGCTAGGAGAGCGGTAGCAAGATAAAAATGAGGATAGGAAAGATAGGAAGAAGGGGCTAGAATAATGTATAGAAAGATATGAACGGAGTTCAAATTTAAGGTAAAAAATGAAAACTTGAAAATAGCAAAGTAAGTAATAAAAAAAAGAAAGGAGGAGAACTGCAAAGAAGAGAAGAAAAAGGAAAACGAAGAGATGCATCTAAACACTCAAAGAGTAAAAAAGGGAAAGGAAAAAATATAGAGTAGGAACGAAGGGAAGAAAGAAGTGTAGAAGAAGAAAAAAACAAGATGGTTAAAACTTTTGAATATGAAGAATGAAACAGGAAGAGGAGAAAGAAGGAAGGAAAAGACACATAAGTATGACAAGGGATAATGGAGAAAAATACACTTGAAAGGAGAAAAATAAAGAAGAGGAAAAGAACGGGCGGAAAAAGGAAATGCGTACGTATACAACAAACAAACGGGGAAAAAAAAAAAATAAAACAAAGGAAAAAAAAAAGAAAGAAAAAGAGAAAAAAAAGAAAAGGAAAAAGGGTGAAGAATGAAAATCAGAAAAGTGATAAGGAAAGAGGTAGGGGGAAGATACAGTCTTGGGTAGGAAGGGCAAAAAAAAAAATCGAGAGAAAATATACCGGGGGGAAGAAAGAAGGAAAGAGGAAATAGGTATATGAAAAAGAAGGCAACAATAGTAGAAAGATTAGAGACAAATAGTTAGGAGCATGACCCACAAATCTCTCAAAAAAGAGCCATAGGAAACAGAACAATCAAGGGGATATGTGGTTCGATAAAAAGCAAATTGGGCAATCTATCAAAAATTCTACGATGGGAAGGGTATTCTCAAAAATAAAATATACAAAGTTGAATATAAAAACAAAAAGAGATATTATGATAGTTAGGGTGTTAATATTACATCGTTTTTATTAACTGATATAAGCAGATTGAGACGAGTCAGAAATTATGAACGGTTAATATTTATTTATTTTTTTAATCCCTCCTCCTCTATTTCTCGCTATGTTTCTAACGCTCTTGTCTTCATTTGCGTTTATTCTCACCCGCCGCTCCCTGTCCTCTCCCTCTCACACTCTTTCCCTGTATCTCTCTCCCTCCCCCCTTTTCACTCTCTTCTCTCTCTCTCTCACACACACACTCTCTCTTTCTTTACCTCTCACTTTTTCTCCCCTTTCTCTTCCCTCTCACTTGTCTGCATCTCCTCTATCTTTCTCTTCCGCTCTCTCATCCCTCTTGGTTTTATTTCTCTTTTTTCTCTCTCCACTGGTGAAGCAAAGGGGGAAGAAGCAAAGGAAAGAGAAAGGAAGAAATGAGGAATGGGGGGAGTAGGAAAAAAAAGAAGAAAAAGAGAACAAGTGGGAAAAAAATGAAAAGGGAAGGGGCAGGGAGAAGAAGAGAGAAAGGCGAAAAAAAAAGGGGTAGAAGAACAGGGAAAGAGGAGGAATGAGAAATCGAAAGGGGGCAAAAGAAAAAGAAAAAAAAAGGAGGGGAAAAGAAGAGAAAGAGGGAAGCGAAAGAGGGAAAAGAAAAAGAAGAGCAGAACAAAGAAAAGATGGACAGGAAGAGAGAAAAAAGGGAAAAAGAGAAAACAGAAAGCTTAAGGAAAAGAGCAAGGAGAAGGAGAAAGGAAATGGAGGGAGGCAAAAAAGAGGTAGATGGAGGGAAAAGATAGAGAAGAAAAACACGAGAAAAAAAAGAAGAAGTAGTAAAAAGAAAAAAGGAAAAAAAAGAAGGGGAAAGGGGGAAGGGGGAAAAAGGGAGAACAGAAAGAAGAGGTTAAAAAAGGGAGGACAGGAAAAGAGAGGGGAAAAAAGAGAATAAAGAGGGCAAAAAAAAAAAAAGAAAAAAAGAGAAAAAAAAGGGGAGTATGCAGAAGAAGGAGAAAGAAAAAGAGAGAAAGGAAAAAAAGAGACAAGGAGAGGGAGTGAAAAAGAAAAAGAGGGGGGAAAGAAAGAAAAGATAAAAAAAAAAAAAGAAAATAAAAACGAGAAGAAAGGAAGAAGACGGGGGAAAAGAGGTAGGAAGAGAAGAAAAAAAAGGAGAAAAACATCAGGAAGAAAGAAGATGAAAAGAACATGAAAAGAAAGCAAGTAAAAAAGCGCGGATGGGGAGAAGTTGGAAAAAAAGGACGAGAAAAAAAGAAAAAAAGAAGACGAGAAAAAAAGAAAAGAGAAGGACGAGAGGAGGGGCGAGGGAGTAAAAAAAGAAAAAAACGCGAGGAAAGAGAGTAGAGGAGGAAGGAAAAAAGCGAAAGAAGAAGCAGCGAAAAGGGAGAAAGAGAAAAGAGAAAAAAAAGGAGGAAGAGGGAAGAAGGAAAAGAAGAGGGAGGGAAAACATAGGAGGAAGGAGGGAAAGAGAGTGGAGAGGAAAGGGGAAAGGTAGAAGAGGAAAGAAAGAGCAAGAAAGGAGAGAGAGGAGATGGGGGAGGTCAAAACGAAGGAAAACAGGGAAGAAAAGTAGAATAGCAAAGAGAAATGAGAGCCAGTGAACACTCCGAAAGGCTAAGAATAAAGTTAAAGTGGGGAAGGGGAGAGACCGCGAAGGGCCGAGTAACCGTAAAAGAAACAAATGAGAGGCGCGAGGGCGAGAATAGAATGGGAAACTGGCAAATATATGAGGAATGGGAATGGCGGACAGTAGACAAGTGGACGAAAAGGACAATCATAATGATGAACAGACAACACGGACAAGGAGTACGCGGATGTGCACGTGTTAAGTGGCGAAGAATAGATAATCATAAGTTTGTAGCTGCATGGGTCCGTAAACGTGGGTGATTGAAGGCGGATTCGTGGGAACCACTCATAAGAATGGGGAGCAAGGGAGAGATGGGGGGGATGGCGTATAGCAGAAGAGTGTGAAAAGAAAAAAACAGGTGGTTTAACGGATACACGGCTCCCGGTGAAGAGCGTATTATCCGGGGGTAGGACGCCGCTGAATGCGAGTAAAAATAGGGCGGTAGTATGATGAGATCTGATGGACAAGAGCGACGAATCTGGGCGTGGGTTAGATAGGCTCGAGCGCGGGATAGCAGGGTAGAACTAGGGGACAAAGAGAAAAAAGGAAAAAACCGCGGTACCAGAGGAGCACGAGGAACAACTACGGTTGGGACAGTACGGGGCTAAGTAGACATAGCGAGTGATAGGTGAAACAATGGAGGTTAAAAAGTGGATAAGGCGGGAAAATAAAAAGAAAACGCGGAGGTCGCGAAAGAAAAAGAGATAAATGAATATGGGAACAGGAGAGAATTGAAAGGCGAGAACAAGACAAAGAGCAAAACGTATCGGTCTAGAGAATAGGAAGGGCAAACATCCCTCCCGAGGGTGAAGACAAACGAACGCAGAGACGGAATGGGTAGTAGAGGGTAGTACCGGCTCAAATACGATAAGGGAAGAGGGGAAACACGAAGACATAACCACACAGGCGTTGGGAGGTAGGCGGAAGAAGACACTAGAATAGATCGTAGGGGCGAAGGAGCAGAACCCGGCTCAAAAGGAGTAAATCAGAGAGAAGGGAAGCCGCGGTGGAAGAAGGTCAGAATAACTGATCGAGATTAGGCAAGGGCCGAAGGGAAACAGGGGGAAGGGGAGGATTGAGTCTGTGGACAATGGTAGGAAACGCTGGGAACTGGTAGGAAGGGAGCTAGCACTAGATAAAAGCAGGGCGGAAAGAGAACACGTATAAGATGGAGGAAACAAGCGAGATGTGATCCAATGTGAGCGAACGAGAGAGAGCCGGCAAGGACAGAAGGGAAAATTCGCGCTAACAGAGGAAGTGTGGAGAAGTGAAAAGCGGTAAGGCGGGACCACGAGGGAATGAGGAAAAATTGGAATATAATTCATGGAAATAGTATAGAGACGAGAGGGGGCTGGGGAGGACAGCTAGCCCCGATTTTCCTTTCCTCCCTCCGTTTTACCCCCCCTCGGTCATCAGCCCGACATCGTCCTCCCCTCTGTAATCATCCTGTTTTCTGCTAGCTCTCATCTCTGCTCTTCTCCCTCTCTCTTCTATCTATCTATCTATCTATCTATCTATCTATCTATCTATCTATCTATCTATCTATCTATCTATCTATCTATCTATCTATCTATCTATCTATCTATCTATCTATCTATCTATCTATCCCTTTATCTCTCTTTCTCTCCCTCTCTCTCTTTCTCTCTCTTTTGTCTCTCTCTCTCTGTCTCTCTCTCTCTCTCGCTCGCTCTCTATCTATCTATCTATCTATCTATCTATCTATCTATCTATCTATCTATCTATCTATCTATCTATCTATCTATCTATCTATCTATCTCTCTTTCTCTCCCTCTCTCTTTTTCTCTCTCTTTCTCACTCTTTTGTCTCTCTCTCTCTATCTCTATCTCTCTTCCTCTCTCTTTTGCCTCCTCTCTCGTTGAATCAGACGAGCGCTCCGAAGGCCCCTGGCCCCTGTCCGTGTAAACTCTGCTCGTCTCCGTGTGTATTTACTCTGCTTAAAGATATTAGTTCTAGCACATGAGCCGGCGCTGGGAGAGCCGCAGTTTAAAAGTAATCATGCTTAGGGAGTGTATCACAGGAGCTCAGACGTAACGGGAGACGAGCAGAGATGCAGGAGCGGGACCCCGGTGGTGTGATGGAGGAGGGCGCCCGCCGGTGTGTTTGGCTTGGGATTCGAGATGTTTTGGGTGCAATGCGTGAGATCCTTCCTGGAAACATCATCTGCTCGCTCGGGGCGTGCGGTTAGGGCTGCTGAAATATTTCACTGATTGTTAAAGTGCTTACACTTCTGTGTTCCCGCCGTTCGCTGTGAAAAGTCTACAGTCTGCATTCTATTTATCAATAACATCTTAGGATTTAGCGCTTAAAATAAAGTGTGAAGCAGTATCAAGTAAATTGACTTCAGTGTTTGGAAACGTTACTTTACACATGTACTTGCTTGCATATCATCACCTCTATCCATAGTCTCCTTTTCTCTCCCTCTTTCTCTCCTCTCTCACCCATCCCTCTCTCCTCCTTCTCTGTCTCTCCCCCTCTCCCTCCATCTCTTGCTCCCTCTCCTCCTCCTCATCTATGTCCCCCCTACTTTGGTCTGTTCTCCATTCTCTCTCCTCTCACTCTCTCCATTCTCCCCTCTCTCTTGGAAATGTTACTTTACTCATGTACTTGCATGCGTTTAGAGTTCACATTATCAGATTAGAAGTCGCCAGTTCCATATAGCTGCACACTCTCTCACTCTATTTTTCTCTCTCTCTTCTCCGTCTCCCATATCTATCTCCTTCTCTCCCCCACTCTCCTCTCCCTCTCTCTCTCTTTCTCACTTTCTTTCTCCTCTCAATCTCTCACCTCTATCTCTCTCCCTCTCTTGGCCCCCTCTCTCTCATCTCACTTCCTCCCTCTTTCTCTCTCCTTTTCTTGGTTTCTCTCTCTGTCCTTCTTTCTTTAAATGACATCAGTGTTTTAAAACGTTACTTTTCTCATGTACTTGCATGCGTTTAGAGTTCACATCATCAGATTAGAAGTCACCAAATCCACAGAATATACACAGAGCCGCACGCTCTCTTTTTCTCTCTATCCCCTCTTCCATATCTCTCTCCTCCTCTTCACCCCCCTTTCTCTCTCTCTTCCCCATTTCTCTCTCTCCTTTCTCTCTCTTGGTCTCTTCCTCCTCTCCCTCTCCCTCTTTCTTTAAATGACATCAGCGTTTTAAAACGTTACTTTTTTCATGTATTTCATGTATTTTTCAATGCATTTGCATGCGTTTACAGTTCACATCATCACCACAACAAGCCTCTGACTTCACAGAGCCTACACTGAGCTGGGCACACATGTTTTTAAATAAAAAACAAAAAACTTGCCATTCTCGGGGCTGTACATTTCTTGTTTTGAATCACAAGCGGAGAGGAATTAACAGCGGGATTTTCAGGTTTGTGCTGTCGTTCCCTTGTTGGGAACGCCGGTGAGCATCGGGTGACGCTAATGACTTTGACTCTCCGCTCGCTCTGCTTGTCAGATAACAACCTTGATTCATTTGCATGCTTCCCCCGGACCTGCAGCTGCCAAACAGCAGCCTGATAAAAGAAGTGTCCTTTAACCTTGAAACCACTTCCTTCTCGGGAGGCCTCAGAGACAATAATGAGCTTTGATAAGGAGCTTTGGGAACCGAATGCTGCCTGAAAAACCATCAAAACCCCAGCGACTCCCTCTTGATGGGTTACTTCTTTAAAAATAGAAGTTTCCAGCTTCAGGACTCGCTCAGGTTCCGTGTGTTCTAACTGTAGTCGACAGCCAGTCTGATTTGCATATGCAAAACTGGTTTCAGGGCACCGAAGGAATGGGTTTTAACTCTGTTTTGAATATTTTTGTCCCGGTTTGCACCGCTGGGTTATCATTCAGCGCATGAAAAGACTCGCTAAACTCCACCAGATGCCTTAGCATGATGAAAGAAAAGTGAGTGGTTGAAAATCTGCTTTTTTTTGAGTCAGCGTTCATCTCCACACAACGCAGGAGTCCTGCGCTGCAGCTCAGTGTTCGCTGGAGAAAGTCATTTGCATATGCAAATTTGGTGCTGAATGTTAGCGAGACACAACTGGCATTTGGCCTCAGACGCGTTAGCTGGTTAGCCATCAAATTCTTGCCTTTTATTTGTTTTCAACATGCTTTCTGACTAGCCATCCGTGTTGATTCAGGAATCATTTTGAAGCAGGCCCTCCGTAAACGAGCTCAATACGTGAAAGAAAGCAGTGGCTGTGTATTGTTTTGCCAATCTCATTAATTATACTATATAGCTTTATACTATATATATATATATATATATATATATATATATATATATATATATATATATCCACAGTATCTCCATAAGTGACATCGGTGATTTACTCTTCTGTAAGTCGCTTTGGACAAAAGCGTCTGCCAAATGCATGAATGTAAATGTAAGACTATTCAGAAAGTTGTTTTTCATAAAAAGATGTCTTTGGGGCTTTGAGTGCATCTTTTCCATTGACAAATCAGAAAAAGATTCACATAAACTCCCGGAGTTGGTACAAGCGTGGCGTTAGCCCGGTGCTTCAGAGGTCCAGCGAGCTCAGAAATGTTCCAGCGAGCTCTCTGAAGGAGGCCCCTGAGTTCTGAGTTTAGAAGGGCCCCTGGCGAAGAGCTGCGAAGAGGTTCGGATCTGTAGCTGCGTTTCCTTTATACATTTGAGTAGAACTTTATATCAACTGCACACTACTACTCAGTTATTAGGAGTGTATAACTACTATATATATATATTTATATATATATATATATTTACATATACTATATATATATATATATATATATATATATATATATATATATATATATATATATATATTACATATACTATATATTACATATACTATATATTAACTACTATCTATATATAACTATATATTTTTTGTAAGGTAGCACTTTATAATAACTACTTACACACTTATAATCATCTATTAAACGTTAACAAATGTTTAAGTAATTTATACGTTACTTTTGTGTTATTACAAATTTTTAAGCTGTTTATAATTACAAGTTTAAAGGCTTTATTTATAAGCATCTATATAGTATACTTTATAACATTAATTCCATGCTTTATTGAGGGTCAGTTAATCATTTATAAATTAAACTTTTCACTATTTAAAAACCAGTTAGTTATTAGTTGTAAGTGATTCATGAGATCATTTAGAACATGTTAATAAATGATTTTTAAACTATAAGAACACACATTCATTCTTATTATTCAGAGATATAGTAACAGTTCCTCAGAGTGATAATAAATGCTTTATTCACATATTTCTACTGTAACTGGTTATTATTTCAGGTAGTTATAACACATTTACCAGCTGCTAGTTAACTGTTTGTGCGAGCTCATCTAAAGTGAGGATTTTTTATGGCTCGTAAAACATTTATACATCAGATTAAATATTTCGCTGGACTGGTTTCGTCTGCGCTGTGTTTTTCTTCATCACTTTAGAATAAAACTGAGGCTTTAAATCTCATTTGCTAATGTTTGGAAGTTCAGAAGCTGTTGAATTGTTATATAAGAGTTTATTAATGTTTGGCAATGTTGATGTGATTTTTCTCATCTTTATCAACTTTGGAAAGGATATAAACTATATAAAATATGACAGATTAGCTTCCATCCAACTAAAGAAGGCGTTTGATGGCTGATTCAAATCAAGCAGCAGCTAAAACTAAAACTAACCAACAGAACGGCCGGCTTTAATGTGGACTCATGCAAACGAGAGCTATTTTCTTACTGATGTTTTACATAAAGTACTCGTGCAATTTAGTTATGCTTCACTGAAGGAACAGCGCTCATAAAATCCACTTTCTCTCAACGAATAGTTGAGAGAAACAAGTGGAATTAAATGCTTCTTTAAAATGCCAAGAAAATAAAAATATTTCTTTATATTATTATTATTAATAATAAAGTGTTATTGTTTATTTGTGCTTAATTTATTGTATCTTTCTTTTGTTGTGTTGTATTGTACTTGTTTTATTTCTATCTATAGTCATGTTAAATTTATTTAAAATTACCTAAAAAATTTAAGTAAAAACTTTTTTATTTTGCTTTTCATATTTAATTATTGCTATTTATTTTATTTTATTAAAATGCAATTTAGTTGTATTTGATTTTAATTTTACATTTTCTTAATTTTCATTTTATTACATTTTACAACTTACTTTATTGAAGTCATTTTTTATATTTATAGTTATAAGGATAATTAATTTTATTTTATACATTTTTCATTTGAATTTTTTTCACCATTTCATTTTAGTATATGTAGCAGATTTATAATTGTATTTTATTTATTCATCTTTTGTTACTCATATTTATTAAAATATTTTATTGTTAACAATATATATGTTTTTTTTACATTTTGTATATATATTTTTATTATTAGACTTAGTTTTATAAATATATTTTAATTGTTTTTCATATTTGATTAAACATATTTATTCTAATTGAAAGTGCAATTTTATTTTTAAATTAAATATTCTTACTCATTTTATATCATTTTTTTATTTATCTTTTAAAATCATATAGATTTATTTAGAATATTTAGAATATAAATGATATATATATATATATATATACAACAAACAAATACATAGAATCAATAACACATCTAAATAGTAAAAATTAAATGCTAAAAACTAATCAAACTAAACTTGATGAGACGAAACTAGACGAGACGAGACTAGACTAAAACTAAACTGAAGCAGAATGGATTAGACTAGACTTAAGTAAACTTGACTAGACCAAAATAAACAAGAATAAAGTAGACTATACTAGACTAAACCAAACCAAACTAAGGTTTATTTTTTATTTATTATTTCTCTTGGTCACGCATTGATAGCAAGCTAACGCGCTAATCTAGCACACTCAAGTTTGCCGCATTTGTTGTAAAGAAAACTAGTTTGTTAAACCCTAAGAACTCCGCTGTCTCCGTCTCCCATGTAACCATGGCAACCATTGGGCTGTTCGTCGCATGTTCTGTTCCTTAAAAGCTGGCCACCGCTCCATCAAGGCATGCGGCGTTCAATGCGCTGCGCATACATCATTAAAAGTGTCTCCAACAATGAAAGTGATTCGTGAGACCTCCGAGCCGAACTCCACCATGAACCTGTCACTTCCTGCTCGTAGGCGTCGGTTGCTAGGAGACCGGCGGCCCACTCCATCAATTTGGGCTGAGTGTTCTGCTTCTCTGAGTTTGGCCGGCCGTCTTTTATTGATGTACAGTTTCCTTTGAGACTTTCTGTAGCCGGGACGCTCTGAAAAGAGAGGAAGTGAGGCTGTGAGGGGGTCAATCGAGCTCTTTTGAGGAGCTCCTGTGGGAGGGGGCACACACACACACACACACACACGCACACGCGCACACACACACACACAACTTTAAAAGCAGAGTCCAGTCTATTTCAGACTCTTGGTTATTGGTTCTGGCTCTTGCTTCAGACGAGCTAGTCCCTCGAGTGCGGTGCCACGCGTGGAGGCAACTAGTGACCAATCACGTATAAGCAACCGTGAAACTTTGTTCAATCTTTGCTTTTGGTTTGGTCTAGTTTAGCTTAGTTTATGTTGGTCTTGTCTAGTCTAGACAAGTTTAGTTAAGTTTGGTTTGGTTGTCTAGTCTATTCTAGATTAGGTTAATTTTTGTATAGTCAAGTTTGGTCTGGTTAAGTTTAGTTTAGTTTTGTCAAGTCTAGTCAAGTTTAATTAAGTTTGGTCTGGTTTAGTTTAGTTTTGTCTAGTTTTGTCTAGTTTTGTCGAGTTTAATTAAGTTTGGTCTGGTTTAGTTTAGTTGAGTTTTGTCTAGTTTTGTCGAGTCTAGTCAAGTTTAATTAAGTTTGGTCTGGTTTAGTTTAGTTGTGTTTTGTCTAGTTTTGTCTAGTCAAGTTTAATTAAGTTTGGTCTGGTTTTGTCTAGTTTTGTCGAGTCTAGTCAAGTTTAATTAAGTTTGGTCTGGTTTAGTTTAGTTTTGGCTAGTTTTGTCAAGTCTAGCCAAGTTTAATTAAGTTTGGTCTGGTTTAGTTTAGTTTTGGCTAGTTTTGTCGAGTCTAGTCAAGTTTAATTAAGATTGGTCTGGTTTAGTTTAGTTTTGTAGAGTCTAGTTTTGTCAAGTCTAGTCAAGTTTAATTAAGTTTGGTCTGGTTTAGTTTAGTTGAGTTTTGTCTAGTTTTGTCGAGTCTAGTCAAGTTTAATTAAGTTTGGTCTGGTTTAGTTTAGTTTTGTCTAGTTTTGTCGAGTCTAGTCAAGTTTAATTAAGTTTGGTCTGGTTTAGTTTAGTTGAGTTTTGTCTAGTTTTGTCGAGTCTAGTCAAGTTTAATTAAGTTTGGTCTGGTTTTGTCTAGTTTTGTCGAGTCTAATCAAGTCTAGTCAAGTTTAATTAAGTTTGGTCTGGTTTAGTTTAGTTGAGTTTTGTCTAGTTTTGTCGAGTCTAGTCAAGTTTAATTAAGTTTGGTCTGGTTTTGTCTAGTTTTGTCGAGTCTAGTCAAGTTTAATTAAGTTTGGTCTGGTTTAGTTTAGTTGAGTTTTGTCTAGTTTTGTCGAGTCTAGTCAAGTTTAATTAAGTTTGGTCTGGTTTTGTCTAGTTTTGTCGAGTCTAGTCAAGTTTAATTAAGTTTGGTCTGGTTTAGTTTAGTTTTGTCTAGTTTGGCAAGTCTAGTCAAGTTTAGTTATGTCTGGTCTAATTTAGTTTATTTGGGTCTAGTCTAGTCAAGTTTTGTCAAGCTTAACGAGGTGTTAATATAATAAACGACTCCTCTCTGATTGGCTGAAATTGTGGGAGTTTGTAACGTTGGTTGTTTCGGGCGAGCGCATGTACGATCGCCTATGCTCATGCACAAACAGATTGTATGCTCAAAATTGATTTTCACTTGCTCAAAATATGTTTTTTCTTTATGAGAAGAACATTTTAGTCACTAAACACAGTGTAAATTGCCTTTTTGCGCTCAGAATTGTGATGCTAAATTAACCCGAAAGCATCCTAGCCTCAGCAGATCAGTCTCCATGTTGCTCTGGAGCTTTTGACGCGATTGCTCGGCTTGCTTTATGGTTCCTGTGGATTGTTTTTACTTTTCAAGGTGTTCTCACCACGCTGAAACTCATGTTTCTCAGATCCACTCAAAACGGACTGTTCTCTTCTCTTTGAGGGCCTGAAAGATCGATCGATCGATGATTGTTGATGAGAGTGAGCCCTGGAGAGAGAGAGTTTTGCTACTGCGCTCAGTTTAAGTGCACATGTTCGCTTCAGGCTGATATTTGATTAAGCAAATTCCCGCTCCAGATGCTTTTAATGATTTCAGAGCAGAGCCGTGTCTTCGTTCGACACCAGAGAGAGCGGCGAGGGGAGGGTTCTCTCCACCGAGAGCAGAGCGTGGCTTAGTGGAGACAGAGACACCGAGGAGCATGCCGTAGAGGCAGCGTGGTTTCAGCCAATCACGTATAAGCAACCGTGAAGCGTTGTTCAATCTTTGCTTTTGGTTTGGACTAGTTTAGCTTAGTTTAAGTTGGTCTTGTCTAGTCAAGTTTAGTTAAGTTTGGTTTGGTCTGTTCTTGTCTAGTCTATTCTAGATTAGTTTAATTTTGTCAAGTCAAGTTTAATTAAGTTTGGTGTAGTTTAGTTTATTTGGGTCTAGTCAAGTTTAGCCAAGCTTTGTTAAGTTTTGTTTTGTCTTGTCTTGTCTTGTCTAGTCAAGTCTAGTTTAGTTTATTTTTCGTCTAGTCTAGCCAACTTCAGTTACGTCTGATCTGGTCTAGTTTAGTTTATTTGGGACTAGTCAAGTTTAGTCAAGCTTAGTTAAGTTTGGTTTGGTTTAGTCTAGAATAGTCTACTTTATTTTAGTTTATTTTGGACTAGTCAAGTTTACTTAAGCCTCGTCTAGTCTAGACTACTCTAAAATTCTAAAATTTAGTCTAGTCAAGTTTAGTTACGTCTGGTCTGGTTTGGTGTAGTTTAGTTTGTTTGGATCTAGTCTAGTCTAGTTAAGTTTAATCAAGCTTGGTTTGGTTTAGTCTAGTATAGTCTACTTTATTTTAGTTTATTTTGGCCTAGTCAAGTTTACTTAAGTCTTACTAGTCTAGTCTAGACTAGTCTAATCTATTCTAATTCAGTGTAGTTTTTTGTCTAGTTTAGTCTAGTCTCATCTTTTCTAGTTTAGTTTGGTCTATTCAAGTTTAATCAAGTTTTGTTTGATTAGTTTTTAGGGTTTAATTTTTACTATTTAGATGTGTTATTGATTCTATGTATTTGTTCAATATATATATATATATATTTGAATGACAGAGGAAACCCATTTTAATAAGAGTATTTTCTGGGTGACGTTCAGCTGAATGCTCGGCTGCTTCTGCTCGGTCTGAGCAGAGCGCTTCCTGTCTCTCCCTGCTTCGCTATTCAGTGGGTGTTTATCTGAGACAGCACTGACTCACCCGCAGCGCTTCGCTTTATGAAGTATTTGTATGTTTCTCAGCGCGTTATGCGGCTTAAACTCTGTTCTCACAGAGTCAGGAGCGCAGTCCACCTGTTTGCCTGTAGAAGTTCAATCTCAGGCTTTCAGCGCTTCGTGCTTGCTTTGTTGCTGAAGTGGGAAGTTGCCAGATTCCTCTTTTTCATGCTTATTTAGTGTTCTTGTTTTGCATTTGAAAGACCACCCATTGGGCTCGGAGCGAGAGAGATTCCCTGCTTGCGTCTCTCTGGAATATTAATGCACTTCTCCTGGGAAAACTGCCACAGAACCAGGCCCTCGGGGCTTCCGCTCAGCTGTCCTCACAATCCTCCGGTGCAGCTCCACCGATAAACGCCTCGACCGGCCCGAGTCGTCACTCTGGTGAAGCATGGCTTTGTGACCGAGAGGCCTTGGTTAAATTGAACGATGTGAGCTATGATCGAAGTTTAGTTCTGATTGCAAAACGAAAACTTGGAGATGACCGAGCCTTTGGTGTTCTGCAATGCTCAGCTACTGGATATCAGGCGTTCCCCCTCTCTCTCTCCTTTCTCAAAACCAAACAGAAAACGCGTTTCTTTTCCCAAATATTTAACTCTTCTCATTTCTTCAATATGTTGTTGCTTTTCAGTCATTTAAATCGTTTCATGCAGTGGATTTTGTTTCATCCCTCTCCTTGTTGTAATGCTGTTGTTTTTTTTTTATGCGTGACTTTGTGTTGCTCCAGTTGTTACTGTTCTGTTGTGAGACGACTGGGCTGCACCAGAAATAGACTACCATGTAGCCTACTATGATTTGTGTATTAAAAACACAAACTAAACAATCGACATGCCTCCGAAAATTAAGCGTAATTAATCACAATACAGCGTCACGGTGGCGCAGTGGGTAGCACCGTCGTCTCACAGCAAGAAGGTCGCTGGTTCGAGTCTCAGCTGGGTCGGTTGGTATTTCTGTGTGGAGTTCTCATGTTCTCCTCGTGATCGCGTGGGTTTACTCCGGGTGCTCCGGTTTCCCCACAAGTCCAAAGACATGCGGAATAAGTGAATTGAATAAGAACGATTGCCCATAGTGTTAAAGAGTGAATGAGTGTGTGAATGTTTCCCAGCGATGGGTTGCGGCTGGAAGGGCATCCGCTGCATGAAACATATGCCAGAGAGTTGGCGGTTCATTCCGCTGTGGCGACCCCGAAAGGGAAGAAAGCCGACATGAAGATGAATGAATGAATAATCACAATACAAAAAAATGCAATTGAATGGAGGACAAAAAATGTGGTGTCTAGTTATTTAACTTTTACTGATTTTACTGACTGAAGTTCAACCTTCCATTGCTGTGTTTTGATCTCATCAGCCTGCCATACATAGACATTTTGACTCTATTAACCTTCTATTGCTGCAGTTTGACCCTTTTATCCTTCCATACACAGCAATTTTGATCTCAACAACCTTCCAGTGCTGAATTTTGACCCTACCAGCCTTCCATACACTTAACTGTTGAACTTATTAACCTTCCATTGCTGCTTTTTGACCCTATCAACTCTCCATGCACAAAGTGTTGGCCCTTTCAACCTTCCATACATTGAATATTTGACCAGAATGGCCTTCATACAATGGGTTTTTACACTATCTACGTTCCATATAGGACATTTTGACCCTACTGGCTGCATTTAACTCATCACCTGCCATGCACTGAATATTTGACCCTAACATGCTTCCATACACTGGATATTTCACCCTGATTTCAGCATTTCAGCATTTTTGACCAAATAAACCTTCCATACACTCATTTTTTTCCTTATCAGCCTTCAATATGCTGAATTTTTGACCTTATCCACCTTCCATTCGCTGAATTTTTTGTCACCCTATCGTTTTCCATTCACAGATTTCTTTTACATAATCGGCCTTCCATGCACAGCTTTTTTGACCCTATTGTCCCGCCATACACTGCATTCTTGACCCTATCAGCCTTCCATACACTGAGCGTCTCCGCTCCGTTTGACTCTCTGCGGTACAAATGATGAAAACTGAAACTGAGTGGATGGTGTTGAAGTTGGAGTTTATTAAAGTAGAAAAACACTACAGATGGTTATATTTCTGCGCTCCGTGTCGGAGGTCTGAGTGAAACAAGCTCTAGATGTCCTCTAAACTAAACTCTCGATGTTCAGGCATCCACCGATGTGCTTATAGGACGCTGTGTGAGCACAAATCTCTTTTGGTGTCTTGTTTAGAAGAGCGTTCGGTTGAGTGGCCTTGCAGTAACCTGAACGCACACCTTCACATCATGGAGCCAGCAAAAATATTATATCATCAATGTACAACTGTCTTCTTCTGTTTTAAGAAAGTAAACCCCAGAGCTGGATTTGTTCTTGTCGAGGGTGAGTTTGTGTTCAGGTTGACTGGAAACATGAAGCAGCAGCTGCTGCGCTGAGACAGCTGTGGAGCCGCTGCTGTTCCTCTCCTCGCTCCGTCACTAAACCAGCGAGGAGCGATCTGTGAGCGTGTGTTCGGAGAGCAAGCACGAGTGTGGAGGCTATCTGGTGAACTTGTTTGAGGATTTGTTTAGGCTCCAAAGCTGTTTTGAGAGCACAAAAAGATAATTTGCACATGTGTGAGCTGTGCGGGTGAATAAAATGTATTTTGAGCAAGCAAAAATCAATTTTGAGCATTAAATCTTGATTTCTCTCGCAACAATACTTTCATGGCAGCGCTCTCTCGAAACAACCACCTTTATAAACTGCCTCAATTCCAGCCAATCATAGAAGACCAGACTCCTGTCTGATTGGCTTAAATTGTGGCAGTTTGTAACTGGTTTGATTCAAGCGAGCGCGGTTCTTAAATATTTGTAATCATTCTAGGCCTGGGAATTTAACACGTTAGTTAACGACAGAAAAATCAATGCAATAATATTGTTCAGTAAGTTACGTTTATCATCTAATGTAACCTAATTCATAGCTTTGTCTTCATTCCCTCATAAGAATTGTATGACCATTATAGCCTAAATTATAGCTTCCAGATATTCATAATAAAGAAAAATTCTGGAGATCTGCTCTCTAACTCGTGTTCTTAAATGAAATGTAACTTCTGATGCAACCGTTTCCTTGCAGAGGAAAATAGATGATGTGTTATTAGAAAGAACACTTTTTGTTTAACTTTTTTTTATATTTCTGTGTTTATTCTATTGTTTGGTTCTGTGAATGTAGGTTCAGATGTTGTTGAAAGAATGAGTTGTGAGGGATAATCTTGGAGATGAGCTCGTATTGAATAAATCTGTGTTGTGAGGCAACACGTAGTTGAATAATTTCTGGAAACATTTTAGAAAAGTAAACTGAAAACGTGTGCTGCTGTAGACTTAACATTCACGCTCATAATTACAGGAGCTTGAGAGTAATCAGTTGTGAGCTAAAGTCTGTTATTAGAGAGTGAAACACTGTTGCTTTACTTTTATTACTACTATTTAAATATTTGTATTTTTCTATTGTTTCATTTTACACTTCAGATTTTTGAGAACACTTATTGGAAAAGAATTTAGATTCCAATGTTGTTGAGTTTTTGGAGAGGTGCTCTCATGTGTGAATAAATCTACCTTGTGACGCAAATTTTACTTGGACTTCTTTGGAAATATTTAGAAAAATATACAGAATTAGAAAGTTTCACAGAAAAGTGTGCTGTTATAGAGTTATTATATATGATCATAATGACAGGAACTTAATAATAAGAGGTTGTGATCCCTGAGATATCATCAAGTGGTTCCAGATTTTCCGGAGTTAATTCACACTAAACGAGAGGCGAAACCAGAGAGAAGCCTGCAGCGCTGCAGTCTCCAGTGCGTCTTTATTTGTGCACATCGGAAAATATTTAAAAGCGACCAATCGTTTCTGCGTAAATTTTGATGCAACAAGTTATTTTGGAGCACGCTATCCTTATAAAGCCAGAATAAATCAGAGGAACAGGCTGTTTTTCTGGCACCTCCAGGCGCTTTCAGAGGGACGAGCACAGAGTGGGAGCGCTGGAAAGTTAACATCGCTCTGTTCTTTCCAGTGCGAGTTTTACAAGCTGAACTCTCCTGCGGCGTCCTTCCTACGTCAGCGGAGTCGTCATCACGGGAGCGCTCTCGCCCCCTGCAGCTCATCAGTGATGGGACGTTTCGTTCACTTTGGTGACTCGGTTCCTTTGACTCTCTTCACTCAACAGGACTAGTGAACGATTCACTCTTTTCGTTCATCCGTAAATAATTATTTCCTTAATTCCCTAACAATATTACTTGCAAACAGCTACGACAGAAGACTCCACAACTGAGTGAAATACAATAATAAGTGAAATTAAACCAGCTTACTTGCATTTTTTGATTATCAACCCACAACAGAATTCTGATTCTTACAAAACATTGATATTAGGTCGTTTGTTTCAGGTAAAACCCATACGTGTCCACTGTGTGCAGTGAAAAAAAAATTTTCGTGTTAATTTCGGTAAAACACGAGAAATATCACCACAACACCGCGTGAAATACCATCCAATGAGAACGAGCGATTCAGAGGAAGTAAACTTCTCTAACATCCAGCTGCTGTAGCCACTGAAAAGCATCACGAACGATAAGAACGAGTTGAAGAGAGATTTTAAATGAACTGCCCGTTTTTGTATCCGGCCCCGGGTCCGCTGAGAAGCAATCGTGAGATTGAACGAGAAGAAGAAAACCAATCGTTCACTAGGAAGAGCAGTTCCTCACGACTCACTATAAAGATTCGTTCTTTTTGAACGAATCCTTCACGAACGACTCCTCACTACAGCTCATCATCAAACAAACAGCCAGAGGAGTGCGTTCCATGTTTTATTCTCACTTTTATTGCAAATATAATACAAAAAGAGGAGCTCCTTCAAAGGCAGTAACATGTTAAACGCTTTACAGACTCGTTCAAAAACTCGTTGTACAAAAAGAGATGTAAGCGAGGGAACACAAGCAAAAAGATGCTACGCTAAACTAGCTTCTACTTCAAACAAGAGACTCGTGCTGGTTAGGACACCTCTACATACGATAAATAAACCCCGGGGATACAGAAGAGTACCAGCGCTCGCTCGCCCTGCCCCGCCCCGCCCCGCCCCGCTGGAGTATAGGGGGCCTTGCTCGGAGGCGCTACGATCGCTTGCATAAAGAATAACTCATGCAATCATTTCTGTCAAATAAAATTAATACTAATAAATAAATTAAAGGGGGTTAAGACGGCCCGGCTGCGTGTAAGCGGACCCCTGCTGGTGGAACAGAGGTCAAAGGTCACTTCCTGTGAGCCAACACTCAGTAAATTCTCAGCTGCCGCTGCCACGTAGCTGCTCACAAACACACCGGACAGGCACTGAGCTGCGGAAACAGCCCGCAGGGACATAAATAAAGGGCTACACGTCAGATATAAAAGGCAGGAGGCTGGAAAACACAGAGTGGTTTAGTACAAAATAGACTTCTCTAGCAGAAAGAGAGGGAAGGTATAAAAATAAAGCAGAGAGCGTGTTAAGACATACACAGTACATATCAAGGGATCAATAATCAATAAGTCCTCACAGAGGAATCAGCATCTCCAAGAGTTTTCTTGCAATCAAGGCTAAAAATAAACTTATATCTTTATATAGATTCTAATCGCGATTCGAAGGCACATCGGGAGCCACGTGTGTAAAGTCCAGCTTCTTCTTCTTCGTTCCTACTGTGTTCAAGGGATGCGTCGCACAGGAAGGGCCGTCTTCCAGCTCGCGCTCCTCTTCCTGACTCGGTTAGGGGGCGCTCTCCTGTAGTCGCCGGAATGGCACATGGTTGTTGTTTTTGTTTGTTTGTTTGTTTTTTTCTCGAAGAGTGCGTCCCCTGGATCGGTGTTTAGAGCTGCTCCGGTGCTCCAAACCTGTGAGTTTCTCCTTTAGTTCGGACCGGTTTTATCCTCGACTGACAGACTATGTTTAGAGAAAAAAAGTTGGGAAAATAAAAATTTAATTGGGGAAAACCTGTTGTTGTTTTTTTTTTTACAGAGGAAACTAAATGTAGTTAAGAGTTTGGGGTTGATCACAACAAAATTATCAGACTGTGAGGGAGAAAAAAGTTTGTACAATACGTACAATAAAAATGGAAATTTTCAGGTTTTTATACATAATATATATATATATATATATGTTGTTTTTTTTGTGTTTTTTACAGAGAAAATAAAAAGTAGTTTAGAGAGCTTTTTTCAGGGTTTGGAGGAACTGGAGTTTAGAAAAAAAGGGAAAACATGTTGTTGTTGTTTTACAGAGAAAATAAATAACTCTTACGCTCTAAACGGAATCAATTCTGTGGAGTTCTTCTCTAAATGTGAGTTTTATCCTATATATTTTATATATATATATATTTTTTTTACGTTTTAAAGAGTGCATCGTTTGTGAGTCTTTTTCTGGTTGTTCTAAATCTTCAATTTTTCCTTCCAGTTAAACTGGAGATGATCAGAAATCACACACTCTGAGGGAAAGCTAGTTGAGAGTTGTTTTGCTTTCGGGCTAAATTTATTTAAACCTGCTTTTTTGGTTTGTTGTTTCGTCTCTCTCCGGATGATTTTTCTCCTCTGGTACGTTTATGAACGCCTGTAAAGTCTGGCGCATACATTGCAAAATAGATTTTCTTTTTTTTTTGCGTGAATCTTTTTTTCCTCCTCTGTCTTTATCTTCTTCCTCACTGCTTTGGTTTATTGATCAGTTGATACAATTTCTGTTATGAGAAGCTGAGATAGACTTTGACGGTGTAACAGATCTCATATTGTCTCTCCCCTAATGTAAGTCGCTTTGGACAAAAGCGTCTGCCAAATGCAGAAATGTAAAATGTAAATCAAAATATTTATTTTGCCTTTAAACAAAGTCAAGAGTCGTTGATTTGTATTCTTTTAACCAGAATTTTCCCAAACAACAACAACATGTTCATAGAATGAAAAAAAGAAGTTTGAAAGCCTCTCGCTAGTGCAGAAAATTTAGCTGAAAACTTTCATCGACGCTTTCTTTTTTGAGAAATCAAGAATATCTTAATTTTCAGAATGAAACTTTTTTTCATGTTTAGTTCGAGTCAAAGGATCAGAAAAGCAGTTAAATTCTCATCGTTCGGGAGGAACCCGGAGCTGAGCGGACGAGTGTTTTCGGGGCCCTTCTTCCGAGCGGTGAAGGGAACGAGAGCCGGTGGTTCTCTGAAGGGACGCAGCCGCCAGAAATGATTTGGTTATTGTTCGGACGTTTAAGACCTGATTTTTCTCATCACGGTTATCCGTGCAAGTCTTAAAGTACTTCAGATTCAAACTGCTACATTTAATAAATTGCAGAACTCATTTTTTAGATGAATCTTAGGCATGAATTTGGTTACACTTATTTATTGGATTAATTTAGTCTATCTTTGATCAATCCAAAGGTTTATCATCTGTAAAAAAATCTTTAAAAAAGCATTAAAGTCCGGCAGCTAAGTTGTTCATCTTTTACGGTTAATTCAGGATACAGTAGTGATATTTTACTGTAAGCTTCCATTTAAACACTGGTTTAAAAACTGTTCAATTATTGAACACTTTTTGAAAAAAATAAGACTGGACGTATTTTAGGAGATTGTGTTCTTTTACTGAATAGATTTGTAAAACGGTTTCTCAAAATAAGGTTCTTTTATGCTTCATTTTTGGGCCAGAACTCATTGTTGAGAGCAATCTCAGGCACTATCTTAGAAAATCAGATAAAAATCTTATAAACTTTACTGTAAGCTTCTATTAAAATTTAAATAAATAAAAAAAAACTTGTATTTTCTCATATTGTGTTTCATCAGCTAAAACCCCGTAAAAATAAATTGGAATTGTTGTACTCGACGTCATAAAAAAAAGAAAAATCCCGATATCCTGTCACTCACTGAGCGGCGTTCGTTAAAAACAGCCTTTATAAGTGCTTAACCTAATTTATTAGTAATAAAAAAAGCTCTCATCGGGTTTGGAGGAACCGGAGCCGGACTGAACGACTCCTGCAGGGGGCACTCTCCTGCTGAAGCGAGTGTTTGGAATGGAGCATGTGTTTTCAAGCAGAAACGATCTCTTCTAGCGCCCCCTCAGGGTCTGGAGAGCTGCGTGTACACCGGCTGCTGCTCCCAGTGCTGTGGACTGTGGCCCGCCGCTGGGATGATGGCGGGGACACCGCTGGCAGTCGCCAATAGGGGTGTACACGGGCCTCTGGGTGGCGCTCATGTAGCCGAACCCGGAGTAAAGGCCTGTGTTCTGGCTGTAGTAGGAGCCGGCACCGCCCTGGTGGTCCGAGTACTCGTACTGCGGCCGGCTGATGGAGGGGAAGGCCGTGCTGTAGTGATTGAGCGGCTGCACGTTGAAGGAGCCGTAGGTGGCGTGCTGGGGCGAGCCCTGCGGTGGGTCGGGGTAGTGCCCCGGGCTCAGCTGTTCGGTTTTGATGTGCGTCTGCGTGCTCCGGGCCGCCTCCGGGTCGCTGCTGTTTGGGGGTTTGGTGGCCATCCAGGCGCTGTAGTTGGCGGTGTAGTTGGCGAGCGCCGCGTGGCCGTTGGGGGGCAGGTATTGGTCGAATTCGTTGACGTCGAAGGTCTCGATGACGTCGCTGCTCAGCTCGCCGATGTCCACGTCCTGGAAGTTGATGCTGAGGGGGCGTCCGCTGCTCTCCTGGAGCGAGCGGCCCTCGCGCTTCAGGTCCGCCTTGCCCGGCTGGGGGTCGGTTTTCGGGGTGGTGGGAGGGGTGGGGGGGTCCTTGAGACTGGCCTGTTTCGGACAAAGAGGAGAGAGAGAGAGAGAGAGAAAGAGGGAGAGTTATGCACTGCTTGGGTTGAACACATTAAAATAAACTCATTTTGCAGCGTTTCACTTTAATCTTTGATGTTTTTTGTTTGTACCTTTACTGGAGGCTTTCGTCGAGCTCTAGCTTTTGAGTAAGTTTTCAAAGCTTTAATCAAAAGCGTCCGATAGAGAAAGACGATGGATTGCAATGAGACGTTTCCAAAGTCGCATATAATTTTTTTCCAAAATGTTCTAAATCCATTTAGAGGGATTTGAGTAAAAATGTTTGTTTCTTCATTTTAAAAAAGGAGTTTTTTTAGGACTACAAGATACAGCAGATGTTGTGTTTTTGAAAAATCAATAGGCTTTTAAATTGTGACACAAATAGATTTTGCACTAACTCTTTTTTTTTATCAGTTCAGTTTATCAGACATCTTTTAATGCGTCATCTTATGTTTTGTTAATTTTTAACGTGTCTTTCGCACAAACATCCTGAGTTTAAGTCACTTCAGGTGCATAGATTTTAATCAATAAACGATCGATTGCAATTTACACAACAACTCAGTAAACTGAAATCAAAACTCCAAAACCCAAACAGGAGAAAATTCATTCTCTTTTTTATGTTATATCCAGGTTTCACAAGTTTATTGTTACACTTAAAGGCGTAATATAGATTTGAAACATTCTGATTTGATCATTTTTTATTTGGAAGATGAGCTCCACCCAAACTTGATTTAGTTAAAACTTCTGAAATCTTAATGCGTGTTTAAATCTGGTCAAACTGAAAAAAAGCTCATAAAGCGTGTTTTATCAGTGTTTCTTAATGTGTTTACATGTCTTTGAATGACAGAAACCTCTCTAAAAACACTTTCTGAAGTATTTTACGTTCGTATCTACACGTTTTCCAGCTTTTTAACTTTTTTCACTTGAGAATTTTGTGTAACTTACATTATTTTTCTCGATAATAGTTTAGTTTATGTTATAGAATAGTTATAAGAATAGTTTATATTCTTATATGTCACCAAATCCCACAACAAGCTGATCAAAGGGTTAGACGCTGGCTCAAATTACTTTTTAGTTCCAGGAAAAAAGTTGCACAAAGTTGATCTTTTGGAACTGAAGTTTTTGAAAAACATTAAATAAGTTTTTCGGAACACGTGAAAAAAAAGTAAACGTTTTCCAAAAGACTGAAACGTCTCTAAAAACACTCTTTCTGAAGTATTTTAGGGTTTTCCACATTTTTTACCTTTTTCCATTTTAATCTTTTACATAACTTGTATCGCTTTTCAGCAATTATAGTTTAAAGTATTCTTAAATATATAAAAAGCTAAGCTGAAAAAAAGGTTTTTAAGTTCCAAATTGTTTACATAGTGGCACAAAGTTAATCTTTTATAACTTTTTAAGAAACATTTTTTGAAACTATGAAAAAGTTTGTAAAGACTGAAACTCTTTCTGAAGTATTTTATGTATTTATGTACATGTTTTTCACATTTTTAACCCTTTTCCACTTTAATCTTTGACATAACTCACATTTGTTAGTTTGAAAAATTGTTAAATGTCACCAAGCGTAGAAGAATTCCATAAAAAGCAGAACTCGAAAGAACTCAAACTCAATTTTTTTGAGTTCTCCCACCTTTGTGATATTTGAGAATAGTGTAAAACAATGCGAGTAATAAAAAAATATAAACGTGGAAATGGTGGAAAACACACACATAAAATGTTCACAAAGTGTATCTTTTAAAACTTAAGTTAAGAAATATTTTTAAAAATATGTAGAAAGTCAAAGTTTTTGAAAGAATGAACGAAAACTGATGTTTTTTGTGTTCCGCCATCTTTAATCTTTTGTGTGCCTCACATTGTTCTCGTTTAGAAATCATTGTTTAGTTTATCTTTTAGAACTAAAGTGTTAAGAAACATTATTTTAATAGAAAGAAAAGTTTTTTTTTTGCAAGACTTAAATGTTTATAAAAAAACTTTTTTATGTATCGTATATTAATCTCTAAACAACTTGCAATCAATTTTTTTACAAAACGCAGCAAAAAATGCTTAATCAAATTACTTTTACTTATTGTGGAAAAAATTCCATAACCTTCATATAAATACTTTGACGAAACAAACTGTCCTAAACTCATGCCCCTCCCCTTCAAACCCTTAAAACCTTTAAAACCTGATCTCCTGCCTTGGAAATGAGTTCTCTCGCCGTGTTCTTCGGCGTTCAGGAACTTAGAATCAAACTGAAAGCATGTGCTCTCCTAATCTGATTGTGCAACCCAGATTTCAATATATCAGGAGCCAAACCTGCTCTGCGACGATGACGCAAAGATAAGTCTCCAAAGGTTGAGAAAAGAGATTCTGAGTCAGTTTCTAGCTCTCCGTGAAAGAAAAAGCCACAGCCAACTTTGATCTACTCTAAAGTAGTTTTTAGTCGTATCTAATCTAAACTGCGCCACTTTGTTGACCCCCCAGAGCTTAAAAAAGCACTGAAGTAGGTTTTTGTCTAGGTGTATTTGCTCTAAACTTGGTGACGTTTAACACAGATCCTCTAAAACATGCAAGATTTAAGTGAAACGTTCATTCGAAAATGTGAGAAATCTCAAGTTTAGTGAGCAGGCCTCAGAAAGGTCAGCGCTGGCTCTCACCCGAGTGCTCGCTGGGGGAGTGCACGTCTCCCATGCTGGACGCCGGGGAGTCGGCCTGCTGGAGCGCTTTGAAGATGGCGTTTGGAGAGATGTGCGTCTGCTCCGCACCCTCCTCCCCCTCGCCCTGGCCGTTCTTCACTGACTTCCTGCGGCGAGGCTGGTACTTGTAGTCCGGATGGTCCTTCTTGTGCTGGACCCGCAGGCGCTCGGCCTCCTCCACGAAGGGCCGCTTCTCCGCCTCGTTCAGTAACCTGAAATGAGCGCAGGACGATATCACTAAAGGCGGTGTGGATGGAGAAGCATGCAAGTGCAGGAGAGTGGAAATGTACTTGATTTTTTACATATATATATTTATATTTTTTATATATATAGTCAGTTTTTACTCTTGGCTGATTTTCATCGGAGCGTTAGAGCAGGAGTCAGGAAACTTCAACATAGCACATGAGGCCTCTTTCTTCACAAAAGCTTTAAAGAAAGGCATTCGATATAGAAATAAAATGTGACTGCAAAAGTGTCTACCTAGTGCGTTTTTTTCCAAAACGCTGAAAATCCAGTTTAGAGGAATTAGAGTAAAAAGGTGTTTTCCTCTTTAAAAAGGGGTTTTAGGGGAAAAAGGATGACACAAAACAGCTGATGTATTTTTTCGGAAAACTAAATTGTGGCCAAAATGGACATTTTGCGCTAACTCAGTTTTTAATGACGTTTTTCAATTGCATTTTTAACCAAACTACTCAAATAACGATTCACGCTTATTGATTTATTAGAGCCTGTTTTTAAAAAATAGCTCTTTGTGCCAATAGTTTTTTATAGAATAGTTATAACACTCTCTAAACTAATAGTTCCCTATAAAATAGTTATAACACTCTCTAAACTAATAGTTCCCTATAGAATAGTTATAACACTCTCTAGTTTAATACTTCTCTATAGAATAGTTATAACACTCTCTAGTTTAATACTTCTCTATAGAATAGTTATAACACGCTCTAAACTAATAGTTCCCTATAAAATAGTTATAACACTCTCTAAACTAATAGTTCCCTATAGAATAGTTATAACACTGTCTAGTTTAATACTTCTCTATAGAATAGTTATAACACTCTCTAGTTTAATACTTCTCTATAGAATAGTTATAACACTCTAAACCAATAGTTCTCTATAGAATAGTTATAACACTCTCTAGTTTAATACTTCTCTATAGAATAGTTATAACACTCTAAACCAATAGTTCTCTATAGAATAGTTATAACACTCTCTAGTTTAATACTTCTCTATAGAATAGTTATAACACTCTCTAGTTTAATACTTCTCTATAGAATAGTTATAACACGCTCTAAACTAATAGTTCCCTATAAAATAGTTATAACACTCTCTAAACTAATAGTTCCCTATAGAATAGTTATAACACTGTCTAGTTTAATACTTCTCTATAAAATAGTTATAACACTCTAAACTAATAGTTCCCTATAGAATAGTTATAACACTCTCTAGTTTAATACTTCTCTATAGAATAGTTATAACACTCTCTAGTTTAATACTTCTCTATAGAATAGTTATAACACTCTAAACTAATAGTTCTCTATAAAATAGTTATAACACTCTCTAGTTTAATACTTCTCTATAGAATAGTTATAACACTCTAAACTAATAGTTCCCTATAGAATAGTTATAACACTCTCAAGTTTAATAGTTCCATATAAAATAGTTATAACACTCTCTAAACTAATAGTTCCCTATAAAATAGTTATAACACTCTCTAAACTAATAGTTCCCTATAGAATAGGTATAACACTCTCTAAACTAATTTTCCCTATAGAATAGTTATAACACTCTCTAAACTAATAGTTCCCTATAGAATAGTTATAACACTCTCTAAACTAATAGTTCCCTATAAAATAGTTATAAAGCTCTCTGGTCAAATAGTTCCCTATAAAATAGTTATAACACTCTCTAAACTAATAGTTCCCTATAGAATAGGTATAACACTCTCTAAACTAATTTTCCCTATAGAATAGTTATAACACTCTCTAAACTAATAGTTCCCTATAAAATAGTTATAACACTCTCTAGTTTAATACTTCTCTATAGAATAGTTATAACACTCTCTAGTTTAATACTTCTCTATAGAATAGTTATAACACTCTCTAGTTTAATACTTCTCTATAGAATCGTTATAACACTCTCTAAACTAATAGTTCCCTATAGAATAGTTATAACACGCTCTAAACTAATAGTTCCCTATAGAATAGTTATAACACGCTCTAAACTAATAGTTCCCTATAAAATAGTTATAACACTCTCTAGTTTAATACTTCTCTATAGAATAGTTATAACACTCTCTAGTTTAATACTTCTCTATAGAATAGGTATAACACTCTCTAAACTAATTTTCCCTATAGAATAGTTATAACACTCTCTAAACTAATAGTTCCCTATAAAATAGTTATAACACTCTCTAAACTAATAGTTCCCTATAGAATAGTTATAACACTCTCTAAACTAATAGTTCCCTATAAAATAGTTATAACACTCTCTAAACTAATAGTTCCCTATAGAATAGTTATAACACTCTCTAAACTAATAGTTCCCTATAGAATAGTTATAACACTCTCTAAACTAATAGTTCCCTATAGAATAGTTATAACACTCTCTAAACTAATAGTTCCCTATAGAATAGTTATAACACTCTCTAAACTAATAGTTCCCTATAGAATAGTTATAACACTCTCTAAACTAATAGTTCCCTATAGAATAGTTATAACACTCTCTAGTTTAATACTTCTCTATAGAATAGTTATAACACTCTCTAAACTAATAGTTCCCTATAGAATAGTTATAACACTCTCTAAACTAATAGTTCCCTATAGAATAGTTATAACACTCTCTAAACTAATAGTTCCCTATAGAATAGTTATAACACTCTCTAAACTAATAGTTCCCTATAGAATAGTTATAACACTCTCTAGTTTAATACTTCTCTATAGAATAGTTATAACACTCTCTAAACTAATAGTTCCCTATAGAATAGTTATAACACTCTCTAAACTAATAGTTCCCTATAGAATAGTTATAACACTCTCTAAACTAATAGTTCTACAATAACTGGCTAGTCTAAACATGTGTGTTTTTTTTTGTTTGCATCGTAAATGTTGAAACTACATTAAAGTAACCATTTAGGCCTGAGAGAAACCATCACTATCAAACCTGGACTCGTCCTGTATAGTGAACATTTAAGGTTATAAAGCACGTTCTGACTGCAGCTTACTGCACCCCCCCCCCCCTTCCCTCCCCTCCCCTCCCTCCCCCCGGCTCTAATGGTACGGTCCACCGAGGCTCCTGGAAATCTGTCAGATTTAAGTCTTTTCTTCGGAAAATCTTTGCTTGTGGTCTCCGAGTTAAATAAACGAACCGTACACACGCGCACGCAAACAGTGTTTGGATGATCAGGAGGATGAAACGTGACGCGAACGTAAAACCTCTCGGGTTTAACACACTCTGCGTTCACAGCAAACATCCAACAAAGAGGTTTCATTTAAAGAGCGCACTTTTAACCGCGAGAGGGGAAGCGCAGCGCCTGGTGCGCACATGCACCCTTCACAAAATAAAGCAAGAAAAGAAGTCAAATGCTAGGAGAGACCTCTGGATGACAGACAGAAGGGAAAGTACTGGAATGATTAAAAAATCGAACTTTAAAGGTTTGGACCAAAATGTAAGAAAATCCACAAAACAGAATATTAAAATGCGATTAGAGACGTTAATGGTGCGTCAGTTTAATCTCTTCGGAGCTGAAATCATTTCTAAGTGAAGAACACACTTGTGCAAGAACATACGAGGCTTGTGAGTTATTGCTCGGTTTTTTTCTTCTTCTCGAAACTCGACTTTATATACAATAGCAAAACTTTGCGCCTTTTTTTTGGCGACAGCGTCAGACCTGCGAGCGCCTCTTACCTCCAGAGCTTCCCGAGCGTCTTGCTGAGCTCGGCGTTGTGCAGGTGCGGGTACTGATCGGCCAGCTTCCGGCGCGCCGCCTGAGCCCACACCATGAACGCGTTCATCGGCCTCTTGACGTGCGGCTTGCTCTTGCTCCCGGCGTTGACGCGCACCGGCATCGGCACGAGCGTCCAGTCGTAGCCGTTCAGCACCTGAGACACGGCCTCGCGGATGCACACCGGGAACTTCTCGTCTTCGTCCTTCTTGAAGTCCGCGAGCGAGCCGTCCGCCGCCAGGAGCCCGTTCTCCCCCGGGCGCGTGTTCTCGGTGTCCGAGCCCGACGCGGAGGCGCACGGGGAGCCCGCGGAGTCCTCGGACAGGCTCGGGCTGGGCGCGTCGGACAGACACTTCTCTTGCTCGTCGCTCATCTTCAGGAAGGGGTCGAGGAGATTCATGCGCAGACTGTGGAGGTGCGCGCGCGCGAGGAGGAAAAATCCGGTAAATTCCCGCAAATCCGAGACGCGAGCTCCGCTTCTCAGGCGCGCGTTCGGAGGGTGTTCTCCCGCTTTCTGCAAAAGCCTCCCGGAGCGCGCTCCTGAGGTTTAGTTCCAAGAGAAGGACGGACTTTGCTTTGGCAGAGGAGCGCGCGCGAGCTTTTAACCCGAGCGCGCGATGACGACAGGGAAAACGATACCCGGCCCGCCCCTCTCTCTCTCTCTCTCTCCTCTCTCTCTCCTCTCTCTCACTCTCTCTCTCTCCTCTCTCTCTCTCTCTCTCTCTCTCTCTCTCTCTCTCTCTCGGTAATTACTCAGCTTTACATTTCTCTCTCCGAACTTTGCTGTTGTTGCATCAGAAAAGCATTTTTTACTTTATTGAAACATTTGTTTCAATCTTCGCGCTTCGACTCGAGCTCTCCGCCGTTCGCCCGGAGCGCACCGGGAAGCTAGCCTTCAAAGGGTTTAATGTTTAACCCAGTGACTCATTTAGTACATTTTCTCCCTAGGAAGTGTCTCTCTGTAAATAAAAAGCCCCGGACGCGTTCAGCCTGGCTCGCATTCCTGCGTTTGGACGCGTTCGGGGAAGTTCTGCGCCTCCAGAAAGTTGTGTTTTTGGGGCGCTTTCGTGAGTGTGGCCGATAGGGGGAGACGGAGGTCTGTGGTTGTGTCTCAGAGGCAGAGAGGGGGGGTGGGGGGGGGGACTTGTTTGAGAGCCTTGAATAAAAATCTACACTCACGCTTTTCGGAGGCTCGCGCCAGGCCTGCAGCGGCTGACGGAGAGTTCCCGGGAGCAGACTCTAGGCTCCAGCTTTAGGGCCGCTCTGCTCAGCCCCTCTTTTAAAAACTTAGTGAAATATGATAAAGATAACCTGATAAGATTAGTGTTATACACGTTTGCACAGAACAATGATCTCAATTGGGTTAAAGAGGGTTCTGGTGCGCAGCGTTCTTTGAATTATAGTTTGGAGCAAATTAAGGTTTAAAATAAATTTGAACAAAAAAAGAACCCCTTTAATTTTGGAACGTTTTAGTGTAAAAAGTGTGGATCTTAAAGATTCCTGCTACTGACAGTTTTATGGCTTAAAAAGTAAGCACCTAAGTTTCAATTTCGTAATTTTAGTAATATTTGCTTTTTTTTTGAATGCTTAGAAATGTTAGAGTAAATGGTGTTCAGGGGCATGAAAAAAATCTGTAATTATAATATATTAAAAACACACATTTTCTTTAAAAATGTATATATTTATAAAATTATTTATACATTAAATATAACTATTTATTTATTTAATTAATTATTTGTAAGTTTTCTCAGGGTATTTCAGAAAGGGCACTCCCTCAGCAGTTTTTAAATTATCAATAATGAATTAATAATGATTATTACAGTGAGATTAATCTAGATTAAAAACAATCTATGCCTGCCCCTAATTTAAATAAAAAACACATGTAAGTTTACAACAGCAGCAGCTCGTTCTCTTGAGCTCAGATTCAGTTCTTTAACATCAAGAATATGTAGGAAAAAGGCTTCGTCCCTATCGGCGTACTATCAACATGTTGATTAAGGGTGCTAAAGAAAAACTAGTGTTTCCCAGACTGTAGTATACATAAACAGTGTCCGAGCCTGTCCCAGATGAGTACTTTTACTGGGTATATTCTGAACAGAGCAGATCGATGAACGCTGAAACGGCTGATATTACCCACAATCCACTTTGTTCGAGAGGAAGGAGTTTCTCTTGGATCCAAGCAAGCAATGAAGCAATTTAATGAAGGAGAGGAAAATAAGTAATCACGTGGAAAAACTATTTGCGTACCAAATCATGCACACTCTCGTCTCACGTGCTAAAAGTGAGTGCATCTTCTTCCGAGATTTTTCTTTTTGGGTGCAGTGTAAGTGTTCCGATTGGGACGCAGGGCTGGTGTGTTGGGATTGGGACGCATGGCTGGTGTGTTGGGATTGGGACGCAGGGCTGGTGTGTTGGGATTGGGACGCAGGGCTGGTGTGTTGGGATTGGGACGCAGGGCTGGTGTGTTGGGATTGGGACGCAGGGCTGGTGTGTTGGGATTGGGACGCAGGGCTAGTGTGTTGGGATTGGGACGCAGGGCTGGTGTGTTGGGATTGGGACGCAGAGCTGGTGTGTTGGGATTGGGACGCAGGGCTAGTGTGTTGGGATTGGGACGCAGGGCTGGTGTGTTGGGATTGGGACGCAGGGCTGGTGTGTTGGGATTGGGACGCAGAGCTGGTGGTGTTGGGATTGGGACGCAGGGCTGGTGTGTTGGGATTGGGACGCAGGGCTGGTGTGTTGGGATTGGGACGCAGGGCTGGTGTGTTGGGATTGGGACGCAGGGCTGGTGTGTTGGGATTGGGACGCAGGGCTGGTGTGTTGGGATTGGGACGCAGGGCTGGTGTGTTGGGATTGGGACGCAGGGCTGGTGTGTTGGGATTGGGGACGCAGGGCTGGTGTGTTGAGATTGGGACGCAGAGCTGGTGTGTTGGGATTGGGACGCAGGGCTGGTGTGTTGAGATTGGGACGCAGGGCTGGTGTGTTGGGATTGGGACGCAGGGCTGGTGTGTTGGGATTGGGACGCAGGGCTGGTGTGTTGGGATTGGGACTGCAGGGCTGGTGTGTTGGGATTGGGACGCAGGGCTGGTGTGTTGGGATTGGGACGCAGGGCTGGTGTGTTGGGATTGGGACGCAGGGCTGGTGTGTTGGGATTGGGACGCAGGGCTGGTGTGTTGGGATTGGGACGCAGGGCTGGTGTGTTGGGATTGGGACGCAGGGCTGGTGTGTTGGGATTGGGACGCAGGGCTGGTGTGTTGGGATTGGGACGCAGGGCTGGTGTGTTGGGATTGGGACGCAGGGCTGGTGTGTTGGGATTGGGACGCAGGGCTGGTGTGTTGGGATTGGGACGCAGGGCTGGTGTGTTGGGATTGGGACGCAGGGCTGGTGTGTTGGGATTGGGACGCAGGGCTGGTGTGTTGGGATTGGGACGCAGGGCTGGTGTGTTGGGATTGGGACGCAGGGCTGGTGTGTTGGGATTGGGACGCAGGGCTGGTGTGTTGGGATTGGGACGCAGGGCTGGTGTGTTGGGATTGGGACGCAGGGCTGGTGTGTTGGGATTGGGACGCAGGGCTGGTGTGTTGGGATTGGGGACGCAGGGCTGGTGTGTTGGGATTGGGGACGCAGGGCTGGTGTGTTGGGATTGGGACGCAGGGCTGGTGTGTTGGGATTGGGACGCAGGGCTGGTGTGTTGGGATTGGGGACGCAGGGCTGGTGTGTTGGGATTGGGACGCAGGGCTGGTGTGTTGGGATTGGGACGCAGGGCTGGTGTGTTGGGATTGGGACGCAGGGCTGGTGTGTTGGGATTGGGACGCAGGGCTGGTGTGTTGGGATTGGGACGCAGGGCTGGGTGGTGGGATTGGGACGCAGGGCTGGTGTGTTGGGATTGGGACGCAGGGCTGGTGTGTTGGGATTGGGACGCAGGGCTGGTGTGTTGGGATTGGGACGCAGGGCTGGTGTGTTGGGATTGGGGACGCAGGGCTGGTGTGTTGGGATTGGGACGCAGGGCTAGTTCGGCAGCTGTTTCTTTGAGAAAGTGAAGTTGATCTGAAAGTGGAAAAATAATAACTTTAATAAACAAAAGCTTAGTTCAGTATGTTTCAACCTAAGGATGTTTTTAATCTCATGAGCTCATTTTATAAACACACTCCTAAATGTGAAAACAATTCATTGTAATGATTAAATAAAAATATACACTCAATATCTGATATTTGTGCTGTTTTTACAGGTTAGGAATAACTTTTTAATAGCAAGTTATCTGAAACTGTCTCCAAATCAAATAAAAGGAACTTTCCCCTCATTAAAAAATAAAATTACAACAATAATGTGTCTCCTTCTCAATCATCAAGCTCCAACTTCAAGTCTAAATGCGTTTCAGTTTCATCGTCCAGAACCCTTCTCTTGTTTAGCTATAGAAGTTTTTTTTAAACGTCACATTTCATCAAACGGCACCGTTTATTCCTCCCGGATGAAAAGCGACACGTTGTTTCCCAATCTTCAGGACGCGAGCTCTCCGGGAACACTGCTCTAAAGACACTCGGATCAGGCCGTCCTCCGTCTGCGAGCTGAAATCAGACTTGTGCCTGTCCCCGGATCGGTTTGTTTGTCTTCTGTCAAGCCCTTGCGATGCACAAGCAGTCAGTAATCCGATCCGGCCCGCACTCTAATTAAGGCCGTACAGAACGTGAACTGTGGCTGTTTCTTCCCCCCCTCGCTCCAGCGCGCAGCGTTTATTTTCTCTGGCCGTGTTTATTTAAAAGATTCCCTCCAAGCGTAAACAGAACAGAGGTTTTGGCCGCTCGCTGGCTCTTCTGTTGCCGTGTGCGCCGCTAATAGAAAGGTGAGTCTGCGTTTATTTACTGTGTTGCAGGCTCAGAGGGGTGAATGACAGCTTTTCGACTTCGCGGAGGCTTATCGCGCCATCTTTTAACAACTGCTGCTTCTTTCAGAGGCTGTTGAGCATTTAGCTCCTGTTAGCTTTCGACTCCAGGGACGTTTGTTCACCTCTGATGCAGCCAATTAGGTAAGTGTTGCTGCAGGTCCTCCTTCAAAGCCTCTGGAGAGCCTGAGCAGCTCTGGTGTTCTCCGCTGGGGACGGTCAGCTGGGAAGATTCTGAGCCAGTTTAAACGTCCAGTGTGATGCGCGAGGAGGGCTGTGCTCTGCCACGTCAAAATTCTTTGCGGGGGTTTACGTTGTTTCCCGTTTAATTTTAAAGTAAAGGGAAAAAAATCAGATGATTATGTTTTTCAGGCGTCTGTGGTGAACGAACATCGTTTCCTGTTAGTCTGCTCGAGCTTTGATGGTGTCTGAGGCGAGACCTTTTCCGATTGTAGGGTTTGTGACATCACAAACTGTAGAATCCCACCCTGAACCCTTCACTGATTTTTTTGTTTTTTGAGTGCTTACTTCTATGTCATATTCTCTCTCTCTCTCTCACTTCTCTCTCATCCTTCTGTCTTTCTTCTCCCCTCCTCTCAGTCTCCCTCTCACCCTTTTCTCTCTTTTCTCCCTCCCTCTCTCTCTCATCCTTCTCTCTCCCACCCTCTATCATCCTTCCCTCTCCTCCCTCTCTCCTCCCTCTCTCATCCTTCTCTCTCCTCCCTCTCTCATCCTTCCCTCTCCTCCCTCTCTCATCCTTCTCTCTCCTCCCTCTCTCATCCTTCTCTCTCCCATCCTTCCCTCTCCTCCCTCTCTCTCTCCCTCTCTCATCCTTCTCTCTCATCCTTCCCTCTCTCACTCTTCCCTCTCCTCCCTCTCTCATCCTTCTCTCCTCCTCTCTCTCCTCCCTCTATCATCCTTCTCTCTCCCTCCCTCTCTTCTCTCTCCTTTTCCTCTCTCTCATCCTTCTCTCTCCCCATCCTTCCCTCTCCTCCCTCTCTCATCCTTCCCTCTCTCATCCTTCTCTCTCTCATCCTTCCCTCTCCTCCCTCTCTCATCCTTCCCTCTCTCATCCTTCTCTCTCTCATCCTTCCCTCTCTCACTCTTCCCTCTCCTCCCTCTCTCATCCTTCTCTCTCTCATCCTTCTCTCTCTCATCCTTCCCTCTCTCACTCTTCCCTCTCCCTCCCTCTTCCTCCTTCTTCTCTCTCTCATCCTTCTCTCTCTCATCCTTCTCTCTCTCATCCTTCTCTCTCTCATCCTTCTCTCTCTCATCCTTCTCTCTCTCATCCTTCTCTCTCTCATCCTTCCCTCTCTCACCCTTCCCTCTCCTCCCTCTCTCATCCTTCTCCCTCTCCGCTCTCCTTCCCCCCCTCTCATTCTTTTCTCCCTCTCACTTCCCCTCCCTCTTCTCTCTCTCTCTCTCTCTCTCTCTCTCTCTCTCTCTCTAATCTCAACAATAACGAAAGTTAAACAGTAAAGCCTCCGGAAATATTTGCAAAATGTTTAATACAATTAGAAGCAGATTTATCATTTAAATCTATTTAAACCTATTTAAGTGTTGCATCATCTTGAAGCAATACCTTGGGCGATAAATTTGATATTCACTTTACCGGTATTGTTTTTTTATATCCGATAAAAGTACATTAGTTCTTATCCGACAATAGCCCTCAAACCCGAGCGGTTTCTCATCGAAGGGCTGAATTCATGCAATTCCTCGTTTCTGAGTCACATTTTTATGTGTCTGAACTCCTGCGCTGGAGGTGGAAGCCTCTCTTCCTCTCGGTCCGTGATCAAACCGGGCCTCGCTCGAAGCCTTGGGAAACTTCTCATCTTCTCCTCAAGCGCGGGTGTGAAGACTCCGAGCAAACACTGGAGGTAAACTGAAGAATCATGTTTGGCCTCTCGTTCTCGTGTTGTTCTCGCTCCTTTCCTCGCGGCTGGCACAGAGACAAACCACGGATAATTACAGACAAACCGACGGGTCTCGTCTGCTGCGTTCAGCGTGACTCCATCTGCCGTTTCTCTGAGAGCCAGGGGCAGAAGAGCACAGGACCTTCATCCAGAGAGAGAGAGAGGAGAGAGAGACAGAGAGAGAGAGAAGAGAGAGAGAAGAGAGACAGAGAGGGAGAGAGACAGAGAGAGGAGAGAGAAGAGAGGAGAGAGAGAAGAGAGAGACAGAGAGAGGAGAGAGAGAGAGAGGAGAGAGAGAGAAGAGAGAGAGAGAGAGGAGAGAGGAAGAGAGAGAGAGAGAGAGAGAGAGCCTGACTCCCACCAGGCTGTTTAGAGCTTGAAGAGCAGCTCGGAAAGTTGCTTCGGCTCCTCAGCCAATAAAAAAAATAAAATATATATATATATATATATATATATATATATATATGTTGTTTTAATGAGAACGTTTTGCATAAATCCTTTTTCTGCCTTGGAGGCCTTTTGTGTATTTTTATTTCTTACTTTTTGGAGGTTGTTTTTTTTATAAAAGGAAGAGTTTCAGAGTGAAAACTGTTTTAAAGCGACTGCTTCTGTTGTTCTCGTGATTGTGAGAGAAGAGTTCAGTGCACTGAGCCCGGTAGCTCTCGGAACTTCTAATAACTTATTTCTGTTAAATCATTGACTTTTTCCTGATCCTTGTGTAAGGGACAGAGAAGGAAGGATAGATGAAGAGAGAGAGAAGAGGGAGGAAAGAGAGAAATGGGAGACAGAGAGAGAAGGGACAGAAAGAGAGAAGTGGAGGGAAGAGAAATAAGGGAGAGAGAGAGAGAAGCATGACGAGGGAGGGAGAGAAAAGAGAGAGAGATAAAAGCGGAGGGTAGAGAAAAAGAAGAAACATAAATGCAAGAGTGAGAGAAGGGAAAGTTAATGAGGAAAAGAGAGCAGACACATTGGATAGAGAAGATAGCTTGGCCAGATCAGGACAGCAAGATATAACTTACATGGGTGATACATATGCCATTTTTTAGGTCATGATTTTAGCGAGAGCACCCTCTTCCCCTGGGATTCAGCTCTTCCCGGGGACTTGCCCCTTGTTGGTTTCTCGTCCTGTTGTGGCCGCGCCCGCTTTTTCACTTAGGGCGCGCGCGACCTGACCGGGGCCGAGCCGCAGTTCGCTCGCGCTCCGCCTGGCCGCCCAGCGCAGGGGTATGCCTGCTCGCTCGCGGCGCGATGCAGCGTCGGAGCGGGTCAGAGCGCAGCCGCTCATGCGCGGCTGCCTGTCCGTTATGCCCCCCTGCGACCCTTGGGTGCAGCGCGCGCCGTTGGGGGGCGGTGGGGGTGGAGGGCAGAAGGGGGGCGTGGGCCCGCGGGGGTGCGCTGTCGTTGGGTGAGAAGGGAAGGGGTAGCGGATGGCGTAGGAGGGGGGATGTCATGAGGAGGATGGACAGATGGAGATGAGATAGAAGGGATGGTGAATGAGTGATGGGTAGGAGGGAAGGAAGAGGCTAAGAGAGGGGGAGAGAGAGAGGTGCAGAACTTGCACCATGCTGGGAAAGTGTCTGTGAGAGAGAGAGAGAGAGAGAGAGAGAGAGAGAGACGGGGGATTTGCTCAGGTGGATGTTTAACTGTTTGCTGACATGCGTCGCTGCAGCTCTCCTCCCTCCCTCCGAGCGTCCCTCGCTGTGTCACATTTCACACGCTCCCCGAGGCTCTCCTCGGCAGGAGTCCTGCCCCGGCTCCACAGACTGCTCCGATCGCTCCTCACCCAGCTTCAGGATCTGCTGCAGAGCTGCTGCCTCAGGGCGAGCCTCGTTCTGGATGTCCAACTCGCATTTTTAAACTTCATGAGATGCACTGTAAAAAATGAATCGCGAGGCTTGTAGCTTTCATTAAAAGAGAGAGAGAGAAGGGGAAGGGAAAAGGAGAGAAGGAGAGACAGATGAGATAGAGAAGGGGCGAAAGAGAAAAGAGAGAATCAGAGAGAGAGAGAAAAGAGAAGAGAAGAGAGAAGCGGAGAGAGAGAGAAGAGAAGAGGGAAGCGGAGAGAGAGAGAAGAGAAGAGAGAAGCGGAGAGAGAGAGAAGAGAAGAGAGAAGCGGAGAGAGAGAGAAGAGAAGAGGGAAGCAGGGAGAGAGAGAGAGAAATGTATTCCTAAAATAAGGGAATCAAGATTTTCGATCTACATGTAAGCGTTTTGCTTAAATTCTGCTTTTTTTTGCAGTGAATTAGTTTTGTGTTTATTATTGAGTGTCTGATTTTTACTTCCAGGTCTTCATTTCCGTTACAACACAGCTTTTTATCCCTCAATATTGGCTTCTTCATGTACGTTTTCTCAAACTCTGTTTTCGCTAACCATTTCAGATTGAATGACTCCTAGATGAAGAATTTTATATTAATCCTCGTATACAGAACAAAATTCGCCTGTTGAAGATATTTTAAAATTTAGTTTAATTTTAGTTAAATAAACACAGCGTTTTGGACAGAAAAGAGAGTAAAAGAAGCTTTCTCCACAGATAACCAATATGTTTTTGTTATTTTTTTCTACATCCTCCTGAGAAAATGAAAAATATCTTCCAATGTAATGTTTTTGTGATTTCTGCTTACTTAGAGCCGTTTAGGACAACACAAACACAGGAGACATCGTGGTGAAGAACCAGAACCAGATCTTAGTAGCAGCGCTCAAAGGAGACAAAATATATAAACACCAAAAAACAAACGTCTACTACAGAGGTGATGGACGAATAAATATTCTGTGTCTCAGGAAGATGTAAACCTTTTTTTATGTAATCACAAAAATGTTTTTTGCCATCACAGCAGAATGTTTAGATGAGACAAATGTGTATAAACTACGTATTCTTTGAGGAAAAGACTGATTAAAAAATGAGCGCAACTTTGAAATCTATTTTTAATCAAAGAAACATGTCTTTGAGTAATAATCAATGAATGTGACATGTCAGTATGTCCTTAAATGGACAACAGAAAGAGTTCAGCTCTCCTTTTCTTCAGAGCAGAGTTATTTTGTTCTTTCTGAATCACTCTGTTTAAACGTAAGAGAGTTTGTTCAGCTCCGTCTCGTAATATTCAGCTTTGGGATGCGCGGCCCCTCGAGCGCCACACGTCCGGTGGAAACTGTAGAGGCGCAGCAAGACAGGAAGTCAGGAACCTTCCAGAAAGAGAAGCTGCTCCGCTTACTGCTGCGGACCAGGCATCCTCGCTCTCAGCTTACACACGCTCAGAGAAGCAGAGCTCAGAGACCCGGAGCCAGGAAGACTCTTCTGGCATATGTTTTACGCGGCGGATGCCCTTCCAGCTGCAACCCTCTGCAGGGAAACATCCACACACACTCATTCACACTCAAACACTTCGGACAATTATGTTTAACCAGTTCTCTTATTCCGCATGTCTTTGGACTCGTGGGGAAACCGGAGCACCCGGAGTAAACCCACGCGATCACAAGGAGAACATGAGAACTCCACACAGAAATGCCAACCAACCCAGCCGAGGCTCGAACCAGCGACCTTCTTGCTGTGAGACGACCGTGCTACCCACTGCGCCACCATGACGCCCAAATAGCAAAATGAAAAACACAATTACAAACCGGGAAGAAAGCAATTAAAAACTGTAAAGACATTGAGTTGTTTGAGAACCGACAACTTGCCATGGATAGATTTTCTGTTCCGAACCCTCTCTCACCTTCTCCTGAATCATCTAAAACGTAACGAACGAGTTGCTCGGCCTTCCCAGAATCCCCCTCTCTGCTCCTCACGGCCTCATCAAAGCCTGCAGCAGTTTATTTATTATTTTCATTGCTAATCAGCGACGTTAGCTCAGCATTAACACTTTTTAATAACGTGTCCTCTGAACGTACTCTGAGGAGGTCAATATTAGCTCAGGCTGAGCGACGTCTGGAGGCTTTATTAGGCTTAGATTTTTTTATTCGATGCAGACGTGAAAGGCTGATGGTGCCAGCTCTCGGGTCGTGAGTGGGTCGCGCAGCTCAAAGTAAAAATTTAATCTTGTGTACTCTATGCATGCTGGGAAGAGCATCCAAAGCTCTTGATCCAAATCAGCATTTTTCACCTTAAAATCAGAGTTCTGCATCGAAGTAAGGATGTTAGCAAGCTCTCTCAACACTATTCATCGATTATCTGATCTTAAAACATTGTTTGGAGTTAACCTTGAGGGTCCGTTCTCTTTTCTGTGTACTTTACACATTTGTTCCTCTCTCTTGGTTTCAGGAGAGCTCTCTGTATTCAGCGCTGTCGGCTCCTCGCTGGGTGCCAAGTGATGCTATCGCTCGCACCAAACACCCTCTATCCCTGCCTCCGCAGTCTTCACAGACTCACACAGAGATGCAGGTAGCACTCTGAGATATTTCTAATGCTACTGCAGAAGCTCTGCCTTGTTTTACTAGAAACACTGCAATAATATACATTATATCTCCGGCACTGCTGTTTCACCATCAGAACCTCCAGCGCTGCTGAACAGTGTTTCGGTTTCACCGTCGGAACCTCCAGCGCTGCTGAACAGTGTTTCAGTTTCACACCGTCATCACCGTCGGAACCGTCCAGCCTGTGACGTTTTTTCAGTTTCCACGTCGGAACCTCCAGCGCTGCTGAACAGTGTTTCAGTTTCACCGTCAGAACGCTCCAGCGCTGCTGAAACCGTGTTTCAGTTTCACCGTCATAACCTCCGCGCTGCTTGAAACAGTGTTTAGTTTTCCAACAAGTCACCGTCAACCTCCAGCGCTGCTGAACTCAGTTTGTTATGTTTCAGTTTCACATCCCGTCAGAACTCAGCGCTGCTGAACAGTGTCTTTCAGTTTCTTCTCCGTCAAACCTCCAGCGCTGCTGAACAGCGTGTTTCGTTTCATCAACCGTCCAGAACCTCCGCGCTGCTGAACAGTGTTTTCGGTTTCACCAGTCGAACCCCCAGCGCTGCTGGGAACAGTGTTTTCAGTTTCAAATCACTCGTCGGAAACCTCCAGCGCTGCTGAACAGTGTTTCAGTTTCATCAACATCCGTCGAACCTCCAGCTTCTGCGTGACAGTGTTTCAGTTTCACTCAACCGTCAGAACTCGCAGCGCTGGCTGAACAGTGTTTTTTCAGTTTCTTCTCGTCAGAACCCTCCAGCGCTGCTGACAGTGTATTCACCTCGAATGCGTGTAATTCAGTTGCACGTCATACCTCCAGCGCTCTGAACAGTGTTTTCACAGTTGTTCAACACCGTCAAGAGAACCTCCAGCGCTGCGGAACAGTGTTTCGTTTCACACATCTCCCGTCGGAACTGCTCCCTCAGCGCTGCTGAACATTGGTTTCAGTTTTCAAACATCAACCTTCAGAACCTCCAGCGCTGCGAACAGTGTTTCAGTTTCTCTCACGTCATGACCACTCCATCCATCGCTGCTGAACAGTGTTTCAGTTTCCTATCTCGCAACCGTCAGAACCTCCATGCGCTGCTTGAACAGTGTTTCAGTTTCACCATCACGAACCTCCAGCGCTGCTGAACAGTGTTTCAGTTTCATCATCACGTCAGAACTCCGCGCTGCTGAACAGTGTTTTCAGTTTCACACGTCATAACCTCCAGCGCTGCTGAAACAGTTTGTCATTTTCACATCACCGTCAGAACTCTCAGCGCTGCTTGAACAGTGGTTTCGTTTTCCACAACGTCAAACCTCCAGCGCTGCTGAACAGTTTGTTCATACAGTTCACCGTCAGAACCTCCATCGCTGCTGACGTGGTTTCCAGTTTCGTTCTTCATCCGTCAGAACCTCCACGCTGCTAACAGTGTTTTCAGTTTCCTCCGTCAGAACCTCCGCGCTGCTGAACATGTTCGTTTCTCATCTCTTCTCCCGCGTCAGAAACCTCCAGCGCTGCTGGAACAGTGGTTTCATTTCATCAACGTCGAACCTCCGCGCTGCTGAACAGTGTTGTTTCAGTTTTCACCCGTCAAACTCCACGCTGCTGAACACATTTTCATTTCACATCAATTCAAACCGTCATAACCTCCAGCGCTGCTGAACAGTGTTTGTCACAGTTTCCCCGCAGAACCCTCCAGCGCTGCTGAACAGTGTTTCAAGTTTCACCGTCAGATATCCTCCAACGCTGCTAACATGTTTCAGTTTCATTCACCGTCAGCCTCCAGCGCTGCTGAAACAGTGTGTGTTTCACCGTACGTCCACCGGGTCTGGGGACGGCGGGATGTTCATTTCAATCACGTGCTCAGCGTGCTAACAGTGTTTTCAGGTTTCACCGTCAGAACCTCCAGCGCTGCTGAACAGTGTTTCAGTTTCACTAAGGTGTTCCAGACCTGTAGACTTTAGGAAGATTAGCACATGCGCGTGTTCTTAATCGAATGTTTTTTATTATGTCTGACATTTATTATGATTATTTGAAGCAGGAAACTCTGTGTTTCATAATTTAACCCCAAGCTTTCCTCGCAGCAGCATTAAGAGCTCAGTGGAGGTGTGTTTGTTCTGCCCTTCATAAATGATGCTTTTTTTTTGTTCGTAGGTTTATGACTGGCCTTTCTGCTCCTGTGTGCGCGTGTGAGAGAGCCTGGAAACCACACACACGCTCGCTGGCTTCTAATGGGAGGCTTCCCGGCCTGCGCCAGCTCATGAACATGGAAACGTGGTTGCCCTCGCCATCCAGAACCCACAATGCACCTCTCACCGCGGCCCAGCCGGAGGAAAGTGCTCGCTCCAGCGCAGTCTCCTCGGCAAGTGCCATGTTTTTTTAATTTCATGATTTTATTTTCCTAGCTTCCTCTCCCTCTCCCCCCCCCCCTC